>JAYESA010000010.1:139287607-139815107 GCA_036927795.1 Iris macrosiphon | reverse complement strand
ACCAGATTTTTCCCCGGTGTAGAAGCATAAAAAATATGCTGGATGGCTATACGCAGCATACTGGTGCATAGCAGCGTAAGCAGAGGCCTACAAAGCCATCAAGCGTGCAACAGAGCTTTTTTCGCTAAAACACAGCGTAAAATATTAAAAGCTTAAAAGGCCATCCGCGTAAGGCAGTACGTCCAAACCACTTCAGCGTAAACGGGGTGCTTCATCGCCTCCAGGGCGTAAAACTCATTCTCTTTCAGACGTAGCATTGAGGTGTACAAGAGACGCTTCGTATTCTCCGAAGTAAACTTGTCAGACTCTGCAATAAAGATCCTGCAATGAACCTGACATCTGGACTTCTGACAAAGGGATACGGCTCGACTACCCAGACGACGGCTAAAATGATGGCACAGTATTGCGACCCAGGCTGTCATTTACCGCCATCCCCTTTGCGTAAACTGCTTTTACAAAGCACGAAGGGATACGCTGCCTTATTTTACACAGGAAGATACGAGCTGTTTACGTTCTGCAGTAGACAAACCGTCTGCCACATCAAAAGTTGCACTCCGTACGGGGTTCAAGGCACGTCTCTGCGTCCAATGCACAGAGCGATGACAGTTGCTCGAGGCACGTCTCTACGTCTAATGCACAGAGCGGTAACAGTTTCTCAAGGCACGTCTTTGCGACTGATACGCAGAAGGGGTTGCAGACCTTCAAAAATACGCCTCCATATTTAATGCGCAGGATGGTAGCAAATCTCGGCATTTAATGCAAGAGATTTGATTATATCTTCAAAAGCCGTAATTTCGGCTAAAACGTCCACATCAGCACTCTGGCACGGTACGTAGCGGCTTCTACGCCCATCTAGCTCCTGTGCTTACTCGGCCTCTATGACCGGTCGGCTTCAACGCCCATTGGGCTTCTACGCCTACTCGGCTTCAACGCCCATTGGGCTTCTACGCCTACTCGGCTTCAATGACCATTCGGCTTCTACGCCTGCTCGGCCTCTATGACCACTCGGCTTCTACGCCTGCTCGGCCTCTATGACCACTCGGCTTCTATGCCTGCTCGGCCTCTATGACCATTCGGCTTCTACGCCTATTCGAATTCTATGCTGATTCGGCTTCTATGCCAGTTTGATAACTATTTGGCTTCTATGTCATGGTGACAGATATTTGGCTTCTATGCCAACCTCTTCTACACAATGGATACCAACCTACGTGGCTTCTACGTCGTGATCTTCGTAGCGATTATACGTGTTTTGTCCCTTAGTTGGACCCGCATCACACGCTCATTCAAAGGATCATCTATATACAGGCATTGGTTACTTTAACCGTTGTATAAGAGGGTCCTGTACTTTCCACTCCTCGGTTTCTACACCGACGGAATGGTCACTGTCACTAAAACTCTATAAATAGAGACCTCTATCAATGAGGAAAAAGGAGGAGAAAAATTGGTCAAGAAACCAATATCAGATACAAGGTCGACAAATTGGAAGATCGAACCAGAGGTCAAGGGAGAGAGAGAGAGAGGGAGAAGAATCCGGAGCTCAGGCAAAGAGTAAGGATCGACGACTTTGGCATCGTGCATCCACCCTCTTCTGCAACCTTCGAAGCTGCTTCATGTCTTCTATGGCACTTCTTCAAACATCGTGTGGTCCAAGGGCTAAAGTGATCGACTGCAGATCAAACACCTATAGCAATATTTACCCAGATTAAATAAATTGTACTCCCATATCCTCGTATAGGATCAAATTGTACAAGTTTGTTTGTAAACCAAAGAAGGCGGGTCTCGTATAAACCCTATCCTGAATACATTTTTATTCTTTCGTTTAATACCACAAACAAGATGGCGACTCTGTTGGGGACATCTTTCTCTTCTGACGAGGAAGCGATTGCTCAACACGATGCGGTATCTATAGGAACCGTAAAGAAGACACTGGTCGTCCAATTCGACCAGTCTACCTACGAAGACATGCTTCGAACCGGGGGTAGCTCTCAACCTCTCTCCGTCCAAGACAACAGGAAGCTGCGCAAAGTCTGGATGTCCAAGACATCCTCTACCATTCCTGTGGACTCTCCGATCTCTCTGATCTCTACGACCTCTCCGACCAATGAGGTTGTAGCATTGCTCCCTCCGTGCCCTGCACGTATATTTCAGTCTCCCGCTACTCGCGGTACAGACGAAACTTCGGGCAAAGCCTCAGCGCTAACCCAAAAGTATCCACTGCGCTATATGCGTAGAAACCAGTCTCCCGCTACGTGCGGTACAGACAAAACTTCGGGCAAAGCCTCAGCGCTAACTTAGAAGTATCCACTGCGCTCTACGTGTAGAAACCAATCTCCCGCTACGCGCGGTACAAACCAAACTTTTGATGATGCCTCAGCGCCAATTCGGAAGTACAAATCACGCTCCGTGCGCAAGACAACATCTGACCTCTACGGGGAACCAGATGAGCATTGTGATTTCCGTAAGGGAAAGCAAACGGTAGAGTACTCAACTTCTCGGCCTTTACGCCAGCGAGGGAGCAATCTGCCTACCCTCCGGATTATGTGGGAAGCCGACGGCCGACTGAGGACCTCTTCAGCTTTACGTCAGTCTAAGCAAATCTCCAAATTATGCCAGACAAAGCCCCACGGCGTAAAGAAAGCTCAGGTTGCGGAAAGACACCCTCCTCGGGGATTATCCGCCACCCAGATGGCCAATCTGTTGTACACAGGTGGCACAGGGAAAACCATGGTACCCAATCTCCGCATGCCCACTGATGGGAACAGAAGGAACAAGCCGTCGTCTTCTTCCTCTACTCCTCCTGACTTGCACAAATATCTAATCCAGAAGCGTAAGGAGAGAGGACCTTCCAACATGTCTATTATGCCCCCTGGCGAGCAATGTTGTAATAGTCATAAAATTGTGATTGACTGCTGCTGTTCTAAAGCAAAACGGTCGATTTTCGACCGATTGAGCTACTCTCAGTCTTTCCAGGAAGAAGAGCCCATGCATGCATCCGTGAACATGGCTTCACACATACCTAGAGGAGGGTCGAGCTCAAGACCTCATCTCTTCAGGCCTCCGAGCCGAAGGAGATTCGAAGACCTCCTCAGGAACACTGAAGCTGGGGTGTTCCAAAACACCCGTGCAAGGTCACAGCAACCAGCTTCGTACTCGTCTGATTCTGACGTTGGGGGTCGCCAATCTCCCGGATCAGATGCTGAGAGTATAGAGTCGACTTCTGCGACGACCTATACTAATCCTTCGATGACGCCCAGGGAAATGGGAGTTTACGCCGTTGAAGATGAACGCGAGGAAGCTTCGCCATCAGGAAACGCGGAACAACGCATCACTGTACTGGAGACATCTCTGAAACAAATGTAATCCATAATGGAGAACATGCACCAGATTTAGCCACTCCTATAAGAAGGCAGGATTCGGTAATCCTTCTTAACAGAGATTTATTCTGTGTGAAGAACAACTTTCACATAGAATGCAGCTACGCTGTGAACACAGATCCCCCTAGAAGAGACTGGAGAAGTCCCTTCATAGATTTTGTCGCATACGGAATCTTGCCGGAGGACCCCAAAGAAGCAGTATCCGTCAAAAGATGATCATTACGCTTCTACTTCAATGCATCTTCACAATGCCTATATCGCCGGACCTACAAAGGACTACTATTGAGATGTCTCTCTAACGACGAAGTACGGCAGATTATCCGGGAAGCTCATAACGGTGTATGCGGAGCGCACCAGCCCGGTCCTAAGCTACAGGATCGTATCAGGAGAATGGGCTATTACTGGCCCGCTATGATCACGGACGCAATCAACTATGCAAGATAATGCAGAGCCTGTCAGGTTCATGCAGACTTCATACACCAACCGTCTGAATATCTACATCCTACGGTTGCATCCTGGCCTTTCGAAGCATGGGGTATGGATATCATTGGTCCTATTCACCCGTCTTCTTCCAGAGGTCACCGGTTCATACTGACCATCACGGATTACTTCTCTAAATGGGCAGAGACGATCCCTCTTGCTGAGGTGAAGGCATCCAATATAATCAACTTCGTCAAGCATCATGTTATTTATCGCTTTGGGATTCCCCAAAGGATAATCCATGACAATGGACCTCAGTTCATCAGCCAATCGTTTCATCGATTTTACGATAAAAATTGGATACATAATATTGCCTCTACGGCATATTATCCAGCTGCTAATGGTTTGGCGAAAGCTTTCAACAAAACCATTATCAAACTCTTGAAGAAGTTTGTCTCTTCCAACAAAAGAGATTGGGATAAAAAGCTGCACGAATGTCTCTGGGCGTACCTCACAACGGTACGAACACCAACAGGTTGTACCCTATTTTCACTGGTCTACGGGAGCGAAGCAGTTCTCCCCATTGAAATCCAGATCCTGTCACTCAGGATAGCCGTGACTAATGAGCTGACTCAAGAAAAGAATGACCTGTTAAGGCTTCAAGAGCTAGAGGGATTAGACGAGAAATGCCTCCAAGCTCAACAGCGCATCGCGCTCTACCAAGCACGTATTTCCAAAGCTTTCAATCATAAAGTAAAGGAAAGAGTGTTCAAAGTCGGTGAGCTAGTTTTAGCCATAAGAAGGCCGATGATTCTTACTCACAGGAGTAGAGGGAAATTTTACCCCAAGTGGGAAGGCCCTTATGTGATCGAGACAACATTCTCGAACGGCGCTTACAGGTTAGTCCAGCCTAATGGAGACCTGTTCATGACTCCTATCAACGGTAAATTCCTGAAGAGGTACTATGCTTAAACCTCCTCTACTCAAGTAGAATATAGCGAGAATCTCAATTCTGACAAAACTACTTCCAAAACGAAACTAGTTAGGTCATATTCTATCATGTCCGTATGACCTCTGAATAGGTATGTCCTGCTAGAAGTTTATCGAGAGTCTATCACGTCCATACTACCTCTGATATCACTCTCGCCTAAACCTGTCATTTATATTCCGAAATGATGGGTCCACAAAGTCAGAAAAGATTCACTTTATTTATTCCTGAAAAGAGCAGAATTACATTGGAAAAGTAAAAAGAAGAAAGGGTACATCATTGTGAGGGAGCGGTCAGATCGCAAATCAGCTTTGCCAGTGGAGCTACCCTCTCATCCCTGGAAACCAAGGCATCAGCGCGGGCCTGTTCCAGCCATGCCTCGGGATTGTTCATAAAAGATAGTTCGGCCCTTGCCCGAAGGGAGCCAGCTCGGGCAGCTTCTGTACGCTCCAGATCCCATCGTGCTGTGCTCAGTCGACCAGTCGCTACATCTAGACCTGCCAACGACTAGGAAGCCCACTCCTCTGCCCGAGCGAGTTTTTCCTTCAACTTGCGGGCCCTTGCTACATTTCCTTCATGCTCGGATTGGCACTTCGTCTTAAGAGCAAGAGCCTCCTCCACGACAGCTTTTCTTTCATCCATCTTCAGCTTATGTGCTTTGATGGAGTTGTCTAGGCTTTTCAGCTATTTAGTAAGCTGCGCAATCATGAGGTCGTATCTGGCCTAGACCTCAGCTTCAAGACTGCCCCGAGCCAGCTGCAAATATTCGTTAATAGGTTGCTCCAACCCATTAACCATCGCCTCCAGGGCATCAGCCACCCCAGAAGCGCCGAACTCCCTGACCGCCCCAATCAAAAACTGGTAAGCCTTCTTCAGACGCTCAAAATCCAGATTCTTCGCCAACACCATTGATATCAGCATTTTCAAACTGGTGTAAAAGAGGCTGGTATACAGCTCGGTCAGCGCAACCAGATCTGGTTGAACGCCAGGAGTGGCCACGATATTGACGAGTTTCCCTCCAGGAATGATTGCAGATGAAGTGGCCACAGGCGCCGCCTCGACGTGTAGTACGACCGAAGAAGGTGCGACAACGATGGTCGAAGTCATCGGCATACTCGCAAGCGGCAAGGTCATGATAACGGGTTTGTCCTCCTCTTGAGGTGATAAAACTACTCCGGGCGAGCTGGCCCCCGAAGGTATTTCTACCTCGAAGTCAAATGCCTCCGTATCATCACCAGGAGCCCGAGCAGAGCCAGAAGGCGCTTAAACGCTATACTTCTCGTGGACGCCATCCCCTGAGAAGAGGACAAGAAAGTTGATATCAATATGATAGTAATCTTTCTAAGAGGAGACATAAAAGATGACCTTTACCCGTAGCCAACGGTATATATGCCGCATCTGCAGCCGATGTAGCTATATCACGCCTTAATGACGCAATACGAACTGTCATACCTAGAGAAGGAGGTGGGCCAACCGACATCGCCAGGATCTCTACCAAGCCTTCACCAAGACGCAGTCGAGGTTCGTCAGCTGGAATCTCGCTAGTCATGCTCACGGACGCGACAGGAGTTTCATCCGTTGCTGGTCTAGGGAAAGATTCTCCCATTTGTCTCGGCCACGCAAGCGATTTCATTCCACTACCGGAGGCAGTGGCAGCAACGGCAGCCCCAAGCAGGAGTTCTCCGGCACCACCAGCCGAAACTGAGGGTCCCTCTCCAAAAGGCGGGGAACCTCCAATCAAAAAGACATCCCCAATAGGAGAAACAGCAGGTTCCTCTCTAGGAGCCTCAATGCCAGGAATCCGGAGAGAACGATTAACCGTCTTCTTCTTCCTCTTGCGAGGGGAAGTCTGCTTCGAGGCAGGAGCCCTTCGCTTCCCAGAGACTGCCAAAGCCCCCGCAGGCGGAGGTACTTCACACCTCGGCACCGACACCAGAGGCTCATCCGGAGTGACGGACTCCTCACCCTCGTCAGACAAAACCGAGGGGACTTCGACTCTTCCCCCAGGCTTGGGAGAAGGCACCATAAAGCTTCCACGCATGTCAAAATTGTGATGGAAGGTGTTGATCGCCACGTAGAACTGGGCATACAAATGGAGGATGCACAGCTCCGTGGAGAGTGTGACAACCGGCACGGTAAAGATTGCTTCCGTGCAACCCATGATAAAATAACTCCATCATCTGGCTCCATCAATGAGTCCGCCACTGGACCTGAAGCTGGTAACGACATTTCCCATGTGCAGCTAATCGTACCCAAACTGCCTGGCGAACCGACTGGGCAAGTAAGGCTCGAAGAAGCAATAATCTTTGCTTCTGTACAGCAAATGGGAGGGTCTGATACAGACCAACCAATTAAAAGCTTCCGGAGAAAGATTGGTCTTCTCTCCACCTAAATCCTCAAACCTAATCCCCGACTGATTGCGATGCACAGAGGGGACAGTACAGAGGAGCTTCCAGCAATGACCGAGGCTCAGCACCAGCCGACATTCTAAGACTGTATTCACGTTCCAGAGGGAGTCCTTGTAGTTCAGCAAGAAACTACCCCCCGCTCTACTACCAGGACCGGGAGACATCACCCGAGGGTTGTGGAGAATTAACCATCCCATCAAGTACAGGTATGGTAACTCTACCCGAGGAAAGCTATCACTCCGAGCTTCATCAACGAGCTGTCCGTCAGTCATGGCTCTCAGGCCAGCCTGTATACGACACACCATGGCAGGGAGCAAGCCCAGTCTTGCCCCAAACACCAGACGAAAGGCAGGCTACAGGATGTTCCGGTGAATGCGGTCCGCGGATGCGATACCGGACAACACTACTCGACGCAGCCATATGAAGAGAAAACCAGCCAGTAGGGCTTCCTCAGACAAAGGCCTGCGACAGCGCCTCAAGTAACTATAGGCCTTAGTGCCTTCAGGATACTTTCCTACCCCGTTAGTGAGAAACTAATCTGGAGCTTTAGCATTCTCCATAAGATCCTCGACGACCTGGGCACTGAGCACGACCAAACAGTTCACGGGCTCATTCTTGCCCCCCGAAACTTTCTTCGACTTGACGGCCCTAGCCCGATGGAAGAAGAGGTAGGACATCCACTTAGTGGTGTGAGCCAAATCAGAAGGCTCATTATAAAAAGTAGTGCACGTGAAGTAGTGGCACATCAGCTCCTGATACACCTCCACAACCCGAGGGTCCGAGTCCTCCAACTCCCGGTTGGTAGAAACATACTCTTCATACGGGGTATCCCCCATCGACAATCTCGAGATCACTGTCATTTCATGGAGGGCCAACTCCAACTCCCCCAGTGGAGTGGCGAAGGTCCCGGTGAGCGAAATATATCGCTCCATCAGTGCCAGAAACAGGTTAGGGTTGGGAGGCAACCCAACACTCGTCGTACTCACAGCAGTATACAGTCCGATGACCTCCAGCTCTCTCCGAAAATGTTTCAAGGCCCAGTCAACTAGGCAAGTCCATCGGAGGTTTGTTGGGGTAATCTACCCATTGCACCGAGGATTCTCCTTGGGTATACCCCCTCTCGCACCATAAAGTCGTTACAGAAAGTCGGCAATTGGACCGGCTGGATCACTGAACTGTCTTCACTCGGGATGCTGCCCAGGCACAGTCCCCTGAACAACGTCACGACGCCAGAAGGACGGCTGACAAACGACCCCTGGTCAGCTCCTTTTAGATGGAAGATCTTCCCCGGCTTGCCGTGAAGATCGGGAGTCAACATCCACGACATCCTCCTGGAATGTGTGGCATGGAAGAAAGCCGAGATGGGATAATCTCTCGGCATCATGGGCAGATACAAGATCACACTCTCGGCGGGGAAAACCCAGGGTTCTCTCTTGGGCTTCGTCTGGGACTGTTTGTCAATCATGTCCCCAAAAAGAAAGGCCGGCTTGATATATTGGTCCCCGTCTATGTACGTTAGGGGCTCTCCGTTAATCATGTTCAGCAATGTCCGTTCGCCCTGAGATGACATCAAGATCCCTCGTCCTTCGAGATACTGGGGTCCGGAGATAGGAAATGTCACGTGCGACAGATCCTCCAGATAGTTCGAGTGCAGCATCCCGGCAGCGGAACCCATCACCTCGGCCAGTGGAGACTCATGCAAGTTAACTGCGAAAGTGTAAGGAAAACACGTCATTTCAAATCTTGCAACATAAAGACCAAGAAATGACAGTCTGTACTTTACGCCAAGACTGTACAAAATTTGGTCATTTTACGCCAGAAGTCACATCCTGAAGCATAATTGGCGGTATACTGTCCGTGCTTTACGCCAGACTGCCAAAATTCTAGTTACTACGACGGAGGTCCCATCCACAAGCGTAAAAAATTTTTATAGTATACACCAAGTTTTCGGCAGTCAGAGCTTTTACGCTCAAAACTGCGAAAACATAGAGTTTTTACGCCGGCACATTAGAAATGTGGGCGTAAAAGATGAAAACATCTCCGTGCGTCATCTTCCTCAAAGAGGCTATCAGCACAGAAGATGACCTAGCGCGGTCACGTTCAACGTGTGCGAAGGATTTTTCGTCGTTCTTTGTCATCCCAAAGGCTATACCTCTAAGGCCGGGTGTGCTACTCGTCGGCAGGATGCTTCGCTCAGAAGAAAGGTTACCTTGCCCGACCTAAGACTCTCTCGCCAGGGCAGAAGAACGAGAAGAAGAGCCTGTGCTCTTTCCCTTAGTGGAGGGGGTTTGTTTCGGCGCCATTTCTGAAAACTCGGAGTGCCCGGAGAAAGAACGAGGGAAAAAACTCAAACAATCGAAGACTCTCTTTCGCAGAAGACGGATGAAAAGTTTTTTTTTCAAAATCTTGGGATATATATAGAGTTCGGGTCGACTCCTCGAACCCTCGGACGGGCTCCTCGAAAACCCAACCAAATCTCACAAATTAAATATTTGGTTATGATTGGGTACTACGTCAGCCCACTACTCTCGAAAGACGGACAGTCAGCAAATTCGAAGAGTTTTTCGTGCAAAAGCAGGTCAGCGGTTCCTATGCTAAGTAGCTTTCTATGCTCGACAGCAACAGATCTACGGTTTTACGCTCGCAAGCTATAAGTATATGGTTTTATGCCCGGATGCCTTTGTGCTCGGTAGCTTTTATGCTCGAGAGGCTACAAACCTACGACTTTACGCTCAGCAGATACCAAATCAATGATCTCACGCTCGGTGGCGTTTAGTTTATGCTCGGAGGCAACCGATCCGCAACCTTACGCTCGGAAGATTTCTTTTATTTACAGGCTATAAATCTACAGTTCTACGCTAAGGAGCTTTCTACGCTCGACAACAACAGATCTACGGTTTTACGCTCGTAAGCTATCAGTCTATGGTTTTATCCCCGGATGCCTTTGTGCTCAGTAGATTTTACGCTCGAGAGGCTACAAACCTATGACTTCACGCTCAGCAGCTACGAATCTACGATCTCACGCTCGATGGCTTTCTACGCTCAATAGACTACGAACTCAGGATTTTCAGCTCATCTACACTACGGATCTCTAACTTTCCGCATATCTGAACAGTTCTTAAGACGGTCGATTACAGGAGTTCACACAGAAGATACTCCTTCTTGACCTCAAGATATCCCAAGTACCCGAAACATACAGAGTTCAAACATTGAGAAATTACTCTTCTCGGGTCAAATGGAGGTTCATCCAGGCTCCAGTCTGAATATCTCGTCTATCAAGATGGCAAACTCAGCTCGACAGCCATTCCTCGACCCTGTTCCAAGGGATTTTTCGAGAAGTCATTCTTGAAGATGAAGTCTGAACAAAAATTTTATTCATCAGAAGTAAAAACTCTACGCGGTTCCTCAGTCTTAGCAGCAGAACAGTTCTTCTAAATATTCAAAAAACTCAACAGCGTTCTATGGACTATTCGCTATGCATAAAGGATAGGACCTAGCACTCTTTCTATAAAGAGTCGGCATAAAGAATCAGACATGTCGAAGCTATACATATTCAGACTTCACAGCAACGTATGGCTAAACGATCATATGCGGAGAAGAAAGACGATTTTATTAAAATCAAGATCATGATTACATATGAGGGAAATCCTGTCTACAAAGAGTTTTTTCTTCATTTTCAAGATTAAATATAAGGGAAACTCCATCTACAAAGGATTTCCCCATCGTCGTCTGAAGATCGCCCAGAAGCTGTTCTGACAGGTTCTCGTGTGGGCATAATTCTTCATCCATCTTCTCCAACAAGTCAGTCAGTTCCAGCAAACTGACTGACATGGCAATGATCAACGGCGGAAGAATACAGAGTTGGGGCTTGCATAAATTATGCAGATCCCATGCTCCGTGCACCGTGACTGATTGAGTTGAGATATTTTACCCAACTTAATGCCCGAGGTCAGAGCTAGTAGCTGCTCTCACCCCCGGAGGTAACAGGAGAAGACACCGCTTGCAAGCCGTGTGGTCTAATATGACCCTTCCCTTCTCCTGGAAGAACAGCCATATAAAGTTGTTGATTATCCCGAGCAAGGGAGGCTAAGATATCCTTCCACGATCCATCATTGCAGTGGACACTTGCTCGAAGATGCCATCTTTTTCGGCTCCTTACACGCTGGAAGAATATGATCTCCTTCTTCCTCAGATCGACCCGACGAACTCCGGCGATCATCTCTGCGTGGTGATGAATTTGTGGGAAGAATGGGTTAACTCCCCCAGCCTTTTTATAGGCGAAAGAGGTCACACCGGTCCCCAATAAATCTGCCATAAGTAGCATCGACCGTTTTAACGCTCCATTCAGAAATGTTTCGAGTTGCGAGGAGCGGTTCATGCTTCATTCAAAGCGTTCCAAATTCAGAGGAATTTGAAAGCTTTGAAGGGGGTCTTGTAGAAGCATAAAAAATACGTTGGATGGCTATACACAGCATACTGGTGCAGAGCAGCGTAAGCAGAGGCCTTCAAAGCCATCAAGCGTGCAACAGAGCTTTTTCCGCTAAAACACAGCGTGAAATATTAAAAGCTCAAAAGGCCATCCGCGTAAGGCAGTACGTCCAAACCACTTCAGCGTAAACGGGGTGCTTCATCGCCTCCAGGGCATAAAACTCATCCTCTTTCAGATACAGCATTGAGGTGTACAAGAGACGCTTCGTATTCTCCGAAGTAAACCTGCCAGACCCTGCAATGAAGATCCTGCAATGAACCTGACGTCTGGACTTCTGACAAAGGGATACGGCTCGACTACCCAGACGACGGCTAAAATGATGGCACAGCACTGCGACCCAGGCTATCATTTACCGCCATCCCCTTTGCATAAACTGCTTTTACAAAGCATGAAGGGATATGCTGCCTTGTTTTACACAGGAAGACACGAGCTGTTTATGTTCTGCAGTAGACAAACCGTATGCCACATCAAAAGATGCACTCCGTACGGGCTTGAGGCACGTCTCTGCGTCCAATTCACATAGCGATGATAGTTGCTCGAGGCACGTCTCTACGTCTAATGCACAGAGCGGTGACAGTTTCTCAAGGAACGTCTCTGCGACTGATGCGCAGAAGGGGTTGCAGACCTTCAAAAACACGCCTCCATATTTAATGTGCAGGATGGTAGCAAATCTCGACATTTAATGCAAGAGATTTGATTATATCTTTAAAAGCCGTAATTTCGGCTAAAACGTCCACATCAGCACTCTGGCATGGTACGCAGCGGCTTCTATGCCCATCCAGCTCCTGTGCTCACTCGGCCTCTATGACCGCTCGGCTTCAACGCCCATTCGTCTTCTATGCCTACTCGGCTTCAACGCCCATTCGGCTTCTACGCCTACTCGGCTTCAACGCCCATTCGGCTTCTACGCCTGCTCGGCCTCTATGACCACTCGGCTTTTACACCTGCTCGGCCTCTATGACCACTCGGCTTCTATGCCTGCTCGGCCTCTATGACCACTCGGCTTCTACGCCTATTCGGCTTCTATGCCAATTCGGCTTCTATGCCGGTTTGATAACTATTTGGCTTCTATGCCATGGTGATAGACATTTGGCTTCTATGCCAACCTCTTCTACACAATGGATACCTACCTACGTGGCTTCTACGCCGTGATCTTCGTAGCGATTATACGCATTTTGTCCCTTAGTTGGACTCGCGTCACACGCACATTCAAAGGATCATCTATACGCAGGCATTGGTTACTTTAACCGTTGTGTAAAAGGGTGCTGTACTTTCCACTCTTCGATTTCTACACCGACGGAATGGTCACTGTCACTAAAACTCTATAAATAGAGACCTCTATCAATGAGAAAAAAAGGGGAAAAAAATTGGTCAAGAAACCAATATCAGATACAAGGTCGACAAATTGGAAGATCGAACCAGAGGTCAAGGGAAAGAGAGAGAGAGAGAGAGAAGAATCCGGAGCTCAGGCAAAGAGTAGGGATCGACGACTTTGGCATCGTGCATCCACCCTCTTCTGCAACCTTCGAAACTGCTTCCTGTCTTCTATGGCACTTCTTCAAACATCGTGTGGTCCAAGGGCTAAAGTGATCGACTGCAGATCAGACACCTATAGCAATATTTACCCAGATTAAATAAATTGTACTCCCATATCCTCGTATAGGATCAAATTGTACAAGTTTGTTTGTAAACCAAAGAAGGCGGGTCTCGTATATACCCTATCCTGAATACATTTTTATTCTTTCGTTTAATACCACAAACACCCGACATTTGGTTTTAGACTTGTATGTATTTGATTCTGGATATTTTTGTATGATTATTATTATTGTTGTTGTTTAGTAGTAGTTGTTGTTTAGACTTTGTAGTTGTTAGACTTCTTTGTTATCTTATCGTGCTTAGATTCGTGATTGAGTACTTGTGTTATCTTTATCATATTGCCCCTCCGTTTGGAGTTGAGATCTTGACAGGTACATATATTGTTGTGTGAGATTGTTAGCTAGATAGTAGACCTAGACAGCGTTCTACCGTCGATACTGTGGCATAGGCTGAACGTACCCATGACTCATGCCCGATTTTTGGGTGCGGGTCATGACACATTTTTGAGGGCGACCCATGCAGGTCTCGAGATTCGCAATTAGTACGATGTTGTGGTAGTTTAACGATTTAGTTATACTACTGCGAGCCTGCTCTAGGATATAGGATCTAGGATGAGAGTGTACTCAATCATGACTAGGAACAATTCCAATCTAATTATTCTGAAATTGCTTTCTTTTAAAATATTACTATCCTTCTTTGATAATATCGTATCTTGCGTCGTAATAACTTTTTTTGATCTATGTTCAAGATGGCTCCGAAGACACGATCCCATCGTACCGTCCCAGCAGTTGCCACCGAGAGGCCTGCTACCTCTCGTCCAGCTCATATTCAGGAAGCTGCTACCGCTCCACTCACCACTCATGCAGTTGAGGGAGCATCTATTTCTCTCGGTGATCCTCCTCCACCTGTAGATCCGAGGACTACCCTAGTCGTTCCGGTGGTATCTCCTCCACCACCTCTTACACCAGTAGATGTCGCACAGTTGTTTGCGTTCTTCAGGGAGATGATGGACGTGCAGCACCACCAGGTGAATGTGATGAGGCTGGGCATTAAGAATGCCCACCAGGTGGCCATGACGACAGTAAACAGAGTGGCTTAGACCCAGCCACAGGCAGATCAGACTCAGCATCCAAGGCCGGGCAGCATTATTGACTTTTAGAGGATGCGGCCCAAGGAGTTCTGGGGTACAGAGGGGATCTTGTACGCGAATGACTGGATAGAGCAGATTGAGGAGATTTTTTGGCTGGCACAGATTCGAAACAGCATGCAGATAGAGGCAGCGGGCAGTTAGAAGTTCGACCTCGCTTTGACGTGGTATCGCACTGATACGAGGATCGCGGTACCAGGGCTTACTTGGGAGGCTTTCAAGAGGCATTTTAAGGAGAAGTTTTTTCCAGATGTGGCGCTCAGTGCTTTGGAGAGCCAGTTCGAGGCACTCGTCCAGGGGAGCATGCTAGTGGACGAGTACGTAGTAGAGTTCTGCCGTCTGGGCAGATTTATAGAGGGCTTGAGTGAGGCAGCAAAAGCGAGGAAGTTTTGTAAGGGCTTGGTAATGGCGGTCAAGTCTTTGACTAGGAGTAACCGCGAGGCGACTTTCGAGCAGATCGTAGGGGACATTTAGAGGGAAGAGGATGACTTGGAGCTCAAGTCCAAGAGAAGCAGGAAAGATTCAAGTAGTACGAGTGGTAGTGTGAGACCGGCTAAGCGTCTCTATGTGCAGAAGACAGCACAGCAGGGTCAGGATCAGAGAGTGCCTACTTGTGCCTACTGTAGGAAGGTAGGACACACTTGGGATGTTTGTAGGAGGAGGCTGAAGGTGTGTTTATTCTGTGGATCCGCTGCTCACCAGATGCGAGATTGCCCCACTGCACCTCTATCTGGTGGAGCACAAGATCGGAGAGTTGGAGATAGGCCACCTGTGGCACAATATCATGCCCCACACCAGTAGAGGGAGATACCCAAGCAGGGCAGGGCTTATGCGTTGACGGTCAAGGAGGCCGATGCTACGGGTGTCGGATTAGCAGGTCTGTCTCTTTTTGTTCTTCTTCCTGTCCTTTTCTATTTCTTGTAGTGTGCTTCATTAGTACCTGTTAGACTTTTCTTTGTGCTGTGGTAGATAGTCTAGTAACCCTGATTGAGAATGTGATAACACAGCCAGTAGGACCATGATCTTGCATGTTGTTTAGGTAGAATTGCTTAACTGTGATTGTTGGGTGTTTGACCTAGAAGAAGTGCGATTGACTTTAAATTTTGAGGACAAAATTTTTAAAGGAGGATAGGCTTGTCACTACCCTATTTCCAGGATAGGGTATTTTGTTATTTTAATTTGGTTAATTGTGTATTGATCATATATATTTGTATTAATATTTAATTAGTTGGTTGTATTTATTTTTATTAGTTATTTTAGGGTTTTGGCTAGTCTGGACCCATGTCAGACCCTAGTGGACCCTTGTCAGACCCAACCAACACCCATGTCAGACATATTTATCGGTTTAGAATAGTTATTTATATTTTAATTAGTTAGTTGGAGTGATTAGGAATTAATTAGAGTGCATTTGGAACCCCAAACTCAAACCCCATTTTAGATGACTTAATTTAAGGGCATTTTAGACTTTGTAATCCTAATACAAACCCTAACCCTACTTCTCCATGTCATGGCCGAACCTCCCCCCCCCCTTTTATTTTCATTCTTCTTCTTCATTTTCTCCTCTCCACTCTCTTTCTTCACTTCTTCCATTTTCTTCTTCCATTTTAAGTAAGTTTTTACCCTCCTTCTCTTCCTTTATTTATTTCTCTCTTAAATATAAAACCTAACCTTTTATTTTACCTAACCTAGTTGTGTAGAGCCTAGATTTGGTGTAGGAGCTTAGCTTGGAGGCTTGGTGTGGTGGATTTGGAGATTTTTGGAGACTTTGGCCTTGGGATTTCAACTCCCAAGAGGTAAACCCTAACTTTTCTCTTAGTAATTACTCTAATATAGTGTAATTAGTAGTTTAGAACCTTCCTAGACCTTAGGACTACCAATGGGAGGAAGTTGGAGCTTGTTTGGCTGTGTTTGGAGACTTTGGCATAGGGTTTTGTGTCAATTTTGGGTGAAATCCGAGATTGGCCCAATTTTATGTGTTGCCCTAGGTTAAACGGACCTCGATAGACTTGCTTGGGTGTCTTGAGGGTAGGTACATATTTTCGTTCGGATACGTGAGGTCCTGTGGCAGAGTTTTGGGCGTTTCGGGCGATTTGGGGATTTTTCCTTCGTCGTGGGTTCCACATACATGCAAAATTTTACCGTGGACCTAGAATCGGAGAGTTAGTATTTTTATGAGGTTCTAGACATCGATTAGAACTCATGGGTAAATTTTGGGTTGATTCCGAGTAGGTTTGGTGTACGTTTCATGAGGTATCGCGAGCCGCACTCCACGTGTTTGTCGAAATGACCAAATGGCCATTCTGACTTAGTTTCTAGATTTTGGGCTTGTGCGCGGGTTGATTTGGCCTCAGGGAGTATGTATTAGAGTTTACGAGTATATATATATATATATATATATATATATATGTATTTATGGTGTGTGTGAGAGTGTGTATATATATGCGTAAGTGTGTGTTTATATATATATGTGTGTGTGTGTGCGTGTGTGTGTTTGTATATATGTATGTGTGCGTGTGTATATAAATATATATAAGTATAGATACACACACACACACACATATATATATATATATATATATATATATATATATATATATATATATATAAATATATATATATATATATATATATATATATATATATATATATATATATATATATATAAATATATATAAATATAAATATGTGTGTGTAAGTGTGTATATATATAAGTGTGTATGTATATGTATATATATGTAAGTATATATACATGTAAGTGTGTGTATATATATATATATGTATGTGTGTAGGAGCGTAGTTATATATATATATATGTTTATATGTGTGTGTTAGTGTGTGTCGAGAGAGGGTAAGATAGAGAGCTAGAGCGAGAGAGATTGAGAAGATAGTTAGAGATAGTTAGATAGAGGGATAGGGAGTGAGGAAGAGTGAGATAGAAAGTGAGTGAGTGGGAGAGGCAGAGCAGCAGCAACTAGCAGTGGAGCAGCAGCAGTAGCAAAGGGCTGCAGCAGCAGCAGCTAGTTCCCTCCCCCCTTTATATATATATATATATGTATATGTATATATATATATATATGTATATATATATATATATATATATATATATATATGTATATATATATATATATATGTGTATATATATATGTATATAGATAGAGATGTATATATAAAGATAGATACATAGATATAAGTATAGGATATGTGTATGGATATATATAGATATATATATATATATATATATATATATATAGATATATATAGATATATATATGTATATGGATTACATAGATAGATAGTTAGATATATACATATAGGTATAGCTAACTAGCTAGTTAGTGAGTTGAGATGGGTAGGTAAGGTAAGGTATCAATACCTTGAGATATCAAGGTATTGAGGTAAGTTAGGTATCGGAGATGAAGTATTTGCCTATACACTAGGTTATATATATATATATATATATATATATATATATATATATATATATAGTTAGTTAGTTAGTTAGATATATGTTATATATATAGTAGCATATGGTAGTATATATAAGTATATATATAGATAGTTAGCGAGTTAGTTAGAGTTAGAGATGGGTTAGGCGAGGTTTCTCAATACCTTGAGATACTCAAGGTATTGGGTATCGGGGCGAGGTATTGGATTTTTACCTAGGAATGAGGTTAGAATTGCTTATATATATATATATATATATATATATATATATATATATATATATATATATATATATATATACGTGCTAGTATATATGTTAGTGGGTATAGGCGGGGTATGTAGCGTAGGTTGAGATATCGGATACCGAGGGTATCCCGGTATCTCAAGGAGGCGAGTTTGAGGGTTTACTAGCTTAATGAGCTAGTTTTGACCTAGAATTTTAGGGGCACCCTAGTTTGACCTAGAGTTGATCGTTGTTGACCCTGTTGACCGCCAAAGTCAATCTTTGACCTAGTTTTGACCTAGAGTTGACTTTTTGGACCCTGGGTTGACTTTTTGACCTAGATTTTACCGGTTTGATCCGTTAGACCTAGAACAACCTTAGAAGCTTGTTTTTATTTATTTTATATCTGTATAACTCTTTAGAATCCCGTTTAACCTTGTTTTTCGCAATAGGTCCTTGCGATGCCAGTTCGGATCGCTTGTTGCTCAGGACGTCAGGCGAGTAAATTCTCTGATTATTTTCATTTTCTGATGATTATTATGATTTAGCTTCTAGTATAGTATTATCTGATTTTTCTGGCATGACACTGGCTAGTATTTCTGGATTCATTTACTTGTAACACATATATTTCATGTTTCTGGCCTCTTGTCACAAACCGCACCCGAAAATTCGGGCACGAGTGCGTGGGTACGTCCAGCCTACGCCGCAGAGTCGGCGGTAGTACGCTGTCTAGGTCAATCCCAGGTTTACTAAACTAGCTCATTCACAACAACATAGGCAAGATAATGATGAGAAATGAAACTTAAAATTGCAACTGAAAATAAATGTGACAACAGATTCAAATGTTTTAATACAGGATTTCAAAGTGAAATCGGGGACAAACCCGATAAATAAGGTGAGAATATAAATGAAAGATAGCTACTACTAACTACTCAGCAGCAGGGGTCTCCTGGGTGGGTTCTGGCTCCTCATAGGTATCATGAGTCCCCTCATAGGGACCATAATAAGTAGGGGCAAGATCCTCATCATCGCCTAAATCAACAGATCCAGTCAGGAAAGGAGCAAAGTACACAGTGCACAACAAGATTAAACTAAACATTTATGACAATTAAATATTTGACATCATGTTGAGAAACAGCATAACAGAACATTATTATCTCAGAGTTAAACTGTAAACAGGAATATGAGAAACAGAACTAAATGAAACAGGAAATGGAACTACAATAGCCAGCAAGAAATATAACATGAACAGAAACTATATGTGTGGACTTGTGTTTGTTTTAGAATACATAGTTGGCATGTAGGGGTTTATAAGACTAATCCGGCCGTCATGAACGGCTATTAAACAGGGGAAATCAAGATCCGGCTGAGGTACAGTCGTGTACCAACAGCTATTAAACATGACAAGGGGAAGGGTAAACTACATGCCTTCTAGGTATTCTCCCATCCGACATGAAAAACAAGACAGGGACTACCAATATTCAAGACATGAAATTCAGCATTTCTAACACTAAGTGTAATCATCAAGGGTACATATAAGGCAGGGAATTAATTATCACAATATATAAAGATTAACTTGAGGTGCAGGTACTTGCCTGTTGTTTGGATCTGATTAATTTAGTTCTTGGGGAAAAAGTCCAGAGATGAGTCTAAAAGCTGAAATAGACATTACCATCATGCTCAGAAGATGTCAAATAGCTAGAAACGCCTATCCTTGGGTCCAATTTGGAGACAAGGGCAAAAACGACAGTTTCGGGTCAAAACGGGGTCCGCCGGTGGGCCCGCTTTGCACCGAAAAACGTGTCCGGGTCAAAGGTCTCCAAATTCACCAAACTTAGTGTCAACAGGTCAGGAACACTGATACGAACCCAACGGAACTTCCAGATTTGGATTTCGATGAGCCGAACACAAAATCACCCGTCGAGCGGGGCCTGTGGGGCCCACGACACGCGATTTCGTCAACGTTCTCAGAATCGAACCAAACTTGACCCACAGGACCAGCGTATCGCTACGAGTCCGATGGCGCAAGTTTCGTCTCGATCTGACGTGTGTGCACGAAGTTAGGGTAAATTATAGAAAAGGCGGATACGAGGCGATGTCCGCGGATACGCGTTGATTTCGGTGTGCACGCACACCCGAATCAGCTTCCACGAAAACTCACACGTCCGTATCGACGATGCGCACGTATCTGTGAAGACCGCACGCGACCAAGTCATCCCGTTTGGCGGGGCGTACTCAGTTCCGAGGTGAAACAGGGTCTGGTTTTTCCTATTTTTGGATCGCGGTGTGCGATCACCACAGGACGCGATGCCCCGAACAGTTTGTCCAGACACCGAGAGGGTCATACAGGCTACGCGATACAATTTACGGAATCGAAATTCGAGCTACGAGCAAAAAGTTACACGTACCTGAAGGGGACCCGAAAATCAGGGTCGAGTCGTGTCCGACTCGTGTTGGACACGAGAATCTAGGGTTAGGGTTTCTGGATGCTTGGCCGGAGATCCGGCGGAGGCCGGCCGGAGACGCGCCGGAGGGGGCCGGAGAAGGTTCGCCGGGGCGAGGCGGAGGTGCTGGCGGCGGAGGCGGTGCCGGAGTCCGGGCGGAGGCGGATGGCTGCGCTTTGCTGCTGCTGGAGAAGGCGGCGTCGGGGTCCCTGGCCGGAGCAGCCGAGGAGGAAGGAGAGGGGAAGGGGAGCAGCTGCGGCGGCGTCGGCGGAGCGGCACGGCGGCGGCGCTAGGGTGGCGGTGAGCGGCGGTGGCGAGGGAGTTTTGGGGGAGGAATGGCCGGAGCAGCTGGGGTTTGGGGGCCATTTATAGGGCGGAGAGGGAGGTCTGGGCGGCCGGAGATGGCGGGAGTCGTGGCGACCGGGCCGGGAGAGGCGGAGCGGCCAGGCGACGTGGCCGGAGCTCCGCCGGAAAATGCGCGGTGAGGAGGGAAGATGGGGAAACTGGTCGCCCGGGTCGGGCGGCACGCGGGTCGGGTCTGTCTGACCCGACCCGACCCGGTATCGGGTTGGGCTGAGCCAGGAAACTAACGGGCCGGTCCATTGGGCCGGGCCGGTCCATTGGGCCGGGCCGGCCCAAGGAAAAAGAAATAAAATAAAATAAATAAATATAATAATAAATAAATAAATAATTAATTTATTTATTTATTTAAATAGTTTTTAGGTATTTAAAAATATGTCTGAGGCCCGAAAAAATTCAGAAAAATTACCCTAAGTCCAATTTTTCATTTTACACCCAAAAATATTATTTTCATGATATTTTAATATTATTTACTGCCAATTAAAAATCATTTATTAACTGAAAACCTTGATTTTAATTATAGAAAATTCCCAGAAAATTCCAGAAAATTGGGAAAAATCCAAAATTTAATAATTTGAAAATTCAGGGGGGTTTACAACCTACCCAACTTACAAAAATTTCGTCCTCGAAATTTAAGAATAACAAGGCACGAAAGGAAAAGCCGAGAAAAATAAAATATACCTCAGGGTTCAAAAAGATAGGGGTATCGCTCTCTAATCTCGTCTTCTCGCTCCCAGGTGGATTCGCCGGGAGAATGGTGTTTCCAAGCTACGCGAACCAGGGAGATGACCTGGTTCCGTAAAACTTTCTCCGATCGATCCAGTATCTTTACGGGTTGTTCTTGGTAAGTCAAACTTGGGCCTACTTCGAGCTCTGAGTGATCCACGATGTGGCTGGGGTCTGACACGTACTTCCTCAGCTGCGACACGTGGAAGACGTTATGTACTCCATCCAGAAAGGGTGGCAATGCCAGTCGGTATGCCACTTCTCTGATTTTCTCCTGTATGCCAAAAGGTCCAATAAATCTTGGGCTGAGTTTTCCACTTCTTCCGAACCTAATGGTGCCACGTGTCGGGGAAATCTTTATGAATACCAGCTCTCTAACCTTTAATACAGTCACAATCAAGTCTTAGTTCCATAAGCAAAATGTTTAAATTGACTTGAATTTCATAAATTTAATTACCTCAAATTCCAAGGGCCTTCGGTGGCTATTTGCCCAATATCGTTGCCTGTCTTGAGCCACTCGAAGTCTGTCCCTTATTTGCTTTACCTTCTCAGCTGAATCAATCACCATCTCTGGTCCCAGTAGGGCTCTTTCTCCAATGTCGTCCCATGATAGTGGGGTACGACATCTTCGTCCATACAGAGCTTCAAATGGAGTCATCTCAATACTTGCTTGGTAACTGTTATTATAAGAGAACTCCACAAGATGTAGATAGTCTTCCCAGGATCCTCCAAAATCCAGAACACATGTACGGAGCATATCTTCAAGTGTCTGGATTGTACGTTCCGATTGTCCATCGGTTTGGGGATGATAAGCTGTGCTGAATTTGAGTTGCGTCCCCAAGCTGGCTTGTAAGATCTTCCAGAAGTGAGAGGTGAATCTTGAATCTCGGTCGGAGATAATACTTACTGGGACTCCATGCAGCCTGACAATATGTCTGATATATAATTCTGCCAGCTTTTCTGTAGATAGCCCTACTTTGAAGGGTAGAAAATGTGCAGACTTGGCCAGTCTATCTACTATCACCCAGATTGCATCCTTACCACTCGGTGTCCTTGGAAGTCCGGAAACAAAATCCATTGTGATATGTTCCCACTTCCACTCCGGAATGGGTAGTGGTTGAAGCAATCCTCCAGGTCTTTGTCTTTCTGCCTTGACTTGCTGGCACACTAAGCAACGAGATACGAACCTGGCTACTTCTCTTTTCATGCCATGCCACCAAACATGCGTCCTCAGGTCCTTGTACATCTTGTTGGCTCCTGGGTGTATAGAGTACTGCGAACTGTGTGCCTCTTGCATAATTTCTTCTCTTATGTCTCCTTGGGGTACACATAATCTATCGCCATGCCTCAGTGATCCATCTTCATGAATTCTGAATTCTTCTACTAGTCCAGCTTGCACTTGACCTCGAAGGCTTCGCAGTCCTTCGTTCTGAAATTGAGTCTCCTTGATCTTGTCCATTAAAGTAGACTGAATCTGCAAGTTCATCATTTTGCCTTCTTTTCCTGGGATAATTACTTCAATACCTAAACTTTCCAAGTCCTCCAGCAGGTGTCTGTCCATAGTCAAGTACATCGCCATAGGATACCTGCTTAGAGCATCAGCAACTACATTTGCCTTCCCAGGGTGATATTGAAGAGTGATATCAAAGTCTTTTATTAGTTCCAGCCACCTTCTTTGCCTCATGTTCATCTCTTTCTGAGTGAAGATATATTTTAAACTTTTATGGTCTGTAAATATTTCCACATTTTCTCCATAAAGATAATGCTTCCATAGTTTAAGAGCAAAAATGATAGCTGCCAATTCTAAATCATGAGTGGGATAATTCTTTTCATGTGGTCTAAGCTGTCTAGAGGCATATGCTATTACCTTCTTGTTCTGCTCCAGTACACAACCTAGACCTTTTCTAGAAGCATCACTATAAATAGCGAAACCTCCGGTTCCGGAAGGTAAGGTCAGAATAGGGGCAGAAGTCAGTCTTTTCTTTAATTCCTCAAAAGCATGCTGACATTCATCAGTCCAGGTGAACTCTTCATCCTTTCTTGTTAATTTTGTCATGGGCTCCGCAATTCTTACAAAATCCTTCACGAACTTCCGATAGTAGCCAGCTAGTCCCAGGAAGCTTCTAATCTCTGCTACAGAGTCTGGAGTGGGCCAGGATTCTACTGCCGCTATCTTCTTAGGATCTACGGCTATTCCATCTCCTGTCACAACATGCCCCAAGAATTCTACTTTGTCTAGAAAGAAAGCATATTTAGATAATTTTCCATAAAGTTTTTCCTTCCTCAAAGTCTCCAATGCTAACCTCAAATGTTCTTCATGTTCTTCGGGGGTCTTGGAGTAGATCAAAATATCATCAATGAAGACCACTACAAATTTGTCTAGATATGGCTGGAAAACTCTGTTCATTAGGTTCATAAAAACTGTTGGAGCATTCGTCAACCCGAACGACATTACTAAGAATTCGTAGTGTCCGTTCCGGGTATTGAAAGCAGTTTTAGGGATGTCTTCCTTTCTCACCCTTACTTGGTGGTAACCAGACCTCAAATCAATCTTTGAAAATACCCGAGCTCCACTCAGCTGATCAAATAAGTCATCTATCCTGGGCAGGGGATACTTATTCTTAATTGTTAAGGCATTCAAGGCCCTATAGTCAATACACATTCGGGATGTTCCGTCCTTCTTGGGCACAAATAATACTGGAGCTCCCCAGGGTGAGACGCTAGACCTAATGAAGCATTTGTCTTCTAGTTCTTTGATTTGCTCATTTAGTTCTATTATCTCCTTCTTGTTGATTCTGTAGGGATTTTGAGATACTGGTGCTGCTCCTGGCACTAAGTCAATAGAGAATTCAACTTCTCGGTCTGGGGGTAAGCCTGGGAGATCCTCAGGGAAGACATCAAGGTATTCAGAGATGATAGGTAGTGGCACTTCTTCTGTTATTAGGGCTCCACAAATTTTGTTATTACCCATTTCTCTAGAACCTCTAGCAAATTCAAATTCTGGCTTGTCAGGGGGCCTGAAGATTACACTACCTCTGTGGCAGTCTATGGTGGCATGATGTTGACTTAACCAATCCATACCCAGTATAATGTCAAAACTGGGCACTGGCATTACAAGTAGTCTAGCATACAGTTCTCTTCCACATAAGGTAATAGGACAATTATTACAGGCATCACTAACTGGGATGATTCCTCCACCGGTAATGATCTTATAATAATTCCTAAGGGGTTTAGTGATTAAGCTATGCTTCATAAGAAAATCTACTAACATGAATGAATGCGAAGCTCCAGAGTCAAATAAAGTAATAGCTGGTATTGAATTTATACGCACAGAACCTGTAATCACGTCTGCTGTGGCCTCAGCTTCTTCCAGAGTCATTGCATAAGCACGGCCTTGCTGCGGTACACCCCTCTGTTGCTGCTGGTGCTGAGCAAAGCGTTGTTGTTGTGTTGGAAGTGGGGGTCCCCTCTGTTGTACTGCTGGGGCACTGGCCTGGGCTGGAGCCTTTGGTGCAGTGGTGCGTCCTTGAGCAGCTGGACAGTCCCTCATTTGATGCGCTGCTGAACCGCAGTAGAGGCAGGCACCTAGCCTCTTCCTGCAGACTTGCCAAGTATGACCTAGTTTTTGGCAAAAGTTACAAGCAGCAGTTTGTTGGTTCTGTCCTTGAGCCTGGTGTTGGGGTGCTGGAGCTCGAGGGAGAGGACGCTGAGTTTGCTGCGGGGCCCTCTGCTGTTGTTGTTGTTGAAAAGGGCGTTTGTTGGGTCCTGCATTTCCGGTATCTCTTTCCCGCTTCAGTTTATGCCCCATATCTCTCTCTACGCCTTGTGCCACGCTCAGGATTTCCTCATAGGTGCGAGCTCGGCTAGTGGTGACAGCAAGGCGAATATCCGGAGACAGCCCCTTCTTGAATCTACGGGCCCTGTCCTCCGGGTTACGAACCATGTACTCCGCAAAATGGCTTAACCTGCTAAATTCAGCAGTATATTCATCAACAGTCAGGGTACCTTGTTCCAGTCTCTCGAATTGGCTTTCGAGAGCTTCCCGAGCCACTTCGGGGTAGAATTTCTCCTTGAATAGCCTTTTACAATCTTCCCAGGTGATGTCGGGAGCAGATAGTTGGGGTTCATCTCTAAACCAGGTTCGAGCAATGTCGAACAGTTGCAGGCTTGCGGACTCCACTTTGAGGTCATCAGGGACCCGAGCAGTCTTCAGGAGTCTCTCGACATTCTCTATCCACTCATCGGCATAGAGAATGCCCTCAGTTCCGTAAAATTCTAGGGGTCTTAGATTCTTGAAGTCTTTGGCACTCCCTGGCCTCTTGAGTGACGTCTCCTGGGACTTAAGAGCTTCTGAGAGGCTGGTCCGCAGAAGTGCCGTCTGTTCTTTCTGGGATTCCACCAATCCCTGGAACACTCCAAGTAGCTGTGCCCCATCCAGAGTAACTGCTGGAACAGATGGAGGCGGTGGGAGTGCAAGAGTCTCGGGCATATTCTGCTCAGCTGGATCTGATGTGCCTCCTACTGTGTTCCTGGTCTGGACCATTCTGAAAGATTAAGGGATAGGAAGATCAGAATAGAATACTTGGAAACCAAAGGCGATAGGAAAAATTGAGCAGCAATGATATCAAGAATTGAAATAAGGACGCTATACTGTGAATGAGCTTTTCCTAGAATCCTCAATCTTATTCCATACCCTGTCCTAGGGTATTACCCTATTTTTGGATAGGACTTACATGGGCCACCATAAAAACGTGTCACGAACCGCACCCGGAAATTTGGGCACGAGTGCGTGGGTACGTCCAGCCTACGCCGCAGAGTCGGCGGTAGTACGTTGTCTAGGTCAATCCCAGGTTTACTAAACTAGCTCATTCACAACAACATAGGCAAGATAATGATGAGTAATGAAACTTAAAATTGCAACTGAAAATAAATGTGACAACAGATTTAAATATTTTAATACAGGATTTCAAAGTGAAATCGGGGACAAACCCGATAAATAAGGTGAGAATATAAATGAAAGATAGCTACTACTAACTACTCAGCAGCAGGGGTCTCCTGGGTCGGTTCTGGCTCCTCATAGGTATCATCAGTCCCCTCATAGGGACCATAATAAGTAGGGGCAAGATCCTCATCATCGCCTAAATCAACAGATCCAGTCAGGAAAGGAGCAAAGTACACAGTGCACAACAAGATTAAACTAAACATTTATGACAATTAAATATTTGATATCATGTTGAGAAACAGCATAACAGAACATTATTATCTCAGAGTTAAACTGTAAACAGGAATATGAGAAACAGAACTAAATGAAACAGGAAATTGAACTACAATAGCCAGCAAGAAATATAACATGAACAGAAACTATATGTGTGGACTTGTGTTTGTTTTAGAATACATAGTTGGCATGTAGGGGTTTATAAGGCTAATCCGGCCATCATGAACGGCTATTAAACAGGGAAAATCGAGATCCGGCTGAGGTACAGTCGTGTACTAATAGCTATTAAACATGACAAGGGGAAGGGTAAACTACATGCCTTCTAGGTATTCTCCCACCCGACATGGAAAACAAGACAGGGACTACCAATATTCAAGACATGAAATTCAGCATTTCTAATACTAAGTATAATCATCAAGGGTACATGTAAGGCAGGGAATTAATTATCACAATATATAAAGATTAACTTGAGGTGCAGGTACTTGCCTGTTGTTTAGATCTGATTAATTTAGTTCTTGGGGAAAAAGTCTAGAGATGAGTCCAAAAGATGAAATAGACATTACCATCATGCTCAAAAGATGTCAAATAGCTAGAAACGTCTGTCCTTGGGTCCAATTTGGAGACAAGGGCAAAAATGACAGTTTTGGGTCAAAACGGGGTCCGCCGGTGGGCCCGCTTTGCACCGAAAAACGTATCCGGGTCAAATATCTCCAAATTCACCAAACTTAGTGTCAACAGGTCAGGAACACTAATACGAACCCAACGGAACTTCCAGATTTGGATTCCGATGAGCCGAACACAAAATCGCCCGTCGAGCGAGGCCTGTGGGGCCCACGACACTCGATTTCGTCAACGTTCTCAGAATTGAACCAAACTTGACCCACAGGACCAGCGTATCGCTACGAGTCCGATGGCATAAGTTTCGTCTCGATCTGACGTGTGTGCACGAAGTTAGGGTAAATTGCAGAAAAGGCGGATACGAGGCGATGTCCGCGGATACGCGTTGATTCCGGTGTGCACGCACACCCGAATCAGCTTCCACGAAAACTCACACGTCCGTATCGACGATGCGCACGTATCTGTGAAGACCGCACGCGACCAAGTCATCCCGTTTGGCTGGGCGTACTCAGTTCCGGGGTGAAACAGGGTCTGGTTTTTTCTGTTTTTGGATCTCGGTGTGCGATCACCACAGGACGCGATGCCCCGAACAGTTTGTCCGGACACCGAGAGGGTCATACAGGCTACGCGATACAATTTACGGAATCAAAATCCGAGCTACGAGCAAAAAGTTACACGTACCTGAAGGGGATCCGAAAATCAGGGTCGAGTCGTGTCCGAATCGTGTCGAACACGAGAATCTAGGGTTAGGGTTTCTGGATGCTTGGCCGGAGATCCGGCGGAGGCCGGCCGGAGATGCGCCGGAGGGGGCCGGGGAAGGTTCGCCGGGGCGAGGCGGAGGTGCTGGCGGCGGAGGCGGTGCCGGAGTCCGGGCGGAGGCGGCTGGCTGCGCGTTGCTGCTGCTGGAGAAGGCGGCGTCGGGGTCCCTGGCCGGAGCAGCGGAGGAGGAAGGAGAGGGGAAGGGGAGCAGCTGCGGCGGCATCGGCGGAGCGGCACGGCGGCGGCGCTAGGGTGGCGGTGAGCGGCGGTGGCGAGGGAGTTCTGGGGTAGGAATGGCCGGAGCAGCGGGGGTTTGGGGGCCATTTATAGGGCGGAGAGGGAGGTCTGAGCGGCCGGAGATGGCGGGGGTCGTGGCGACCGGGCCGGGAGAGGCGGAGCGGCCAGGCGACGTGGCCGGAGCTCCGCCGGAAAACGCGCGGGGAGGAGGGAAGATGGGGGAACTGGTCGCCCGGGTCGGGCGGCACGCGGGTCGGGTCTGTCTGACCCGACCCGACCCGGTAGCGGGTTGGGCTGAGCCAGGAAACTAACGGGCCGGTCCATTGGGCCGGGCCGGCCCAAGGAAAAAGAAATAAAATAAAATAAATAAATATAATAATAAATAAATAAATAATTAATTTATTTATTTATTTAAATAGTTTTTAGGCATTTAAAAATATGTCTGAGGCCCGAAAAAATCCAGAAAAATTACCCTAAGTCCAATTTTTCATTTTACACCCAAAAATGTTATTTTCATGATATTTTAATATTATTTACTGCCAATTAAAAATCATTTATTAATTGAAAACCTTGATTTTAATTACAGAAAATTCCTAGAAAATTCCAGAAAATTGGGAAAAATCCAAGATTTAATAATTTGAAAATTCAGGGGGGTTTACACCTCTATTTCTGGAATCACCTACTGGCATCACATCATGACTCACTACAGGCATCACTCATGTTTCTGGCTTGACTCATACTTGATTTGCGTGTCAGGTCTTGGATTCACTTGTACTAGTTGAGGCGGGGAAATACTCGAGTAGACATGTAAACATTCTCATCTGAAATTACTGAAATCGCTCCCTCTTGTCTAATCTGGAATGATAGCAGCCGCACACCCAGTGTGCGGTGAGCCGTACTTACCCCTAGCCATTTACATATCAAAACAGGTATTTCAGAGACACGAGTTTATTCTTTCTAGTCTGGAATCACTTGCACTTCTTGACTGGTCTCACTTATACTTTCTGGACTGGACTCATTACATTTATTCTTGCTGGACTCACTTCACGTTATTGTGCACACACTTGATCTTAGTTTAGATTTTCTTGTATCCTGACACTAACCCAAATACCTTAACTTTATACTCAATAAATCAATATCTACACTAATACTTAACCCAAACACTCAAACTAGACACTCCTTAACCTCAATTCATAACTTTAACATCTAATCCATGCCTTGCACACACCTCACTTCACTCACACCTATCTAAATCTTACACCAATACTCTTTTTAATTCTGCACCTAATAACTCCTCCTAGATAACTTGACTCAGAACCTTAACTCCCATACTCGAGCTCATCTCTGTCTCCAGGTTGTCTGATGAAACCATAGTAGTATCAGTTGCTACAGACAACATTTAAGGACTCTCACACACTCGGATATACTGGTATCATAGTTCACTAACCCGCACACTCACTTCTTCTCATCCTTCAAATACCACTACCCAAATCCAATACTAAACACTCACAACAACTCCCAATTATTCCCTAAGCTAAACACCCCTACTTTCTGGCAACTACACACTGGAATTCGAGTCCCCCCTTATCGGAAACAATATACTATATAACAAAAACTAACTAATAACTTAGCTATGGACTTCCTAACCTATCAGTCATTACCCGAGCCTTTTTTGCACCCATCCAGTGCACAGCACAGTGCACTGTTGCACTATCTTCAGAGCCACACATCCCAATTCCTAAGTGTTCATGCTTACACATACACACGTATACCTATTACTTCACACCAGAACACATCTATCTAGACACTAATCTCATCATAACTTGATGTCAAAGGTATCCTTACTGTCTACAGGCAACCCCATCCAGAATTTATGTACAACACTAGTGTGTAGAGCACAAACACCCGGCCAAGCTTGCACTGATTTATGTCAGTCTCCACACACCATATACCACCTTAACTTTACTCCACTGCTGATGTGTTAACATCCTGCTCTATAGCAGTGCACGAGTGTGCACTGTTGCTACTGTAATTGTCGTTTCTGCTGCTCCTACCTGCTGCTGCACTACTACAAATATGTATTTGCTGATTGCTGCTATTATGGCTACTGTACTGCCGATTTACATTTGCTGATTGTTGTTATTTAATGAAGTGCTTACTCTAACAGACCTCAATCTCGAGCCCCTTCACCTCTTCTTGCATCAACCTATCACACTCGAGCCAATACTCATTCTAACAGACCTAAATCTCGAGTACTGTAGTTTGAGCACCCCCATTCAATTGAACCAGTACACCTTCTCCTCTTCAACACACACACAAACCTACACACACTGAAACACTCACCTAGAACACCACATAGTCATACACTAATACACACCACATACTAGCATGGCATTTAATCAAACACATTATGCTCAAAACCATGATACTCATGATACACCCGAAACCAAAGTGCTACAATCTTAATCCCACTACCATGGTCATTTCCACCAATAATTACACCTAATACTAGTTAATACAATTTGCTACAAAGAAAAATGAGAAGTAATTACATAAAACACCCAAATTTTAGGCCCCGTGTCGCACCGTATCACAAAATACCATAATACGGCCTATACGTAATCTAGTCTCATAACCCCTATCTAAGTCTAATTAGATCTAATTGGTCTCATGACACACAATTGATGGGTTAAATTCGTAATTCTCCCAAAATATCCATAAATTACTACATAGAATTCATAATACATAGCTAAATAGCCTAGAACTTGTTTCTATAAGTAGTCCTATACCAAGGGATCATTTCTAATGGTCAAATGCATGATTAAGAAGCCATAACGAAAGAAAAATTCAGTAATTACCAATTAGGAGATGGATTCCCAATGAAGATACAATTGAACACTATCCGGACACGATCTCTAGCTCCAAAACTCCTCCTCCTTGTGTTTCTTGCTTCTCCAAGCTCCAAGGCTCCAAAAGTGATGAATTTGAGAAGGAATTGGTGGTGAATTGAGTAGAAAATCAAAGGAGAGAAAATAAAAAATTAGGGATCTAGAATTTGGAAGCAAAATAAAATACAAATAAGGAATGAGAGAAGACCCCCCCCCCTCTAATAGTGGTCGGCATATTCCTTCTTCTCCAAGAAAAATCAAATGTCCAAGTTACCGCTACATGGTGAATTATGAGGAATAATTAATGGTGGATAATTTTGGAAGTCTCAAACTAATTGTAATTAAGCTAATTCTCCTTAATTTAATTAGTAGAATGACTAATGGACTTGGGTCCAAGTTGGGGCTCACTAATTGTCATATAAAATCTAAATTGGTCCATATGTGTCAAGTTTAAACATTGGCAAGCCTCTCTAACTAAAACAAATGACACAAGTCTCTAATAACTAATTAATACAACTCACAAATAATTATAGCTCAACATAATTAAATAATTTAATACAATCATCACATTAATATTCAATAATAAATTTCTAAAATTAAATACCATATCAAATTACCAAACTACTCCTAGCTGGAAAAGTGAGGGTGACAATAACTAGTGCAACTTTGTGGAAAGGCGATAGCTTCGCCCGAATGTGTCTATAGCTTTTGAAGTTTTAATAAAATGATATAATATACCGGAAGGTTATCTCATTTGCGTCTACTTTTGTAAGCCCATGCGGTAATTATCTGACTCATTCAAGAGTTTTTATAAAGATGTTCATTATCAATAAAGAGAACTTTTTCATGTTTCAATATTTTGTTTAATTATCTGCGTACTCTGAATATGTGCTCGTTGTATAAAATAGCTTGGCCTTGTTCGATGCCTAACTTAGGCATACACGGCGTCATGCCTGGGGGACAACTATCGATTCTATAAAATTGGGACATGACATGATGTGGTGCCCGTGCCTCGTTCCCCTTTTCGGGGAGCACGGCTAAGAAATACTTCGGTATCGTTCGATCGGGATAGATTGAATTAAGATCTTTTTCTCGTTATGGATTTGCTTCTTCGGAATCGATTCCTATAATCAGGGGACCGTACCCCAAGGATGGACTTAGAGGCAGAGTCAAGAGGGACCTCTCCGCTGTAAGTTTTTTTGCCTTCGCTATCGCCTTGTTACTTTCGTGCATTTGAGTTGATTCCGGATTTGCATTTTCTTGAACAGTTTTAATAGATTTTATTGCTTTTGTTCATTGAACTATATTTTATTCTGAGCTTGAAAAGAGTAAAAGAGGTATTGATCATCTGTTCATGGCAATGCATGTGATCGTGTAGTAGACGCCGTACGAGCGGAGTCTTGAAATACCTCTTTCCTTTTCTCTCTCCAACCAACTTATGAGTGGATATAATTTGATTCAGTTGACCCTTCTTTTAAGTCTTCACATCTAAAACCTTGTCTTCTTGATTGTTTTGATCATACGATACCATAATAACTAAAAGATGTCAAGAAAAAAAGGAATAGACTTGGAGTTATTTTTGCTTGTCAATAAAGTTGTGAACGGTTACCTTGCTGCATGTTAGTTCGTTAAGAATGTTCTTACAATACATTTTAATTCTAGTTAGAATATATATACTTCTTCTATTATTGATTTATATATAGAATACACATTGCTATACAATATAATAAACAGAGAGACTATACAAAATAGATCATGATATGTTACTTGTCTTGAGCTCGTGTTGCCTTGAACTGCATCGTTTGATAACTTAGTAATTAGTCATCGGTTGATTACGAACAACTTGTGCACAAGGTCATAGTTTCTGCGGACGGTCGCTAGGGCACTGGCATCGATCCAATCTGGACAGAACTTTATGTTAGTCTCGTGTGCTGGAAGGGATGGCTTGCAACGCACCATGTACTTTTATTGCATACCATCCTCGTCAATGACTATAATTCATCCACTATGGCATCATGCCAGTGATTCCTATGTATATTTAAACTGTGGAAGCTAACTATGTCTTCGTAGCAGGGAAGGTCATGGTAAGTATTGTACAGGTGGTTTAGACGGGCAGGTAAAAGTTACCGAACGGTGGCATATTTATTTCAGTAAACTTTTATATTTAATGCTTGCTTGTAAAATGGACTAGAAAAAGATAAAAAGATCACATAATAACATGCATGCTTCATATAAATAATGTATTGATTGGTATAGTTGGGTTCGCTCGCCTTCACCAGTGCATTTTGATGCACTGACCCTCGTTGCAACAGGTTTCCCGCACCAAGAAGATCCTAGAGGAAGCTAGAGCGACTTTCCAATCCTGTCCACTTACCAGCACGCACTGATCGTGCCTTCGAAGAAGCATTTTGAAGTTTCAGGAGCTCGTGCACATAACTTATACAGCTCTATGGAAAGGCGATACCTTCGCCCGAAGGTGTCTATAGCTTTTAAAGTTTTAGAAAAAGGATATAATATACAAGATGGTTATCTCATTTTGTGTCCACTTTTGTAAGCCCGTGCAATAATTATCCGACTCGTTCAAGAGTTTGTATAAAGATATTCATTATCAATAAAGAGACATTTTTTATGTTTTAATATTTTGTTCAATTATCTGCGTACTCTGAATATGTGCAAGTTGTATAAAATATCATGGCCTTGTAAGATGCGCAACATAGGCATGCACGATGTCACATCTGGGGGACGACTATCGTTTCTACGAAATTAGGGCGTGACATGGGCATCCTCCTCTCTCCGGAGAAGTCCTCCCCCTACGGAGAAGTCCCCTCCCACACGCACGGTTCCTTCCTTCCGACGCGAATGCTCCCCTTGCACCGATGGTCCCCTCGTGGGTCTCCTCCCCTCCGACGACCTCGGGCTTCTCCTCCTGCTCTAGATAAACCCTAACCCTATCTCTCTCTCTCTTACATAGATAAGGATACGATATTTGATAGAGGATATGACACAAACACAAATACATACACTAACACAATATGTCACTGACACGACATAGGAATGATAATCATAAGAGTATTATGGTAGTTTTGATTGTGATATTTGGTATCAAGAAGTTGTGTATCAATTGGCATGTGAGTATGTTGATGTACTGTATGCTAGTGTTAGTGTATAGAGTTTGTGTGTCACCACCCCATTTCCAGAGTCGGGTATTTCTTTTTATTTTAATTTAGTTAATTGTGCATTATTTTTAATTAATTGTATTTATAATTAATTATTGATTGTATTATATTTTTATTGTTTGTTTTAGGATTTTGGCTAGCCTGGACCCATGTCAGACCCTAGTGGACCCATGTCCGACCCAGCCCACACCCCTGTGAGACTTATTTTTGGGTTTAGAATATTTATTTTATTTTAAGGAGGTTAGTTGGAGAGATTTGGAGCTAGTTTGAGTGCTTTTGGAACCCGAAACCCGAAACCAAGTGAGTAGGGGCATTTTGGGAATTTGGTGACTTATGTAAACCCCTACCTACCCCCACCCGTGAGCATCCAGCAGCCTATTCCCGTGAGGAGCAGCCCCTCTCTCCCCCTTTGTTCATTCCACTACTTCTTCTTCTTCTTCTTCTTCTTCTTCTTCTTCACATTCTACTTCTTCTTTCTTCTTTCTTCCTTCTCCAAGTAAGTTTTTCTTCCTTTTTCTTCCTTTTTTCTTCTATTCCTTCTTCTTTATGCTAACCCTAACCTTGCATTTTCCCCAACCTAGGTGTGAGGAGCTTAGATCTAGTGTGGAAGCTAGATTTGGTGGCTTGGAGCTTGAGGGAGGTGATTTCTAGGGGTTGTGAGACTTTGGCCTTGGGATTTCAACTCCCAAGAGGTAAAACCCTAACTTTCTCCTTGCTAATTATTTTTATGTAGTGTAATTAGTGTTGTAGAACCTTCCTAGACCCTAAGCCTACCCGTGGGAGAAAGTTGGAACTAATTTGGTAGTGTTTGGAGACTTTAACACTAGGTTTTGTGTCAATTTTGGGTGAAATCCGAATTTGGCCCAATTTTGGGTAATGCCCTAGGTTAGACGGACCTAGGTAGACGTTGTCGGGTGTCTTAAGGGCGAGTACGTGTCTCCGTTCGGACACGGGAAGTCGTATCGCGAAGAAACGGGCGTTTCGGGCGAATTTGGGGCTTTTCGTCGTCGCCGATTCTAAGTGCATGCGCGTTTCCACCACGGACCTAGAATCGATACGGGAGTGCATTTTCTAGGATCTAGACATCGTTTAGAGAGCATGGGTAAATTTTGGGCCGATTCCGAGTTCGTTTGGTGTGCGTTTCAGGAGGTTTTCCGAGCCGCGCACCACGTGTTCGTCGAAATGACCGAACGGCCATTTCGACTTGGTTTCCTCGTTTCGGGCTTGTGCGCGCATTGGGTTAGTATCGGGGAGTGTGTGCTAGATTTTTTGAGTTATATTTTATATATTTTAGGGTGTTGGTGAGTGTCGGGGTCGTTGGGCGTGAGTGGGGCGTGTGGTTTGTGTGTTGTTGTGTGTTGTGTTGTGTTAGTGTATATGTGTCTATATATATATATATATGTATATATTTATATGTATGTGTGTTTGTGTATATATATTTATATATATATGTGTGTATTTATATCTATGTGCTTGTGTGTGTATATGTCTATGTGTATATATATATATGTATGTGTAAGTGTGCTTGTGTGTGTATATGTATATATATATATATATGTGTGTATGTGTATATATATATATCTTTGAGTGTGTGTGTATTGGTATGTATATATATATATATATATATATATATATATATATATATATATATATATATATATATATATATATATATATATATTTGTATTTGTGCATATATATATTAATATGTGTGTTTATATATATATATATAGCTATGTATATATTTGTATGTGTGTGTGTGTTTTAGTGTGTGTGTGAGTGTGTTAGAGTGTGTTAGTATATAGATATATAGGTGTGTATATATATGTATCTAGTTATATATATATAGTTATATATGTATGTATATATATATAGAGAGAGAGTGATATATATATATATATATATATGTAGGTGTGTGTGTGTGTGTGTATTGTGGACTGGAGAGGGGTGGTCCAGCCAACTGCAGCAAGGGCAGCAGCTGCTGCTGCCTACAGCAGCAGCAGGAATAAGGAGCCCAGCAGCAGCAGTAGCATGGAGCAGCAGCAGCAGCAAATGCAAGGGCAATAGCAGCTCCAGCAGTAGTGGCTAATGAGGGAGAGTGAGAGATTGATATATATATGTTGATAGATAGATAGATAGATAGATATATCAATAGATAGATAGATAATAAGTTAGACATTTAGATAGATAGTTAAATAGATACATAGATGGTTAAATAGATACATAGGTAAATAGATACATAGATAGTTAGGTAAATAGATAGATATTTATAGTTAGGTGGATAGGTAAATAGATATATAGATATATGATAGATAGATGAATAGATAGATATCTATAGATAAATAGTTAGATAGACTAATAGATAGATAGATAGGTGAATAGCTAGATAGATAGATATTTGAGATAGATAGGTAGCTAGATAGTTACCTAGATAGGTAAGTGAATAGGTTAGATAGATGTATATATTGTTAGATAGATAACTAGGTAGATTAGATAGTTAGATAAATAGATAGAATGATAGATAGTTACATAGAGAGATAGTTAAGTTATTAGTTAGATAGTTGGTTTGATAGTTAGGTAAATAAGATAGATAGGTAGTTAATAGAGACATAGATAGATAGATCTATCTATGGATAGATAGATAGGTAGGTATATGGTAGATACCTATATCTATATGCATATATATATATATATATATATATATATATATATATATATATATATATATATATATATATATATATACCTAGAGCTAGATATATATTATAGTTAGATATATATATATATGTGTATGGGTAAGGTAAATGGGTATTAGTATATATGTGTGTGGATATCTATATATATAGGTATATACCTACTTAGATATATATAAATATGGTAGATATCTCTACTACCTAGCCTAGATTAATAACTAGGTGCATAATTAGTAGCTAGATAGCTAGTTAGAGGGGTTTTAGAGCGAAACCTCAATACCTTGAGATACCAAGGTATCTCAATACCTTAAGATAACCAAGGTATTGGGTTTCGAGTGCAGTTTTTGAGCAATAGCCTAGGAATAGTATTGGAGTGATTTTTATATGCTTATGTGTATATATTTACACGTGCTAGCATAGGTTTTACCGGGTTTAGGCGGGGTACGTAGCCTAGGTTGAGGTATCGGATACCGAGGGTATCCTGGTATCTAAAGGAGGCGAGTTTGTGAGTTTTCTAGCTTAATGACCTCGGTTTGACCTTGAAATTCAGGAGCACCCTAGTTTGACCCAGACTTGACCGTAGTTGACTCGGTTGACCGCCAAAGTCAACTTTTGACCTAGTTTTGACCCAGAGTTGACTTTTTGGACCTAGAGTTGACTTTTTGACCCAGATTTCACCGGTTTGACCCGTTTGACCTAGAACGACCCTAGAAGCCTATTTTTAGTTATTTTATATCTGTTTAACTCATTAGAAACCTGTTTAATCTTGCTTTTCACATTAGGTCCTTGCGACACCAGTTCGGATAGCCAGTTGCTCAGGACATCAAGCGAGTACATTCTCTGATAATTTTCATTATTTGATGATTATTATGATTCAGCTTCTAGTATAGTATCATCTGATTATTCTGGCACAACACGAGACACTGATTGATATTTCTGGATTTATTTACTTGTGACACATATATTTCATATTTCTGACCTCTATTCTAGAATCACTATAGGCATCACTACAGGCATCACTCATGTTCAAGCTGGACTCATCTTGATTTGCGTGTCGGGTCTTGGATCCACTTGTATTAGTCGGGGCGGAGAAATACTCGAGTAGACATGTAAACATTCCCATCTGGAATCATCAGGCATCACTCCCTCTGGTCTAATCTGGAATGATAGCAGCCGCGCACCCAGTGCGCGGTGAGCCGTACTTACCCCTAGTTGTTTACATATCGAAACAAGTATTTCAAAGACACCGAGTTCATTCTTTATAGTCTGGACTCTCATGCATTTCTTGACTTGTCTCACTTACATGTTTCTGGACTTGACTCACTACATGTTTTTCATGCTAGACTCACTACACGTTCATGTGCACAGACTTACTCTTAGTGTAGATTTCTTGTATCTTGCAGTTATTACTATCTTGCTCTGATATCCATGCATCTTTACCTTTATGCACCAGTTATACATATTTTCTTGTTTCATACTTGCTTCATTCTTCTTGCTACTTGCTATAACTTTTTTATAGTTTTTATCATTTAAATGGAACTGCTGTTAGAGATGTACTTGCTCCAGTCCTGACTGGACATATTTTTCAGAGTATCCGGAGGAGTGGTGTCCGACGTTTTATGGACCTGAGCATGTCGATGGTGCAGACAGGGACCCTCTAGCTTAGGGGTAATTTCCGGGTTGGTAGCCGGGATCACTGAGACTTTGTTGTTGTTTTTATTAGCTTTTAGCACCGGATTTGTCTCCGGTTTTGGATTGAGACCTTGTTTGTATATTATTTTGGATATTATTGTATTATTATTATTGATGTTGTAGTTGTTGTAGTAGTTGTTGTTGGTTGGACTTTATAGTTGTTAGATCTCTGTGTTATCTTATCGTGCTTAGATTCGTGATTGAGTATATTGTGATTATCATTGTGATATTTGCTCCTCCGTTTGGAGTTGAGATCTTGACAGGTTTATATTGTTTGTGTGGTTGCCCTCCTTTTGGAGAGGTCATGGCCGATTTTTGTGTGAGATTATTATTTAGTTAGTTGACCTAGACAACGTTCTACCGCCGATGCTGCGGCGTAGGCTGGACGTACCCATGACTCATGCCCAATTTTTTGGGTGCGGGTCGTGACACATTTTTGGTGGCAGCCCATGCAGGTCTCGATTCGCCATTAGTGCAATATCGTGGTGGTACAATAATTTAGTTGTACTGCTGCGAGCCTGCTATAGGATCTAGGATCTAGGATCTAGGATGAGAGTGTACTCAATCACGACTAGGAACAATTCCAATCTAATTATTCTGAAATTGCTTCTTTTGAAATATTACTGTCATTCTTTGATGATATCGTATCTTGCGCCGTATTGACTTCTTTTGATCTGTGTTCAGGATGCCTCCGAAGACACGATCCCATCGTACCGTTCCAGCAGTTGCCACTGAGAGGTCTGCTACCTCTCGTCCAGCTCATATTAAGGCAGCTGCTACCGCTCCACTCACCACTCCTGCGGTTGAGGGAGCATCTGCTTCTCTCGGGGATCCTCCTTCACCTGTCGATCCGAGGACTACTCCAGTCGTTCTGGTGGTTCCTCTACCACTTCCTGCTCCAGTAGATGCCGTGCAGTTGTTTGCATTCTTCAGGGAGATGATGGACGTGCAGCACTGTCAGGTGGATGTGATGAGGCTGGGCATTGAGAACGCCCACTAGGTGGCCATGACGGCAGTGGATAGGGTGGCAAAAATTCAGCCACTGGCAGATCAGATTCAGTATCCGAGGCCGGGCAGTATTATCGACTTTCAGAGGATGCGACCCAAGGAGTTCCGTGGTACAGAAGGGATCCTGTACGCGGATGACTGGATAGAGCAGATCGAGGGGATCTTAAAGCTGGCGCAGATTCCAGACAGCATACAGATAGAGGCCACGGGCAGTCAGATGTTCGACCTTGCCTTGACGTGGTATCGCACAGATACGAGGATTGCGACGCCAGGGCTTACTTGGGAGGCTTTCAAGAGGCTTTTTAAGGAAAAGTTTTTCTCTGATGTGGCGCTCAGTGCTTTGGAGAGCCAGTTCGAGGCACTCGTCCAGGGGAGCATGATGGTGGACTAGTACGCAGCGGAGTTCTGCCGTCTGGGCAGATTTGTAGATGGCTTGAGTGAGGCAGCAAAGGCGAGGAAGTTTTACAAGGGCTTGGTTATGGCGGTCAAGTCTTTGACCAGGAGCGACCGTGAGGCGACTTTTGAGCAGATAGTAGGAGATGCTCAGAGAGCAGAGGATGACTTGGAGCTCAAGTCCAAGAGAGGCAGGGATGATTCAGGCAGTGCCAGTGGTAGTGCGGGACCAGCTAAGCGTCCCTATGTGTAGAAGGCAGCGCAGCAGGGTCAGGATCAGAGGGTGCCCACTTGTGCCTACTGTAGGAAGGCAAGACACACTTGGGATGTTTGTAGGAGGAGGCTGAAGGTGTGTTTGTTCTGTGGATCCGCTGCTCACCAGATGCGAGATTGCCCCACTGTACCTCCATTGGGTGGAGCACAGGATCAGAGAGTTGGAGCTAGGCCACTTGTGGCATAGCATCATGTCCCGCACCAGCAGAGGGATACACCCCAGCAGGGCAGAACTTATGCGTTGACGGTCGAGGAGGCCGATGCTACGGGTGTCCGGTTAGCAGGTCTGTCTCCTTATTCTTCTTCCTGTCCTTTTCCATTCCTTGTGGTGTGCTTCATTAGTACATGTTAGACTTTTCTTTGTGCTGTGGTAGATAGTGTAGTGACCCTGATTGAGACTGTGATAACACGACCAGTAGGACCCTGATCTTGCATGTTGTTTAGGTAGAATTTATTGACTGTGATTGTTGGGGGTTTGACCTAGAGAGAGTGTGATTGACTTTAAATTTCGAGGACAAAATTTTCTAAGGAGGATAGGCTTGTCACCACCCCATTTCCAGAGCCGGATATTTTTATTATTATTTTAATTTAGTTAATTGTGCATTATTTTTAATTAATTGTATTTATAATTAATTATTGATTGTATTATATTTTTATTGTTTGTTTTAGGATTTTGGCTAGCCTGGACCCATGTCAGACCCTAGTGGACCCATGTCCGACCCAGCCCACACCCCTATGAGACTTATTTTTGGGTTTAGAATATTTATTTTATTTTTAGGAGGTTAGTTGGAGAGATTTGGAGCTAGTTTGAGTGCTTTTGGAACCCGAAACCCGAAACCAAGTGAGTAGGGGCGTTTTGAGAATTTGGTGACTTATGTAAACCCCTACCTACCCCCACCCATGAGCATCCAGCAGCCCATTCCCGTGAGGAGCAGCCCCTCTCTCCCCCTTTGTTCATTCCACTACTTCTTCTTCTTCTTCTTCTTCACATTCTACTTCTTCTTTCTTCTTCCTTCCTTCTCCAAGTAAGCTTTTCTTCCTTTTTTTTCCTTCTTTCTTCTATTTCTTCTTCTTTATGCTAGCCCTAACCTTGCATTTTCCCCAACCTAGGTGTGAAGAGCTTAGATCTAGTGTAGAAGCAAGATTTGGTGGCTTGGAGCTTGAGGGAGGTGATTTCTAAGGGTTGTGAGACTTTGGCCTTGGAATTTCAACTCCCAAGAGGTAAAACCCTAACTTTCCCCTTGTTAATTATTTTTATGTAGTGTAATTAGTGTTGTAGAACCTTTCTAGACCCTAAGCCTACCCGTGAGAGAAAGTTGGAACTAGTTTGGTAGTGTTTGGAGACTTTAACACTAGGTTTTGTGTCAATTTTGGGTGAAATCCAAATTTGGCCCAATTTTAGATGATGCCCTAGGTTATACGGACCTAGGTAGACGTTGTCGGGTGTCTTGAGGGTGAGTGCGTGTCTCCGTTCAGACACGGAAAGTCGTATCGCAAAGAAACGGGCGTTTCGGGCGAATTTGGGGCTTTTCGTCGTCGCCGATTCTAAGTGCATGCGCGTTTCTGCCATGGACCTAGAATCGACGTGGGAGTGCATTTTCTAGGATCTAGACATCGTTTAGAGAGCATGGGTAAATTTTGGGCCGATTCTGAGTTTGTTTGGTGTGCGTTTCAGGAGATTTTCCGAGCCGCGCACCACGTATTTGTCGAAATGACCGAACGGCCATTTCGACTTGGTTTCCTCGTTTCGGGCTTGTGCGCGCGTTGGGTTAGTATCGGGGAGTGTGTGCTAGATTTTTTGAGTTATATTTTATATATTTTAGGGTGTTGGTGAGTGTTGGGGTCGTTGGGCGTGAGTGGGGCATATGGTTTGTGTGTTGTTGTGTGTTGTGTTGTGTTAGTGTATATGTGTCTATATATATATATGTATATATTTATATGTATGTGTGTTTGTGTATATATATTTATATATATATGTGTGTATTTATATCTATGTGCTTGTGTGTGTATATGTCTATGTGTATATATATATATATGTATGTGTAAGTGTGCTTGTGTGTGTATATGTATATATATATATATATATATATATATATATATATATATATATATATATATATGTGTGTGTGTGTGTATGTGTATATATATATATATATCTTAGAGTGTGTGTGTGTATTGGTATGTATATATATATATATATTTGTATTTTTCCATATATATATTAATATGTGTGTTTATATATATATATAGCTATGTATATATTTGTATGTGTGTGTGTGTTTTAGTGTGTGTGTGAGTGTGTTAGAGTGTGTTAGTATATAGATATATAGGTGTGTATATATATGTATCTAGTTATATATATAAAGATATATATGTATGTATATATATATATATAGAGAGAGAGTGATATATATATATATATATGTAGGTATGTGTGTGTGTGTATTGTGGACTGGAGAGGGGGGGTCCAAGCCAACTGCAGCAAGGGCAGCAGCTGCTGCTGCCTACAGCAGCAGCAGGAAGCTGCAGCAGCAGCAGCAGGAATAAGGAGCCCAGCAGCAGCAGTAACATGGAGCAGCAGCAGCAGCAAATACAAGGGAAATAGCAGCTCCAGCAGTAGTGGCTAGTGAGGGAGAGTGAGAGATTGATATATATATGTTGATAGATAGATAGATATATCAATAGATAGATAGATAATAAGTTAGACATTTAGATAGATAGTTAAATAGATACATAGATGGTTAGATAGATACATAGGTAAATAGATACATAGATAGTTAGGTAAATAGATAGATATTTATAGTTAGGTGGATAGGTAAGTAGATATATAGATATATGATAGGTAGATGATTAGATAGATATCTATAGATAAATAGTTAGATAGACTAATAGATAGATAGATAGGTGAATAGCTAGATAGATAGATATATGAGATAGATAGGTAGCTAGATAGTTACCTAGATAGGTAAGTGAATAGGTTAGATAGATGTATATATTGTTAGATAGATAACTAGGTAGATTAGATAGTTAGATAAATAGATAGTATGATAGAAAGTTACATAGAGAGATAGTTAAGTTATTAGTTAGATAGTTGGTTTGATAGTTAGGTAAATAAGATAGATAGGTAGTTAGTAGATACATAGATAGATAGATCTATCTATGGATAGATAGATAGGTAGGTATATGGTAGATACCTATATATATATATATATATATATATATATATATATATATATATATATATATACCTAGAGCTAGATATATATTATAGTTAGATATATATATATATGTGTATGGGTAAGGCAAATGGGTATTAGTATATATGTATGTGGATATCTATATATATAGGTATATACCTACTTAGATATATATAAATATGGTAGATATCTCTACTACCTAGCCTAGATTAATAACTAGGTGCATAATTAGTAGCTAGATAGGTAGTTAGAGGGATTTTAGAGCGAAACCACAATACCTTGAGATACCAAGGTATCTCAATACCTTAAGATAACCAAGGTATTGGGTTTCGAGCGGGGTTTTTGAGCAATAGCCTAGGAATAGTATTGGAATGATTTTTATATGCTTATGTGTATATATTTATGCGTGCTAGCATAGGGTTTAGCTGGTTTAGGCGGGGTGCGTAGCCTAGGTTGAGGTATCGGATACCGAGGGTATCCTGGTATCTCAAGGAGGCGAGTTTGTGAGTTTTCTAGCTTAATGACCTCGGTTTGACCTAGAAATTCAGGAGCACCCTAGTTTGACCCAGACTTGACCGTAGTTGACTTGGTTGACCGCCAAAGTGTCACCACCCCATTTTCAGATCCGGGTATTTTTATTTTATTTTTAATTTAGTTAATTGTGTATTATTTATATTTAATTATATTTATATTTAATTAGTGATTGCATTATTTTTTATTATATTTTTATTGTATATTTTAGGATTTTGGCTAGCCTGGACCCATGTCAGACCCTAGTGGACCCATGTCCGACCCAGCCCACACCCCTGTGAGACTTATTTTGGGGCTTAAAATATTTATTTTATTTTTAGGAAGTTAGTTGGAGAGATTTGGAACTAGTTTGAGTGCATTTGGAGCCCCGAAACCCAAAACCGAGTTACGGGAGGGCATTTTGGTCATTTGGACTTAGTGGAACCCTTTATTAAGTGGCCGGCCCTATTTTTCTCCCCCCCCCACACCCGTGAACCAGCAGCCTCTTCTCCCCCCACTCTTCTTCTTCACTTCTTCTTCTTCTCCACTCATTTTTCTTCTTCCTTTCTCCTTCCTACTTCAAGTAAGTTCACTTTTCTTCCTTCTTTCTTCCATTCCTTCTTCTTTATGTAACCCTAACCCTAGATCTTTCCCCAACCTAGGTGGGTAGAGCCTAGATTTGGTGTTGGAGCTTGGATTTGTGGCTTGGAGCTTGTAGGAGGTGAATTTGGAGAGATTTGGAGATTTTGGCTTGGGATTCCAACTCCCAAGAGGTAAACCTTAATTTTTCCCCTTGTAATTATTTTTTATATAGTGTAATTAATAGTTTAGAACCTTCCTAGACCCTTAGGCTACCCGTAGGAGGAAGTTGGAACTAGTTTGGTTAGGTTTAGAGACTTTAACACTAGGTTTTGTGTTAATTTCGGGTGAAATCCGAATTTGGCCCAATTTTGGGTGATGCCCTAGGTTAGATGGACCTAGGTAGACGTTGTCGGGTGTCTTGAGGGTGAGTGCGTGTCTCCGTTCGGACACGGGAAGCCGTGTCGCGGAGAAACGGGCGTTTCGGGCGAAATTGGGGCTTTTCGTCGTCGCCGATTCTAAGTGCATGTGCGTTTCTGCCACGGGCCTAGAATCGACGCGGAAGCACATTTTCTAGGATCTAGACATCGTTTAGGACACGTGGGTAAATTTTGGGCCGATTTCGAGTTCGTTTGGTGTGCGTTTCAGGAAGTTTTCCGAGCCGCGCACCACGTGTTCGTCGAAATGACCGAACGGCCATTTCGACTTGGTTTCCTCGTTTCGGGCTTGTGCGCACGTTGGATTAGTATCGGGGAGTGTGTGCTAGAGTTTTCGAGTTATATTTTATATATTTTTGGGTGTTTGGGCGTGTCGGGGTCGTTGGGCGTGCGTTGGTGGGCGTTGTGGGCGTGGTGTGCGTTGTGGTGTTTATTTATATATATGTGTATATATATATTGTGTGTGTGTTTTTATATATATATTTATATATATATGTGTGGTTATGTGTTTGTGAGCGTGTTAGGGAGTGCTTGTGTGAGTGTGTAGGTGAGTGTGTGAGTGAGTGCTTGTGTGAGTGTGTAGGTGAGTGTGTGTGAGTGTGAGTGAGTGTTTATAGGTATATACATATGAGTTTATATATATATGTATATATATTTGTATATATATGTATGAGTGTTTATGTGTGTGCTAGTGTGTGTGAGAGTGTGTGTGTGAGGGTGTGTGCTAGTGTGAGTGAGTGTGTGTGAGTGAGGATATATAGATATATATTTATGTTTATGTGTGTGTGTGTGTGTATGTATATATAGATATGTGTATATAATTATATGTGTGTATGTTTGCTTGTGTTTGTGTGTGTGTGTGCTTGTGTTTGTGTGTGTGTGTGTACTTATACATATGTGTGTGTTAGTAGATATATTAGTGTGTGTGTATATATATATATATAGGAGCTTGTGTGTATATATATATGTATGTATATATATATATATATAGATATATATATATATATATATGTGTGTTATAGGAGAGTGTGTGTGTGTATGTGAGAAGGAGGGGGGGGCTGAACTGAGAACACAGCAGCAGCAAATAGCAGCGCGGCAGCAGCAAAAGCAGTGGCAGCAGCAGCAGATAAGCACAGCAGCAGCAAGTAGCAGCGCGGCAGCAGCAAAAGCAGTGGCAGCAGCAGCAGATAAGCACAACAGCAGCAAGTAGCAGCGCGGCAGCAGCAAAAGCAGTGGCAGCAGCAGCAGATAAGCACAGCAGCAGCAGCAATTTTTGTAGCTAGCAGCAGCGGCAAATGCGAGGGAGAGGGAGAGGTATATATATATATATATAGAAATATAGATAGATGGATGATAGTTAGATATATATATATTGATAGATAGATAGGTATTGAATATGTTAGATAGATAGGTTAATAGATAGGTAACTAGATAGATATTAGTATCTAGATCTAGATAAATAGATAGCTAGATAGATGGATTGATAGTTAGTAAATGGATAGATTGATAGATATAGATAGCTAGATTAATAGATAGGTTGATAGGTAAGTAGGTAGTTTGATAGATAGATAATTAAATATATAGATAGGTAAATAGATAGATAATTTGATAGATAGTTAGGTAGGTAAATACTAGATATTAGATATCTAGTTAGATAGATAGATAGATAATTAGATAGATAGTTATAATAGATAGGTAGATGTATCTATGGATAGATAGTAGATATCTACATCTATATGCATAGATCTATATATATACATATAGTTAGATAGGTAGTTAGATATAACTAGATCTAAGATATAGATATCTATATAGATATAGATATATGTATATGTATAGGTAAAGGTAAGGTAAGGTAAATGGGTAAATGTATATATGTGTGGATATATATATATATAGGTAAATACATACTTAGATATATATAATTATGGTAAATATCTATATTACCTAGCCTAGATTAATATCTAGGTATATAATTAGTAGCTAGATAGCTAGTTAGAGGGGTTTGAGAGCGGTATCTCAATACCTTGAGATACCGAGGTATCTCAATACCTTAAGATAACCAAGGTATTGGGTTTCGAGCGGGGTTTTTGAGCAATAGCCTAGGAATAGTATTGGAGTAATTTTTATATGCTTATGTGTATATATTTACGCGTGCTAGCATAGGTTTTAGCGGGTTTAGGTGGGGTGCGTAGCCTAGGTTGAGGTATCGAATACCGAGGGTATCCCGGTATCTCAAGGAGGCGAGTTTGTGAGTTTTCTAGCTTAATGAGCTCGGTTTGACCTAGAATTTCAGGAGCACCCTAGTTTGACCCAGACTTGACCGTAGTTGACTCGGTTGACCGCCAAAGTTAACTTTTGACCTAGTTTTGACCCAAAGTTGACTTTTTGGACCCAGAGTTGACTTTTTGACCCAAATTTCACCGGTTTGACCTGTTTGACCTAGAACGACCCTAGAAGCCTATTTTTAGTTATTTTATATCTGTTTAACTCATTAGAACCCTGTTTAACCTTGCTTTTCGTATAGGTCCTTGCGACACCGGTTCGGATCGCCAATTGCTCAAGACGTCACGCGAGTACATTCTCTGATAGTTTTCATTATCTGATATTTATTATGATTTAGCTTCTAGTATAGTATCATCTGATTATTCTGGCATAATACGGGACACTAACTGGTATTTCTGGATTCATTTACTTGCGACACGTACATTTCATGTTTCTGGCCTCTATTCTGGAATCACTACAGGCATCACCTACAGGCATCACTACAGGCATCATTCATGTTCAGGCTGGACTCATCTTGATTTGCGTGTCGGGTCTTGGATCCACTTGTATTAGTCGGGGCGGGGAAATACTCGAGTAGACATGTAAACATTCCTATCTGGCATCATCAGGAATCACTCCCTCTGGTCTAATCTGGAATGATAGCAGCCGCGCACCCAGTGCGCGGTGAGCCGTACTTACCCCTAGCCGTTTACATGTCGAAACAAGTATTTCAAAGACACCGAGTTCATTCTTTATAGTCTGGACTCTCATGCATTTCTTGACTTGTCTCACTTACATATTTCTGGACTTGACTCACTACATGTTTTTCATGCTAGACTCACTACACGTTCATGTGCACGGACTTGATCTTAGCTTAGATTCTTGTATCTTACAGTTACTACTATCTTGTTTCTGATATTCCTGCATCTTTACCTTTATGCACCAGTGATACATGTTTATTTCCTGTTTCATACTTACTTCTTTCTTCTTGCTACTTGCTATAACTGTTTTATAGTTTTTATCATTTAAATGGAATTGCTGTTAGAGATGTACTTGCTCCAGTCCTGACTGGACATATTTTTCAGAGTATCTGGAGGATTGGTGTCCGACGTTTTATGGACCTGAGCCTGTCGATGGTGCAGACAGGGACCCTCTAGTTTAGGGGTAATTTCCGAGTTGGTAGCCGGGATCACTAGGATCTTTTTGTTGTTTTTATTAGTTTTTAGTACCGGATTTGTCTCCGGTTTTGGATTGAGACCTTGTTTGTATATTATTTTGGATGATGTATTGTTGTATTATTATTATTATTGATGTTGTGGTTGTTGTAGTAGTTGTTGGTGGTTAGACTTTATAGTTGTTAGTCTTCTTTGCCATCTTATCGTGCTTAGATTCGTGATTGAGTATATTGTGATTATCATTATGATATTTGCTCCTCCGTTTGGAGTTGAGATCTTGACAGGTTTATATTTTGATTGTGAGGTTGCCCTCCTTTTGGAGAGGTCATGCCCGATTTTTGTGTGAGATTATTATCTAGATAGTTGACCTAGACAGCGTTCTACCGCCGGTGCTGCGGCGTAGGCTGGACGTACCCACGACTCATGCCCGATTTTCCGGGTGCGGGTCGTGACACATTTTTGGTGGTGGCCCATGCAGGTCTCGATTCGCAATTAGTGCGATATCGTGGTGGTACAACAACTTAGTTGTACTGCTGCGAGCCTGCTCCAGGATCTAGGATCTAGGATGAGAGTGTACTCAATCACGACTAGGAACAATTCCAATCTAATTATTCTGAAATTGCTTTTTTTTGAAATATTACTGTCCTTCTTTGATGATATCGTATCTTGCGCCGTATTGACTTCTTTTGATCTGTGTTCAGGATGCCTCCGAAGACACGATCCCATCGTACCGTTCCAGCAGTTGCCTCGGAGAGGTCTGCTACCTCTCGTCCAGCTAGTATTCAGGCAGCTGCTACCGCTCCACTCACCACTCCTGCGGTTGAGGGAGCATCTGCTTCTCTCGAGGATCCTCCTTCACCTGTCGATCCGAGGACTACCCCAGTCGTTCCGGTGGTTCCTCCACCACTTTCTGCTCCAGTAGATGCTGCGTAGTTGTTTGCGTTCTTCAGGGAGATGATGGACGCGCAGCACCGTCAGGTGGATGTGATGAGGCTGGGCATTGAGAACGCCCACCAGGTGGCCATAACGGCAGTGGATAGGGTGGCACAGAATCAGCCACAGGCAGATCAGATTCAGTGCCCGAGGCAGGGCAGTATCATTGACTTTCAGAGGATGCGGCCCAAGGAGTTCCGTGGTACAGAAGGTATCCTGTACGCGGATGACTGGATATAGCAGATTGAGGGCATCTTCAGGCTGGCGCAGATTCCAGACAGCATACAGATAGAGGCAGCGGGCAGTCAGATGTTCGACCTCGCCTTGACGTGGTATCGCACAGATACGAGGATCACAGCGCCAGGGCTTACTTGGGAGGCTTTCAAGAGGCTTTTTAAGGAGAAGTTTTTCCCAGATGTGGCGCTCAGTGCTTTGGAGAGCCAGTTTGAGGCACTCGTCCAAGGGAGCATGACGGTGGACGAGTACGCAGCGGAGTTCTGCCGTCTGGGCAGATTTGTAGATGGCTTGAGTGAGGCAGCAAAGGCGAGGAAGTTTCGCAAGGGCTTGGTTATGGCGGTCAAGTCTTTGACCAGGAGCGACCGCGAGGCAACTTTTGAGCAGATAGTAGGAGATACTCAGAGAGCAGAGGATGACTTGGAGCTCAAGTCCAAGAGAGGCAAGGATGATTCAGGCAAACCGAGTGGCAGTGCGGGACCAGCTAAGCGTCCCTATGTGCAGAAGGCAGCGCAGCAGGGTCAGGATCAGAGAGCGCCCACTTGTGCCTACTACAGGAAGGCAGGACACACTTGGGATATTTGTAGGAGGAGGCTGAAGGTGTGTTTGTTCTGTGCATCGGCTGCTCACCAGATGCGAGATTGCTCCACTGCACCTCCATTGGGTGGAGCACAGGATCAGAGAGTTGGAGCTAGGCCATCTGTGGCACAGCATCATGCCCCGCACCAGCAGAGGGATATACCCCAGCAGGGCAGGGCTTATGCGTTGACGGTCGAGGAGGCCGATGCTACGGATGTCGGGTTAGCAGGTCTGTCTCTTGTTTCTTCTTCCTGTCCTTTCCATTCCTTGTGGTGTGCTTCATTAGTACCTGTTAGACTTTTTGTGCTGTGGTAGATAGTGTAGTGACCCCGATTGAGACTGTAATAACACGACCAGTAGGACCCTGATCTTGTATGTTGTTTAGGTAGAATTTTTTGACTGTGATTGTTGGGGGTTTGACCTAGAGGAGTGTGATTGACTTTAAATTTCGAGGACGAAATTTTTTAAGGAGGATAGGCTTGTCACCACCCCATTTTCAGATCCGGGTATTTTTTTTTTATTTTTAATTTAGTTAATTGTGTATTATTTATATTTAATTATATTTATATTTAATTAGTGATTGCATTATTTTTTATTATATTTTTATTGTATGTTTTAGGATTTTGGCTAGCTTGGACCCATGTCAGACCCTAGTGGACCCATGTCCGACCCAGCCCACACCCCTGTGAGACTTATTTTGGGGCTTAGAATATTTATTTTATTTTTAGGAAGTTAGTTGGAGAGATTTGGAACTAGTTTGAGTGCATTTGGAGCCCCGAAACCCAAAACCGAGTTACGGGAGGGCATTTTGGTCATTTGGACTTAGTGGAACCCTTTATTAAGGGGCCGGCCCTATTTTTCTCCCCCCCACACCCGTGAACCAGCAGCCTCTTCTCCCCCCACTCTTCTTCTTCACTTCTTCTTCTTCTCCACTCATTTTTCTTCTTCCTTTCTCCTTCCTACTTCAAGTAAGTTCACTTTTCTTCCTTCTTTCTTCCATTCCTTCTTCTTTATGTAACCCTAACCCTAGATCTTTCCCCAACCTAGGTGGGTAGAGCCTAGATTTGGTGTTGGAGCTTGGATTTGAGGCTTGGAGCTTGTAGGAGGTGAATTTGGAGAGATTTGGAGATTTTGGCTTGGGATTCCAACTCCCAAGAGGTAAACCTTAATTTTTCCCCTTGTAATTATTTTTTATATAGTGTAATTAATAGTTTAGAACCTTTCTAGACCCTTAGGCTACCCGTAGGAGGAAGTTGGAACTAGTTTGGTTAGGTTTAGAGACTTTAACACTAGGTTTTGTCTCAATTTCGGGTGAAATTCGAATTTGGCCCAATTTTGGGTGATGTCCTAGGTTAGATGGACCTAGGTAGACGTTGTCGGGTGTCTTGAGGGTGAGTGCGTGTCTCCGTTCGGACACGGGAAGCCGCGTCGCGGAGAAACGGGCGTTTCGGGCGAAATTGGGGCTTTTCGTCGTCGCCGATTCTAAGTGCGTGTGCGTTTCCGCCACGGGCCTAGAATCGACGCGGGAGCACATTTTCTAGGATCTAGACATCGTTTAGGACATGTGGGTAAATTTTGGGCCGATTCCGAGTTCGTTTGGTGTGCGTTTCAGGAAGTTTTCCGAGCCGCGCACCACGTGTTCGTCGAAATGACCGAACGGCCATTTCGACTTGGTTTCCTCGTTTCGGGCTTGTGCGCGCGTTGGGTTAGTATCGGGGAGTATGTGCTAGAGTTTTTGAGTTATATTTTATATATTTTTGGATGTTTGGGCGTGTCGGGGTCGTTGGGCGTGCGTTGGTGGGCGTTGTGGGCGTGGTGTGCGTTGTGGTGTTTGTTTATATATATGTGTATATATATATTGTGTATGTGTTTTTATATATATATTTATATATATATGTGTGGTTATGTGTTTGTGAGCGTGTTAGGGAGTGCTTGTGTGAGTGTGTAGGTGAGTGTGTGAGTGAGTGCTTGTGTGAGTGTGTAGGTGAGTGTGTGTGAGTGTGAGTGAGTGTTTATAGGTATATACATATGAGTTTATATATATATGTATATATATTTGTATATATATGTATGAGTGTTTATGTGTGTGCTAGTGTGTGTGAGAGTGTGTGTGTGAGGGTGTGTGCTAGTGTGAGTGAGTGTGTGTGAGTGAGGATATATAGATATATATTTATGTTTATGTGTGTGTGTGTGTGTATGTATATATAGATATGTGTATATAATTATATGTGTGTGTGTGTGCTTGTGTTTGTGTGTGTGTGTGCTTGTGTTTGTGTGTGTGTGTGTACTTATACATATGTGTGTGTTAGTAGATATATTAGTGTGTGTGTATATATATATATATAGGAGCTTGTGTGTATATATATATGTATGTATATATATATATATATATATATATATATATAGATATATATATATATATGTGTGTTATAGGAGAGTGTGTGTGTGTGTATGTGAGAAGGAGGGGGGGGGCTGAACTGAGAACACAGCAGCAGCAAGTAGCAGCGCGGCAGCAGCAAAAGCAGTGGCAGCAGCAGCAGATAAGCACAGCAGCAGCAAGTAGCAGCGCGGCAGCAGCAAAAGCAGTGGCAGCAGCAGCAGATAAGCACAGCAGCAGCAGCAGTTTTTGTAGCTAGCAGCAGCGGCAAATGCGAGGGAGAGGGAGAGGTATATATATATATATATAGAAATATAGATAGAGGGATGATAGTTAGATATATATATATATATTGATAGATAGATAGGTATTGAATATGTTAGATAGATAGGTTAATAGATAGGTAACTAGATAGATATTAGTATCTAGATCTAGATAAATAGATAGCTAGATAGATGGATTGATAGTTAGTAAATGGATAGATTGATAGATATAGATAGCTAGATTAATAGATAGGTTGATAGGTAAGTAGGTAGTTTGATAGATAGATAATTAAATATATAGATAGGTAAATAGATAGATAATTTGATAGATAGTTAGGTAGGTAAATACTAGATATTAGATATCTAGTTAGATAGACAGATAGATAATTAGATAGATAGTTATAATAGATAGGTAGATGTATCTATGGATAGATAGTAGATATCTACATCTATATGCATAGATCGATATATATACATATAGTTAGATAGGTAGTTAGATATAACTAGATCTAAGATATAGATATCTATATAGATATAGATATATGTATATGTATAGGTAAAGGTAAGGTAAGGTAAATGGGTAAATGTATATATGTGTGGATATATATATATATAGGTAAATACATACTTAGATATATATAATTATGGTAGATATCTATATTACCTAGCCTAGATTAATATCTAGGTATATAATTAGTAGCTAGATAGCTAGTTAGAGGGGTTTGAGAGCGGTATCTCAATACCTTGAGATACCGAGGTATCTCAATACCTTAAGATAACCAAGGTATTGGGTTTCGAGCGGGGTTTTTGAGCAATAGCCTAGGAATAGTATTGGAGTGATTTTTATATGCTTATGTGTATATATTTACGCGTGCTAGCATAGGTTTTAGCGGGTTTAGGCGGGGTGCGTAGCCTAGGTTGAGGTATCGAATACCGAGGGTATCCCGGTATCTCAAGGAGGCGAGTTTGTGAGTTTTCTAGCTTAATGAGCTCGGTTTGACCTAGAATTTCAGGAGCACCCTAGTTTGACCCAGACTTGACCGTGGTTGACTCGGTTGACCGCCAAAGTCAACTTTTGACCTTGTTTTGACCTAAAGTTGACTTTTTGGACCCAGAGTTGACTTTTTGACCCAGATTTCACCGGTTTGACCTGTTTGACCTAGAACGACCCTAGAAGCCTATTTTTAGTTATTTTATATCTGTTTAACTCATTAGAACCCTGTTTAATCTTGCTTTTCGCATAGGTCCTTGCGACACCGGTTCGGATCGCTAGTTGCTCAGGACGTCAGGCGAGTACATTCTCTGATAGTTTTCATTATCTGATATTTATTATGATTCAGCTTCTAGTATAGTATCATCTGATTATTCTGGCACAATACGGGACACTGACTGGTATTTCTGGATTCATTTACTTGCGACACGTACATTTCATGTTTCTGGCCTCTATTCTGGAATCACTACAGGCATCACCTACAGGCATCACTACAGGCATCATTCATGTTCAGGCTGGACTCATCTTGATTTGCGTGTCGGGTCTTGGATCCACTTGTATTAGTCGGGGCGGGGAAATACTCGAGTAGACATGTAAACATTTCTATCTGGCATCATCAGGAATCACTCCCTCTGGTCTAATCTGGAATGATAATAGCCGCGCACCCAGTGCGCGGTGAGCCGTACTTACCCCTAGCCGTTTACATGTCGAAACAAGTATTTCAAAGACACCGAGTTCATTCTTTATAGTCTGGACTCTCATGCATTTCTTGACTTGTCTCACTTACATGTTTCTGGACTTGACTCACTACATATTTTTCATGCTAGACTCACTACACGTTCATGTGCACGGACTTGATCTTAGCTTAGATTCTTGTATCTTACAGTTACTACTATCTTGTTTCTGATATTCCTGCATCTTTACCTTTATGCACCAGTGATACATGTTTATTTCCTGTTTCATACTTACTTCTTTCTTCTTGCTACTTGCTATAACTGTTTTATAGTTTTTATCATTTAAATGGAACTGCTGTTAGAGATGTACTTGCTCCAGTCCTGACTGGACATATTTTTCAGAGTATCCGGAGGATTGGTGTCCGACGTTTTATGGACCTGAGCCTGTCGATGGTGCAGACAGGGACCCTCTAGTTTAGGGGTGATTTCCGAGTTGGTAGCCGGGATCACTAGGATCTTGTTGTTGTTTTTATTAGTTTTTAGTACCGGATTTGTCTCCGGTTTTGGATTGAGACCTTGTTTGTATATTATTTTAGATGATGTATTATTGTATTATTATTATTGATGTTGTGGTTGTTGTAGTAGTTGTTGGTGGTTAGACTTTATAGTTGTTAGTCTTCTTTGCCATCTTATCGTGCTTAGATTCATGATTGAGTATATTGTGATTATCATTATGATATTTGCTCCTCCGTTTGGAGTTGAGATCTTGACAGGTTTATATTTTGATTGTGAGGTTGCCCTCCTTTTGGAGAGGTCATGCCCGATTTTTGTGTGAGATTATTATCTAGATAGTTGACCTAGACAGCGTTCTACCGCCGGTGCTGCGGCGTAGGCTGGACGTACCCACGACTCATGCCCGATTTTTCGGGTGCGGGTCGTGACACAAAGTCAACTTTTGACCTAGTTTTGATCCAGAGTTCACTTTTTGGACCTAGAGTTGACTTTTTGACCCAGATTTCACCGGTTTGACCCGTTTGACCTAGAACGACCCTAGAAGCCTATTTTCAGTTATTTTATATCTGTTTAACTCATTAGAAACCTGTTTAACCTTGCTTTTCATATTAGGTCCTTGCGACACCAGTTCGGATCGCCAGTTGCTCAGGACGTCAGGCGAGTACATTCTCTGATAGTTTTCATTATTTGATGATTATTATGATTCAACTTCTAGTATAGTATCATCTGATTATTCTGGCACAACACGGGACACTGATTGATATTTCTGGATTCATTTACTTGCGACACATACATTTCATGTTTCAAGCCTCTATTCTAGAATTACTACAGGCATCACTACAGGCATCACTCATATTCAGGCTGGACTCATCTTGATTTGCGTGTCAGGTCTTGGATCCACTTATATTAGTCGGGGCGGGGAAATGCTCGAGTAGACATGTAAATATTCCTATCTGGAATCATCAGGCATCACTTTCTCTGGTCTAATCTGGAATGATAGCAGCCGCGCACCCAGTGTGCGGTGAGCCGTACTTACCCCTAGCCGTTTACATGTCGAAACAAGTATTTCAAAGACACCGAGTTCATTCTTTATAGTCTGGACTCTCATGCATTTCTTGACTTGTCTCACTTACATGTTTCTGGACTCACTACATATTTTTTATGCTAGACTCACTACACGTTCATGTGCACAGACTTACTCTTAGTGTAGATTTCTTGTATCTTGCAGTTATTACTATCTTGCTCTGATATCCATGCATCTTTACCTTTATGCACCAGTTATACATATTTCCTTGTTTCATACTTGCTTTATTCTTTTTGCTACTTGCTATAACTGTTTTATAGTTTTTATCATTTAAATGGAACTGCTGTTAGAGATGTACTTGCTCCAGTCCTGACTGGACATATTTTTCAGAGTATCCGGAGTAGTGGTGTCCGACGTTTTATGGACCTGAGCCTGTCGATGGTGCAGACAGGGACCCTCTAGCTTAGGGGTAATTTCCGGGTTGGTAGCCGGGATCACTGAGACTTTGTTGTTGTTTTTATTAGCTTTTAGCACCGGATTTGTCTCCGGTTTTGGATTGAGACCTTGTTTGTATATTATTTTGGATATTGTTGTCTTATTATTATTGATGTTGTGGTTGTTGTAGTAGTTGTTGTTGGTTAGACTTTATAGTTGTTAGATCTCTGTGTTATCTTATCGTGCTTAGATTCGTGATTGAGTATATTGTGATTATCATTGTGATATTTGCTCCTCCGTTTGGAGTTGAGATCTTGACAGGTTTATATTATTTGTGTGGTTGCCCTCCTTTTGGAGAGGTCATGGACGATTTTTGTGTGAGATTATTATTTAGTTAGTTGACCTAGACAGCATTCTACCGCCGATGCTGCAGCGTAGGCTGGACGTGCCCACGATTCATGCCCGATTTTTTGGGTACGGGTTATGACATTGTGTGTGTTGTGTTGGTACTAGAGTGTTGTGTATGTGAGAGAGAGTCTATTGTGTTTAAGAGTGTGCACTTAGTTGTGTGTTCATGAGTGTGTATGAAAGATTTTGACAAAGGATCAAACAACAGCTGTTCATTGTATTGTTTGATAATAAATGAAAGATATAGAAAGACGAGGCTTATACGAAACCCGCTCTTTGGTTTATAAACAAGATCGTACAATTAATCATATACGAGGATATCGAGTACAATTTTTAATCTAGGTAAATATTGCTATAGGAGTCTGATCTGCAGTCGATCACTTTGTCCCTTGGACCACACGATGGTGAAGAAGTGTCATAGAAGACAGAAAGCAGCTTTGAAGGTTGTAAAAGAGAGTGGATGCTCGATGCCTGAGTCGTCGATCACTACTCTTTGCCTGAGCTCTGGATTCTTCTCTCTCAAAGACTCTTCGACTCTTATTTTCCCCTCTCCGAGTTTTTCCTCGACCTTAATTTCCTTGACCCCCTTACCTCTGTCGATAGAGGTCCCTATTTATAGGGTTTTTAGTGACAGTGACCATCAGTCGGCGTAGAAATCGGGAAGTAGAAAGTATAGCACCTTTTACGTGACGGTTATAATAACCGTTACCTACGTATAAATGATCTTTTGAATGAGCGTGTGACGCGTGTCCCATTAAGAGACAATGCGTATAACTGCTGCTAAGATCACGACATAAAAGCCACGTAGGTAGTTATCCCTCGCGTATAAAAGGTTGGCGTGGAAGCCAATAACTGTCACTATGGCGTAGAAGCCAAATAGTTTATCAAACTGGCGTAGAAACCAGGTAGGCATAGAAGCCGAGCGGGCGTAGAGGCCAAGTAGACATAGAAGCCGAATGGGCGTAGAAGCCATGTAGGCATAGAAGCCGAATGGGCATAGAAGCCTAATGCTGCATGGACAGGTAGCTAGCATAGATGATAGCTGATTCTCCTTCCTTGACTGAGACTTTGAGCGAATTCTGAGCCAAATAGCCTTAATACGCACTACTGTAAATGTAGCCTGGGATAGCGTATTACAGGGAAATAGCATACAGCGTGCTTCCATAGCTGAAAATAGCCTGATGGCGTAATGCTCAAAAGTGATAATGTGGACATTTTAGCCGAAATCACGGCTTTTGGAGATATAATCAAATCTCTTGCATTAAATGCAGAGATCTGTCCCCATCTTGTGCATTAAATGCAAAGACGTGTCTTGGGCCCTGTACGAAGAGCAGCTTTTGACGTAGCAGCCTGTTTGTCTTCTGCGGAGCGTAAGAAGCTCACGTATGCCTGTATAAAACTAGGCAGCATATTCCAGAGGCGTGTCTCAAAGATCTGCCATCATTCTGCTCATTAAATGTAGAGGCGTGTCTCGAAGATCTGCCAGCCTTCCGTGCATTAAATGTAGAGGCGTGTCTCGAAGATCTGCCGTCTCGAAGATTTGCCATTATTTTGTGCATTAAATACAGAGGCATGCCTCGAGCCCTGTACGAAGAGCAGCTTTTGACGTGGTAGCCTGTTTGTCTTCTGCGGAGCGTAAACAGCTCACATCTGCCTGTGTAAAACTCGGTAGCGTATTCCCATATATGCGTAAAAGCGATTTACGCCAAGGAAATGTCACTAAACGACAGTCTGGGTCGCTGTGCCGCGCCATCATTATAGCCGTCGTCTGGGTAGTCGTGCAGTACTCTTTGTCAGGAGTCAGATGTCAGATTCACTGCAAGATTTGACAGGTTCATTTTGGGGAATATGAAGCGTCCCTCGTACACTTTCAATGCTGCATTAAAGCTGATGAATTTTACGCCATAAAGGCGATATAGCATCCTTTTTACGCTGAAGCAGCCTGGACATATTGTATTACGCGGATAGTCCTCGAGCTTATGTTTTACGCTATTCTTAGCGAAAAAGCTCTGTTGTACGCAGATGGCTCCAAAGCTATATTTTATGCTGCCCAGCATTAGAATGCTGCGTATAGCTATTCAGCGTATTTTTAATGCTTCTACAAGACCCCCTTCAAAGCTTTTAAATTCGTCATAATTTGAAACCCTTTGAATGAAGCATGAAACGGTCAAGTCTGACACGTTCTTTAAGGCTGACTTCATGGCAGATTTATTAGGGATTTGTTGGAATTTGGTGTGTTCTCTTTGGCCTATAAAAAGGCTGAGGAGTTAACCTGTTTCTTCCCACATTTCCTTCACCATGCAGAGATGATCGCCGGAGTTCGTCGGGTCGACTTGAGAAAGAAGAAGACCATATTCTTCTAGCTTGTAAGGAGCCGAAAAAGATGGCGTCTTCGAGCAAATGTCCTCTGCAATGATGGATCATGAAAGGATATCATAGCTACCTTTGCTCGGGATAATCAACAACTTTGTATGGCGGTTCTTCCAGGAGAGAGGAAGGGTCTCTTTCGACCACATAGCTTGTAAGCTGTATTTTCTCCTGTCATTCGTGGACGAGAGCAAACAAACTAGCTCTGTCTTCGAGTATTGAGTTGGGTCAAATACCTTAACTCAATCTGATATGGCGTACGGAGGATGGGATCTGCATAATTTAGGCAGGCCCAGTTCTGTATCCTCCCGCCATTAATCATTTTCTTGTTAATCGGTTGTGGAAACCGACTAACTGCTGAAGAAGACGCGAAAAATCTCCACCAATACGAGAACCTGGCAGAACAGATTCTGGGGATGATCTTTCAACGAAGATGAGAAAATCCTTTGTAGACGGAATTTCCCTCATATGTAATCATGAAAATAAAGAAAAAAAAAACCCTTTGTAGACATGATTTCCCTCATATGTAATCATGATTTAATAAAATCTTCTTCTTCTATGCATGTGATTATTTACCATATCTTTTGCTATGATGAAGTCTGAATATGTGTAGCTTCGACACGTCTGATAACTTTACGTCGACACTTATTGAAAGAGTACTAGATCTTGTCCTGTCTTTTGCGCATAACTGACGATGCGTAAAAAGCCGCTTTAGTATTTAAGTCGAGTATTCGAACTGTCCTGCTGTTAGGATTGGGGAGCTGCGTTAAATTCTGAACCGTCGCTTCTGATAAACAGAACTTTTGTTCAGACCATCATGTTCAAGAATGATTTCTCGAAAAATCCCTTGGAACAGGGCGAGAAATGGCTGTCAAAAACTGAGTCACCATCTTGAACTGTAGATGAAATATTTAGACTGGATTCTGGATGAACCTCCAATCGACCCAACAAGAAGAGTAATTTTCAAAGCTGAACTCTGTATGCTTCGGGTACTTGGGATATTTTGAGGTCAAGAAGCAGTATCTTCTGTGTGAACTCTTACAATTGACCGCCTTGAGAATTGTTCGGATATACGCACGTTCTAGCCTGCGTATTCTCAGATATGCGAAAAGTCATAGACCTGTAAATGTGGATGAGCGAAAAATCGTAAGTTCGTAGCCTCTCGAGCATAAAAGCTGCTGAGCATGAGAGCATCCGGGCATAGAACTATAGATTTGTAACCTTTGAAAAGAAAATCTTCCGAGCGTGAAGTTGTGGATCTGTTGCTTCTGAGCGTAAAAGCCACCGAGCGTGAAATCATAGATTTATAGCTTCTGAGCGTGAAGTCGTAGGTTTGTAGCCTCTTGAGCATAAAAGCTACTGAGCATGAGAGCATCCGGGCGTAGAACCATAGACTTATAGCCTGTGAGCGTAAAACCGTATATTTGTAGCTGTCGAGCGTAGAAAGCTCCTTAGCGTAAAAACTACGAATCTGCTTTGCACGAAAACTTTTCGAATTCGCTGACTGTCCGCCTTCCCTGAGTAATAGGCTGACATGGTCCCCAATCATGACCAAATATTAAATGTTGGACTTGGTTAGGGATTCGAGGAGTCTATCCGAACTCTATATATACCCCAAGGTTTTCAGAGAAAAACTTTTCATCTGTCTTCTTGCAAACGAAAGCCTTCGACTTCTTCGAGTTCTCTCCTTCGTTTCTTCTCCGAGCATTCCAAGTTTTTAGCAATGGCCCCGAAACAAATCTCTTCCTCTAAGGGAAAGAAGACTGACTCTTTTTCTCGAACTTCTGTCCAAGCAAGGGGGACTCCGGTCGGGCAAGCCGAGCCTCATTCTGAATGAAGTGTCCCGCCGACGAGCTCTACGCCGGGCGTTAAAGGTTAAGCTTTTGGGATGATAAGAACGACAAAAATCCTTCGCACACGTTGTACGTGAACGCGCTAGGTCGTCTTATGTGCTGATAGCCTCTTCGAGGAAGATGATGCACAGAGACGTTTCATCTTTTACGCCCACATTTCTAATGTGTCAGCGTAAGAACTCCATATTTTCGCAGTCTGGCGTAAAAGCACAGACTGTCAAAACTTGGCGTATACCATAAAATTTGAGTGTTACGCTTCTGGATAAAAATTCCGGCGTAATAGCTCAAACTTTGGCAATCTGGCATAAAACACAGACTGTCGAGTTTTTTTTTATACTGCCAGTCTTGAATTTTACGCGTTGGAATAAGATTCCAGCGTAAAAGATCAAGTTTTTACAGTCTTGGCGTAAAGCACAGACCGCTGTCTTTCGGCATATGCTGCAAGATTGTAATGTCTAGTATAGAAACTGATATGTTTTTCTTGTATTTTGCAGTTAACTTGCATGCGTCTCCACTGGCCGAGGTGATGGGTTCTGCTTCCGGGATGCTGTATTCCAACTACTTGGAGGATTTTTCCCACGTGACATTTCCCATCTCTGGACCCCAATATCCTGAAGGAAGGGAAACCCTGATATCGTTCCAAGGAGAGCGAATGATGTTGAGCATGATCAACGGAGAGCCCCTGACGTCTATAGACGGGGCATAATATATAAAACCGGCTTTTCTCTTAGGGGACATGATTGACAATTACTACCAAACGAAGCCCAATAAAGAGCTCTGGGTTTTCCCTGCCGGGGGCTTGGTCATGTACCTGCCCAAGATGCCGAGGGACTACTCCATGTCGGCATTCTTCCATGCCACACATCCCAGGAGGATGTCGTGGACGTTGACTCCAAATCTTTACGGCCAGCCGGGAAAGATATTCTACCAGAAAGGATCTGACCAAGGGTCATTCGTCAGCCGCCCTTCCGGCTCTGTGATGCCGTTCAGGGGATTATTTCCTGGCGTTGTCCCGAGTGAGGACATTATACCCTTCCAGTCAGTCCAGATACCGACTTTCTGCAATGATTTCATGGGGCACGGAGGAGTATACCCCAAGGTTAATCCTCGGACAAGTGGGTGGATCACCCCTACAAATCTTTGGTGGGCTCATTTAGCTGACTGGGCCCTGAAGCATTTTTTGGCCGAGCTGGAGACCATTGGTCTGTACTCAGCTGTGAGTGCCACCAGCGTTGGGTTACCTCTCAACCCTAGCCTGTTTCTGGCTTTGATGGAGCGATATATCTCGCTCACTAGGACTTTCGCCACTCCACTGAGGGAGTTGGGATTGGCCCTCCACGAGATGGCAGAGATCTCGAGATTGCCGATGGGGGATACTCCATATGAAGAGTATGTTCCCATAAACCGGGAGCTGGAGGATTCAGACCCTCGAGTAGTGGCAGTATACCAGGAGCTGATGTGCCACTACCTCGCTTGTACCGCCTTCTATAATGAGCCTTCGGATTTGGCTCATATCAATAAATGGGCGTCCTACCTCTTCTTTCATCGAGCTAGGGCTGCTAAGTCAGAGAAGGTCTTGGATACTAAGGATTAACCTCTGAGCTTTCTGAGCGTGCTTAGTGCTCAGGTAGTCGACGATCTTATGGAAGACGTTGGGGCTCCATGTCACGCCCCAGTCCCAAAATACCGTGGGACTAGACACGTGGCAATGGCCAGCAGTACGCACCGATGGACCAACTCAATCTAATGGATCCATCAGGGCATACTTAAGCTGTAAAACAAGTCTACGACAATCATGGCACAACTAATCTCATCCACACAAGATATAAAATATGATCCACAGAATAATAAGGAATGTAAATCATCATCTAGTCTCACAAAGTACTTCGGGGAACAACCCGATAAATATCTAGTACAATGGTTCAAATGACCAGAATATAAAAGACTGAAAGAAATACTAAAAGCTGAGCATAAACATGGATGCTCAAGAGAAGTCTTCAGCTAAGACCTCGTCCTCGGATGGTGGTACAGCTCCTGGATCAGCTCCTGCTCCGACCCCGTAAACCTCGGGATAAACCACGTCTGCAAAATCTGGAGACAAAATCCGGATCCAGGTCCTCAGGGGACATAGCAAGGTACAAGAAAGCTCATGCCAAAATAAATAATGCAGTGCAGCAGATAATGAAATAAATAGGGTAAGTATGTAACCATCTATGTGAAAATGCAAATGAGAGCATCACGAGTACTCAGGCTGAGACCACTACAAGCTCTGTGTCTGGGAGCCGGTAGCAGCAATAACTATGTGTTTACTATGTGTTTACTATGTTATCTATATATATAATCAGCCTGTAGCCTGTGTGTCTCTCCCCACCCAATGTAACCACGCATATCATGTCCATAACGTCTCATGTCCATGTCAAGCGCGATCATAGCTAAATGCAACAAGTCATAAAGTATCTAAGAATATAGTATCTCTGTCAAGTCCTGTATCCTATACAGAATCACCACGAATATCTCGGGAAGATCATGTCTCATGAATAGTGTCAAGTGTCCTGGGTCATATGGTACTTGATAAGGCAAGTACGAGAATATAAAGTGTCACGAATGTCCATCTCTAGATGACCGTACCCAACACTGCGTACAGTGTCGGCACCCGACTGATAATCGGACGCTAAGTACGTCACACGGTCCTAGGTTGAGCATGCACAGTAATATATATATAGCAAGGAAAATAAATAACTAAGCTGCAGAGTTTGGCAAGGTACACTTGCCTGATGTTTGAATATCAACTGTCGTCCTGGTATCGGTGGATCCGGTAGGTACTACTCCGAAAGCTGTAATAAATATCACCAACAGTCTCAGAAGATGTCAAATAGCTGGAAATGCCTGTCCTTACGTCCAATTTGGACACAGGGGCAAAAAGGTCATTTTCGGGCCAAAGCGGGTTCCACATGTGGGCCACTTTGCACCGAAAAGCGTGCCGAAGGTAACAGTCTCTAAATGGGACAAACTATGGGTCAAACAACTCTAAATGTCAATACGATCCCAACGGTATGTCCAAATTTGGATTCCGATGAGCCGAACATAATTTGGTCCAAAAAGTCAACTGTGGGGCCCGTCAATTGGCGATCAGGTCAACCGTCTCAGAAATGCGTGAAAATTGGGTCACAGGACCAGCGTGTTACCACGAGTCCAGTGGAGCAAGTTTCGTCGCAATCTGACAAGCGTGCACAAAATACTCGCGAGTTTCACAAAAGTGGCGACACGGAATGTGTTCGCGGATACGGCCTGATTCCGGCACGCACACGCGTCCAAATCAGTCCCCACGAATTTTCACGTGTCCGATTATGCTGTGTGCACCATTCGGTACACTTGGCACAAGGTGGGGCGGTCCCGTTTGGCGGGGCGCGCTCCGATCTCCCACTTTTAGAAAACCGGAAAAAGTGGGTGCGTGCAGTTTTGTGACGACTACAATTTTGTCCACAGCAACTAATAGCACAAAGTTATTATACAGAAAATAAACTAGGTCATGTAATCTACAGGTATCAAAAAGAATCGTCGAATTCGGATCTCTGTGGTGGGAGATACGAACTCGACAATATGGGTGGTCATCGCAAGTTTCTGCGATTGCAGAATTCTGTCTGCCCGTCCACTTTGGACGCTGTTTTTCACCTAGGGGCACACGGAATCTGAGGTTGACTATAAAACAGATATTGGAGAGGGTTAAGAGAAGATCATACCTATGAAAACGGATCTGCGTTTGGTCGAGCGAGTCAACGGGAAATGACGCCGGAGCGAAGGTGCCTCGAGTGGGAGACTGCAGTTCGCGATGTCGGCGTCGACGGGATGGTTGGATGGCTTGGGGAGGCTTCTCTGGCTGCGGTGACGGCTCTAGATGGGAAGGGAAAGTCTGGAGTTTTAGGTTAGGGTTTTGGAGAGCTAATCATATATATATATATGATATATTAGGAGAGAGAGAAGGAGTTGGATCCGTGGGCTATGGGTTTTCTATCCGCGGGTGAAGATTATCGAAAAGGGGAAGAGGTCTCAAGTGGGCGGGTCTTCCTATTGGCTTCTGAAGGAATAGTCTACGTGTGTTAAGCTAAGTAGCATAGCTTCTCTTGGCTGCTGCTTCTTTAATGGTAGTATTAATATTATTATTATTATTATACTTATAATACTTAGTTATTTATTTAATAAATTCTTTTTTCTTTCTTTTTTTTTTTAAATATATATGTACACATATATATATATTCATATATATATATATATATATATATATATATATATATATATATATATACACTCACACACACAAGAAGATTTATAGATTAGGGTATTACACATCGTTAGGCTAGCAACAGCTCAAGGGATCTCCTACATGGAATAAATTCCGAAAAATTCCTGATGGTCCCACAAGTCATCTAAGTGCCCGAACACCTAACATAAAAATTATTAAAAATCTATTTCTCCTATTTAGCTCTAATTACTACAATTTAATTAATAATTAATAACTAAAAAGGTATATACGATTTTCTAGGAAGGGGGTTTTACATTCTACCCAACTTATAAAAATTTCGTCCTCGAAATTAAATTAGGGTAGGGCTCACTCTATCAAATCTCATTTGATTACAGTCTAAAGGGTTGCTCTCAAGTGAACATTGCGGTCTCTACCCAACTTAGATTTTACCCATCTATTATCTAAGACTATTCATCTAATAAATCTATGCCCCAACTTATTTAATCATGTTATTGAATCCTCAAGTCTTTAACACCAAACATATCACCTATGATATTCCCTAAATCATATATAAAAGGGTCATCAACAATGCGAACGGCCTGTGGGGTATATCTAGTATTGTCTATATACCAAACTTATACCAAGCACGAGGTTTCGTCTTTCCGAAATAAGGGAAGACGGAGAACAATAATAAAGAGTTCATGGGTGAGGTAATAGATTAGAAGTATCAGGATCAAGGCGTTTGACGAATTCGAATGGGAATTGTCCAGTTGTTGTGGATTGAAATCCTATTGGTAATCCTTTGTTCGCATGCTCGTATTAGTACAGTTATGTAACTGATACGATATGCGCAGACATATCTAGAGGTCAAGTATACTAGTCAACTATATATCTCAATCCACGTGAAGTAGTCGTGCGAAGAGCGAACCAAAATGCACTAAGGTTGATCAGACCGTAATACATTGATTCTGAATAGACAATTGTATTAATGTACCAGTCCACTAATACATATGTCATGAACAAGCTCGATAAAGAGTGAGCTTGCAAAACTAGGCTATAGAATAGCAGCATAAGTCAAGTACAGCAAATTTAAGTACGCTAGATGATGATGAAAGGAGGTACAAATTATTCAAGTTCATAAAACAAAACAAACAAGCAACCATAATAATAACAGACTCTACAATCTCTACAGTCATCATACAACCTCCTTGTCCAAGTCGTTAGTCGACCAGTTAGGGGCAAGGACCTCTAAATTCTACAGTCTGAATTAAACACTATCTTCTAATGCAAGTCTAAAGTTGTGTCATCCTAGTTCACTTCATCAATGGGTCAATAGGGCTAGTTGGTACTATGTTGTGAGGCATACTACCCAACTTATAAAAATTAAACTAATACCGTGATCGTCTTAAGAGGATCCTACAAATAACCTTGCACATGTAAATAAAACAGAAACTCTTATTAGGGTATATGAGGAAGGATCTTGATACTTATTAGGGTCTCCTATTGCATTATATAGGTAAGGGTCACCTTAAGTCTTAGTCATAGCACTTACAAGCAAGTGTCAATGGTAAGGATAGAAGAGTTACTGGCCGTCAAGGAGGAAGGGTCTAACTTGTATCGAGGTGAGGGTATAAATTTCATGATTTAAAAATTTAAGGGTTAATCATTGGTCACAATCTACAAAACAACTTAAACTTATCAAGTTCTAACTACCAAGCATAAAGATTTCACACTCAAGGCTATAACTATAAGCCTAGCAAACTATGGGTCCTTAACAAGGAATAAAATTACTTGGCCTACTATCAGAAGCGTCAGATGGCACGAGTTGAAAGATGAAGAGAAGAAACGTAATTAGCCGTCGCAAAATAGCGAGCGCTATGGTCGCGGGGAAACAATATATATAAAATAAAGATAGAGGGCTCTAGGTAGCATCATGGTTCTCTAAGGGGAGTGGGGTGTTGGTTGCTATGTTCGGGGTATGATCAAGGGAGAAGTGTTGATTACATTCCTCTAGGCTTCCTAGGGTGCTGTCTACTAATAACAAGACAATGATACAAGTTTATAATTCTCCACTACTTTCTAATTATGAAGATTAGGTTCAGTCCTAATGTTCAATATTGGTTCTCCATTGGTTCCTCAATACTAGGGTCAAACATTATGGTAAAACTTCTAACTATCTCTAGTAGTGTCTATACTACTCAAGTCTTCTTAATACATCAAGGGGTAATGGTATACCAATCTAAAGATAAGGAGTTCTAGGGTTCACTAGATATTCTAAACTTAGTGGTGTATCTATAATCTCGTTGTATTCTTAATAGGTGTGCTACCCTAATTATCATCCTAATAACAGGGGTTCCTATATTCTAGCAGAAGTCTATACTCAAAGAACTATTAAGGAAGTACAGGAATCAAGCGGGATGCAATTGTTCAAATAGAACAGATAGGAGGAAGATGAATCATAGTCAATTGTGGATGAGATCCTATACTCTAGTCCTAAGCGCAGGCTGGTCCGGTCCCTAAGTTGAAACCGAACTATTTAGTCGTAGACCTGCATGGGCCACCACAAAAACCATGTCACGCCCCAGTCCCAAAATACCGTGGGACTAGACACGTGGCAATGGCCAGCAGTACGCACCGATGGACCAACTCAATATAATGGATCCATCAGGGCATACTTAAGCTGTAAAACAAGTCTACGACAATCATGGCACAACTAATCTCATCCACACAAGATATAAAATATGATCCACAGAATAATAAGGAATGTAAATCATCATCTAGTCTCACAAAGTACTTCGGGGAACAACCCGATAAATATCTAGTACAATGGTTCAAATGACCAGAATATAAAAGACTGAAAGAAATACTAAAAGCTGAGCATAAACATGGATGCTCAAGAGAAGTCTTCAGCTAAGACCTCGTCCTCGGATGGTGGTACAGCTCCTGGATCAGCTCCTGCTCCGATCCCGTAAACCTCGGGATAAACCACGTCTGCAAAATCTGGGGACAAAATCCGGATCCAGGTCCTCAGAGGACATAGCAAGGTACAAGAAAGCTCATGCCAAAATAAATAATGCAGTGCAGCAGATAATGAAATAAATAGGGTAAGTATGTAACCATCTATGTAAAAATGCAAATGAGAGCATCACGAGTACTCAGGCTGAGACCACTACAAGCTCTGTGTCTGGGAGCCGGTAGCAGCAATAACTATGTGTTTACTATGTGTTTACTATGTTATATATATATATAATCAGCCTGTAGCCTGTGTGTCTCTCCCCACCCAATGTAACCACGCATATCATGTCCATAACGTCTCATGTCCATGTCAAGCGCGATCATAGCTAAATGCAACAAGTCATAAAGTATCTAAGAATATAGTATCTCTGTCAAGTCCTGTATCCTATACAGAATCACCACGAATATCTCGGGAAGATCATGTCTCATGAATAGTGTCAAGTGTCCTGGGTCATATGGTACTTGATAAGGCAAGTACGAGAATATAAAGTGTCACGAATGTCCATCTCTAGATGACCGTACCCAACACTGCGTACAGTGTCGGCACCCGACTGATAATCGGACGCTAAGTACGTCACACGGTCCTAGGTTGAGCATGCACAGTAATATATATATAGCAAGGAAAATAAATAACTAAGCTGCAGAGTTTGGCAAGGTACACTTGCCTGATGTTTGAATATCAACTGTCGTCCTGGTATCGGTGGATCCGGTAGGTACTACTCCAAAAGCTGTAATAAATATCACCAACAGTCTCAGAAGATGTCAAATAGCTGGAAATGCCTGTCCTTACGTCCAATTTGGACACAGGGGCAAAAAGGTCATTTTCGGGCCAAAGCGGGTTCCACATGTGGGCCACTTTGCACCGAAAAGCGTGCCGAGGGTAACAGTCTCTAAATGGGACAAACTATGGGTCAAACAACTCTAAATGTCAATACGACCCCAACGGTATGTCCAAATTTGGATTCCGATGAGCCGAACATAATTTGGTCCAAAAAGTCAACTGTGGGGCCCGTCAATTGGCGATCTGGTCAACCGTCTCAGAAATGCGTGAAAATTGGGTCACAGGACCAGCGTGTTACCACGAGTCCAGTGGAGCAAGTTTCGTCACAATCTGACAAGCGTGCACAAAATACTCGCGAGTTTCACAAAAGTGGCGACACGGAATGTGTTCGCGGATACGGCCTGATTCCGGCACGCACACGCGTCCAAATCAGTCCCCACGAATTTTCACGTGTCCGATTATGCTGTGTGCACCATTCGGTACACTTGGCACGAGGCGGGGCGGTCCCGTTTGGCGGGGCGCGCTCCGATCTCCCACTTTTAGAAAACCGGAAAAAGTGGGTGCGTGCAGTTTTGTGACGACTACAATTTTGTCCACAGCAACTAATAGCACAAAGTTATTATACAGAAAATAAACTAGGTCATGTAATCTACAGGTATCAAAAAGAATCGTCGAATTCGGATCTCTGTGGTGGGAGATACGAACTCGACAATATGGGTGGTCATCGCAAGTTTCTGCGATTGCAGAATTCTGTCTGCCCGTCCACTTTGGACGCTGTTTTTCACCTAGGGGCACACGGAATCTGAGGTTGACTATAAAACAGATATTGGAGAGGGTTAAGAGAAGATCATACCTATGAAAACGGATCTGCGTTTGGTCTAGCGAGTCAACGGGAAATGACGCCGGAGCGAAGGTGCCTCGAGTGGGAGACTGCAGTTCGCGATGTCGGCGTCGACGGGATGGTTGGATGGCTTGGGGAGGCTTCTCTGGCTGCGGTGACGGCTCTAGATGGGAAGGGAAAGTCTGGAGTTTTAGGTTAGGGTTTTGGAGAGCTAATCATATATATATATATGATATATTAGGAGAGAGAGAAGGAGTTGGATCCGTGGGCTATGGGTTTTCTATCCGCGGGTGAAGATTATCGAAAAGGGGAAGAGGTCTCAAGTGGGCGGGTCTTCCTATTGGCTTCTGAAGGAATAGTCTACGTGTGTTAAGCTAAGTAGCATAGCTTCTCTTGGCTGCTGCTTCTTTAATGGTAGTATTAATATTATTATTATTATTATACTTATAATACTTAGTTATTTATTTAATAAATTCTTTTTTCTTTTTTCTTTTTTTTTAAATATATATGTACACATATATATATATTCATATATATATATATATATATATATATATATATATATATATACACTCACACACAAAAGAAGATTTATAGATTAGGGTATTACACATCGTTAGGCTAGCAACAGCTCAAGGGATCTCCTACATGGAATAAATTCCGAAAAATTCCTGATGGTCCCACAAGTCATCTAAGTGCCCGAACACCTAACATAAAAATTATTAAAAATCTATTTCTCCTATTTAGCTCTAATTACTACAATTTAATTAATAATTAATAACTAAAAAGGTATATACGATTTTCTAGGAAGGGGATTTTACACTCCAGATCAGATTCTCGACAAAGGGATAGGGAAATATCCTGCAGGCACCAAGGCCTACAGTTATTTGAGGCATTGTCGCAGGCCTCTGTCTAAGGAAGCTCAATTAGCAGGCTTTCTTTCTATATGGCTGTGCCGAATAGTGGCACCCGGCATTGCATCCTCGGACCGTATTCACCGTAACACTTTGTGGCCTGCAGTGCATCTGGTGTTCGGGGCAAGACTGGGTTTACTCCCTGCCATGGTGTGTCACATACAAGCTGGCCTGAGGGCCATTACTGATGGGCTGCTTGCCGATGAAACTCGGCGTGATAGCTTTCCTAGGTAGAATTACCATACTTGTATTTGATGGGATGGTTAATTCTCCAGAACCCCAGGGTGATGTCTTCTGGCTCTGGCAGCAGTTCGGGGCATAGTTTCTTGCTGAATTACAAGTTTTTCTCTTGGAACGTGTCAACAGTTTTAGACTATCGGCGGGCACTGAATTTCAGTCATAGCTGGAAGATCTTCTGTACTGTCCCCTCTGTACATCTCAATCAACAGGGGCGCAGACATCAGGACGTGGACGACGGGAAGACCGTTCTTTCTCCTGAGGCTTTTAATTGGTTGGTCTGCATTAGACCTTCCCATTTACTGTACAGAAGTGAAGACCAGTACTTCTTGGAACCCTACTTGCCTAGTCGATTTGCCAGGCAGCTTGGGTACAACCAGTTGTATGTTGGAAATGCCGTCACCAGCTTCAGGTCCAGGGGTGGACTCATTGATGGAGCGAGAGGGTGGCGATACTTCATCATGGGTTGCACTGAAGCAACTTTTACTGTGCCCACCATTTCACTCTCCACGGAGCTGCGCATGCTCCATTCGTATGCCCAATTTTATGTGGCAAAGAACACCTTCCATCGTAATTTTGACATGCGTGGAAGTTTTAGGATGCCCTCCTCCAAGCCTGGGGGAAGATACGAGATCCCTTCAGTTTCCTCCGATGAGGGTGAAGATGCCGTCAATCCAGATGAGCCTTTGTTGGCAGTACCGAGGGGTGAAATACCTCAACCTGCCGGGCCTCTGGTCATCTCTGGTAAGCGAAGGGCTCCTGCTCCGACGGAGACTTCCCCTCGCAGGAAGAAGAAGAAGAAGAAGACGGTTAGCCTTCCTCTCAGGATTCCCGGCCATGAGGCTCTTAGAAGGGAACCTATTGTTTCCCCTGTCGGGGACGATTCTTTGATTGGAGGTTCCTCGCCTTTTAGAGAGGAAACCTCTACAGTTCCGGCTGGCGGTGCCGAAGAATCTTTGTTTGAGGCTGCTGTCGCTGCTACTGCTTTGGGTAGTGGTACGAGATCGCCTTCGGGGCCGAGCATAATAAGATTCCATATACCTTTATCCAGATCAGCATCGGGAGAGACCCCTGTCGTGTTTGTCAGTGCACCCAGTGAGATTCCAACCGATGAGCCTCGGTTAGAACTTGACGAGGACCTGGAAGAATATTTGCCAGTGTCGATTGACACACCACCTTCTCCAAGTATGAAAGCTTGCTTAGCATCGTTAAGAAATGATTTAGCTGTACTGGCTGTAGACGCGACATATATACCATCAGCCATGGGTAAATGTCATCTTTACGCCTCTTTTTTAGAAAAATTAACATCATTCTGATATTAACTTTCTTTTATCTTCTTTTCAGGGGAAGACATCTACGGGGAGGGCAGTATTGACGCACCTTTTGGCTCTATTTCAGCTCCTGGCGACGACATGGAGGTGCCCGACTTCGAAGAAGAGGAAGCGCTTTCGGGTGCCGGCTCGCCTGAAACAGCTCCGCTATCTCGAGAGGAGGATGAACCTGTCGTTACGATAATACCTCCTTTGAGTACGCCGGCTGTTTCGTCCGTTGTTGGTGCATCTTCCTTTGTCGCAGCACCTGTTGAGGTGACGACTGTGGCAACGTCGTCGGCAGTCATTCCTGGAGGGGGATTCTCTAATATTGTAGCCACCCCCAGCACCCACTTGAATCTCACCATGTTGGTTGAGCAATTTCCTACCATTTTCTATGCCACTTTGAAGACGCTGATATCAATGGTGCTGGAGAAGAACTTAGGCTTCGAGGCTCTGAAGACGTCCTGCAATCTTACTATTACGTAGATTAGGCATTTCAGCGATACTGGAAGAGCTGATGCGCTAGAGCAGATAGTTAATGGTTTGGAATAACCTATTAACGAATATCTGTAGTTATCCCGAGGGAATGTCGATGGTCTCGTTCAAGCTAGGTTCGACTCCTTGACTGCAGAGCTTACTGGGCAACTAGAATCTCTGGACAAATCCGTCCAGGAACAGCAGCAGGAGATGGATCAGGATAGTGCCGAACTGGAGTACGTCATTCCTCAGCTGACTCAGTGCAAAGCCGAATATGTAGAAGTGACAGCAAGGGCCCCCAGATTGAGAGATAAACTCGCTCGAGCGGAGGAGGAGGCTGTCTCTTTGTTGGTAACTCGAGATGTGCTGAAGAATCGGAGGAAGACTATCCAGTAGAATCTGACGCATGTGGGTGTCATCCATGCGGGTTTTGTACACACTCAGTTCGAGCTATCCGCTTTGAACAATGATGCAGCAAGGTCGGAGCGTGCTCGCGCCGACGTTTTGAACTCCAGGGGTGAGAGAATGGCTGCTCTGGCACGGCAGATTCGCGACCTAACCGCTCCCCCCCAGTGATGTACTCTTTGATTTTTAATATAATTTTGCTCTTTCTGGTAATAAATAAAGAGGCTTTCATCTGACTTTGTGGACCCATCATTTTGGAATATAAATGACAGGTTTGGGTGAAAGTGATATCAGAGGTAATATGGACGTGATACACTCTCGGTAAGCTTTAGCTGGATATATCTATTCAGAGGTTATATGGACATGATAGAATATGATCCAACTAGTTTCGGTTTGGAAGTAGTATTGTCAGAATGAGATCTTCGCCATACTCCATTCAAGCAAAGGAGGTTAAGCATAGTACCTTTTCAGGAATTTGCCATTGATAGGATCCATCAACAAGTCTCCATTAGGCTTGGCTAACCTATAAGCGCCATTTGAGAACGTTGTCTTAATCACATAAGGGCCCTCCCATTTGGGCTGGAATTTACCCTTACTCCTGTGAGTAAGAATCATCGGCCTTCTCACAGCTAAAACTAGCTCGCCAACTTTGAACACTCTTTCCTTTACTTTTTGATTAAAAGATCTGGAAATGCATGCCTGGTAGGACACGATGCGCTGTTGAGCTTGGAACGTTTCTCGTCTGATCCTTCTAACTCTTGAAGCCTTAACAGGTCATTCTTTTCTTGAGTCAGCTCATTAGCTACTGCTATCCTGAGTGACGAAATTTGGACTTCGATGGGAAGAACTGCTTTGCTCCCGTAAACCAGTGAGAATGGGGTACAACCTGTCGGTGCCCGTACCGTTGTGCGATATGCCCAGAGACATTCTTCTAGATTCTCATTCCAATCTCTCTTGTTCGAAGAGACAAACTTTTTCAAGAGTTTGATAATTGTTTTATTGAAGGCTTCCGCCAAACCATTAGCAGCAGATTGTATGTCGTAGAGGCCACATTTTGTATCCGATTTTTATCGCAAAATCGATAAAATGCTTGGCTGATAAATTGAGGCCCATTGTCATGAATTATCCTTTGAGGTATCCCAAAGCGATAAATGACATGATGCTTGATGAAGCTGATCACATTAGATGTCTTTACCTCAACAAGAGGGATCGCCTCTGCCCATTTGGAGAAATAATCCGTGATGGCCAGTATGAACCGGTGACCTCTGGAAGAAGACGGGTGAATAGGACCAATGATATCCATACCCCATGCTTTGAAAGTCTAGTAATAGCCCATCCTCCTGATATGATCCTGTAGCTTAGGACCGGGTTGATGCGCTCCGCATACGCCGTCATGAGCTTCACGGATAATCCGCTGTGCTTCATCATCTGAGAGACATATCAATAGCAGTCCGTCGTAGGTCCGGCGATATAGACATTGTGAAGAAGCGTCATGATAGAAGCATAATGATCGTCTTTTGACGGATACTGCTTCTTTAGGGTCCTCCGGTAAGATTCCGTATGCCACAAAATCTATAAAAGGACTTCTCCAGTCTCTCTTGGGAGGATCTTATTCACAGCGTAGCTGCGTTCTATGTAAAAGTTGTTTTTCATACAGAACAAATCTCTGTTAAGAAGGATCACTAAATTCTGCCTTCTTATAGGAATAGCTAAATCTGCAGCTAGACTGGCTAGGGCATCAGCTTCCAGATTCTGGGATCGAGGTACATGCTCTAGGAAGAATCCTTTGAATGTCATGGCTATCTCGAGCGCTGCTTGGTGATAAGGGATGAGGTCTGGATTCCGGACTTCATATATTCCTCTGACTTGATTGACGATCAGCAGAGAATCACCGAAAGCTTTCAGAGATTCGACGTCCAATTCTTTAGCGACTTGGAGCCCGATTAGCAGAGCGTTATACTCCGCCACGTTATTAGAACAGGGCTCGCTAAGAGAATATGCCCGATAGATGATGAGTTTATCAGGAGTGACCAGGACAATTCCTACTCCTGAAACCACGTTTCCCCTGGGACCAGTCCTGGAGGCGACATCGAAGAATAGTTGCCATGTATTACTTTTTACTGCGGAATTACATTCTGCAACTTTGTCGGGGATGTCCTCGTACAGTTTGGAGGTCTGCAGAATCGGGTGAGCATCTAGGAAGTCAGCCAATGCTTGGCCTTTGATGGACTTCTGAGGGATATACACCATGTCATATGGTGTCAATAACATCGCCCAAGTCGCAAGTCGAGAATTAAGAACACTTGGCTTGCTCATCAATACCCGAAGAGGATTGATCCTGGAGATAATATGGATGGTTTGGCCTGTGACATAGTGTCGCATTTTCTGAATAGAGAATATAAGAGCCAAGCATTCTTTTTCCACTAGACTGTACTGGTGTTCAACTCCGACCATCATTCTGCTCAGGTAGTAGATAGCCTGTTCATGACCCATATCGTTCTTCTGTGCTAGAAGAGCTCCCAGAGAATGATCCATCGCTCGAACATACAGCAAGAATGGTCTTCCTATGACGGGAGGCACCAGAACTGGGAGATTAGTGAGGTAGCATTTGATATCATTAAACGCTTGCTGACAGGCTTCGTCCCATACGAAGGATACACCTTTCTTCATGAGACAAGAAAAAGGCTGACATTTTCCAGAGAGGTTGGATATGAATCTTCGGATGTAATCCAGACGACCTTGAATCCCCTGAGTTCCCTCAGATTATGGGGTGATCGCATTTCCAGGATGGCCTTGACTTTATCAGGGTCCACTTGAATACCATTTGCGGTGATGACAAATCCCAGGAATTTGCCACTGGATACACCAAGAAAGGACTTTGTGGGATTCATTTTGAGTTGATGTTGGCGCATCAACTAAAATACTGTCTTCAAGTCTTGGATGTGATTATCCTTGAGACGGCTTTTGACAACTATATCGTCCACGTAATATTCTACTGTCTTGCACAAATGCTCATGGAATATGTTACTCATAGCCCGTTGGTACGTAACCCCGACGTTCTTTAATCCGAAGGGCATGACCGTATAGCAATATACGCCCAATGGTGTCCGGAAGGCAGTATGCTTCTCGTCTTCAGGATGCATTTTGATTTGATTGTATCCTAAAAATCCGTCCATGAAAGACATGTGTTCAAAGCCGCATGTATTGTCGATCACGACGTCTGTAATGGGGAGAGGAAACTCATCCTTGGGGCAGGCTGCGTTCAGATCTCGATAATCGATGCAGACACGTACTTTCCCACTTTTCTTCATGACTGGGACAATATTGGCGACCCAGTCAGGATGTTGTTCTTCCATGATGAAACCGCAGGCTATCAACTTCTTGATTTCAGCTTCAATGGCGTCCATCATATCCGGGCAGAACCGGCATTGGTGCTGCTTCACAGGCTTCGAATCGGGCAATATATTGAGTTTATGAGTAGCCACTTTCGGATCAAGACCCGACATATCCTCATAATTCCACGCAAAGACATCGACATATTCTTTTATCAGCTGGATAATTTCTTCCCTTTCTTCTTCGAAAATATTATTACTAATAAATATCGGCTTTGGCGAAAGTTCATCCCCAACATCAATCTGGATAACTTCATCTTCGGTGGGAGGTTCTCTCTGCTCGAACCGGAATTCCCATTGTGTATCCATTTGTTGAGCCCAATAGTCATCCTCAAATAGTTCGGATTCTTGTTCGTCTGGCTCGAAGGAATCTGCCACTACCGTATTTACTGATAATGTTCGTTCGAGAGCTTCAGATGAGTCTGAGGACGACGAGCCATTCTAAAAAGAGAAAAAGATATCCTCGTTTGACTCAGAATTTGCAAGGGAGGTGGCGTACTCTAACCCAAAACGAGTTCGTTGACAGTGGGAATCACCGTACAGCGGCATTCGTCTGCCTTTACTGAAGTTGAGACCTGGTTCCAGCTTCAAGTCATAACCCATACTTTGCATGATCTTCAAAGCTTGTGGGTTGTATCTGTGAACTTGTATTTTACCAGCATCGTTATTGGAAGAATCTTCTTGTACAGTCGGTTCGTTGCGCATACGGCCGAAGACTATTGAACGCTGACCGCTGAAGGCAGGCAGGACAATGAAGATAGAATCCTGATGTGGTCCATATATCGTGATAACATTGGATGATGATACTACTTCCCACATATACGGATGATAGGAGTCTATAGCTTCCAAGAATTTTTGTGCTATTGGTTCTATATCGTCATAGGGAGAGGATTCCAGATTTAGAATTTGAGCGTCAATATACTGGAAAAGTGGATCTTTATTATCATCCGAAACTACGTTCCCGGATGTATTTACATCACTCGGGTGCTTGTTGCACCGAAGGCTGATGACCAAGGGCGGAGGCTTCTGGTTCAAAGTGATCACTAGAGGATCACCTCATTTTCCTGACCTGGTTCTGTTCAGGTGGATAGCCATAGGCTCGACAGCTTTTGGACGAGTAGTTCGCCCTTTCACCTTGATTGACAAAGGTTGATCGGCAGAGGGTTCTTCTGGCTCCCGGTGGGATTCCTTCCCTGCTTCGCCTGATACCTCCTCCATGTAGTCTTGACTGTATAACACGGCATCAGAGTAGTAGGATTTTACTCCTTTAAACAGGTTCAGGTCTGCAAACTCCGTTTGTACTGTTCCTTGAGCATCTACATATTTAAAGCATTGATGTAGAGTCGAAAGAACGATGTTGTGGTCGTGGATCCAAGGTCTACCCTATAGAATGTTGTAGGATGCCTCTAAATCAATGACATAATATGTAGCCACTGATCTGAGGTCGCCAATCTGGATCCTCAAGCGAATTTTCCCCAACGACATACTTTTTCTGGCGTTGAAACCCACGATTGTAGTAGTGGTGTATGCCAATTCGCTGGTAGGAATCCTCATCGGTCTGAGTAGACTATGCGGAATAATGCTGATCGATGATCCTAGATCTATGTGAATCCAGTTGACCTCCATGGAACCGACGTACCCGGTGTAATAGAGGGGCCTGTCATGCCTGTTATATTTTAATAGCATGTCATCTTGAGTGAAAGTGATATTAAGGACATGCCATGGGTTCTTCGTCAGGGGACTTGAGTTGGGTCAAGTATGCATCTGCCTGCATTAATGCTTCACTCAGGGCTTGACGAGTGTCTTGAGAGAGCCTGAGTAGTTCGAAGATGGACAACCTGGCTGGTGTATTAGCCAATTGAGCCAGGATGTCAAAGTTGTATGGCTTCTCCAAACCTTTGTTTTGAATGTTTTTCAAAGGTTTATCGAAGCGCACTTCTTTTTGACCTCCATGGATCGGTCTCGAGTATAGCGGGTTCCAGTTCTGAAGGCTTGGCAGCTGAGGCGTCTGTCGGTGCATCTTCCTGACTTGTTCCATAGTTTTTTAGGTAGGCTTTCCCTGAGCGGGTTCCAGTAGCCAAAACCTCATCTTCTGATGCCGAGTATATCGTAATCATGTGACATGGTTTACGCTTCGAGTTCTCCTTAGACTTGGCTTTAGCAGCTTGAGTCACTTTCTCAATTTCTAACACCAGATCTGGGTGAACCCACATAATCTCGCCTCGCTGGGTAGTTAAGGGCACATGGTCATGATTCTGACCCCTAGCTGGAGGGAGATTAACGATGTTCATCGTTGTTCGAGAAATATGTATAACACCATCCGGGACTTCTTGGGGAGGCAGATCGCCAAATTGCAGAGAGATCATGTTGGCTGTGACCGTCTTCTCGCTGTTGCGCAGAGTGATAGCCTTAGCATCGATCAGCTCCTGGATCTTTCTCTTTATTACATAATACGCCTTTGTAGGATGGTGTATGTATCTATGGAAGATGCAGTACTTGGGGTTGTTAGTACTGCCGACTTTATTAGGCCGCTTCTCCTCAGGAAGGGTAATCTTGCCGCTTTTGACGAGACACTCGAATATGCTTCGAATATCGTCGTCGTCGAAAGAGTATACTTCAATGGGCCTGGAAGTCCCAAGTTTTGTCTGTGCGGTTGCCACAGTCTTTTGCCTGGACGTATTGATTGCCAGAGCTTCTTTTCCTTTGGAACCATTAAGATGGTCACTGTTGGGAGATGACCTCTTGCCTCTAACGGAGGCAGAGATCATGATGCCATTATCATGCGCCTTCCGACTGTTGTCTTCTGCGGCTACCGCTAAGACGATGAAAGAGGGCCAATCATGAAACTGATATGGTCCTGTGAACACCGAGATTACGGGAAGAAGTTTCTTCCTGCAAATGTCTACCAATGCCGAGTCTGGAACTCCGGGAGGCATTTGTAAAGTGGCTTGACGAAAACGTTCGATGAAAGTGTGAACGTCCTTCTTTTCTTTCTGCTTCTCTTCAATGAGAGAGGATATAGACATGTCCATCCCTCCCTCGTAGAATCGTGCGAAGAATAAAGCCTTGAAGTCTTCAAAGGAAGTAATGCAGTTGTCCGCCAGGCTACGGTACCACTAATAAGCCACTTCCGAGAGACAACCCTTGAATACCCGAGTGAGGAGGGCGTCATTCCCTTGTAAATACACCATCATCATACTGAAGTAGTTCATGTACTGACTCGGTGATGTTTTTCCCTCGAACAAAGCCATAGTCTGCTGTTTGTATTTAGGAGGGAAAGGGGCCTCTTCCCAGATAGCCGGGTAAGGCTGATTGATTCCCAATTTCTTGAGCTGATCTTTGTGCTTCAAGGCATCAAATTGGGCTTTCAACTCCCGTACTGCCTGCATCGGATTTTCAGTCGGTAGCGGGACCACGGAGTGGTGAGAAATCGGTTGTATCGCGACTCCAACAGGAGATAATACGTTCTCCGAATGAGGAAGCGGAGGAACTGCTGATTCCTGATCTAGAGCAGGCTCTTGGATTGCGTTGGATGGTGGTAAGTCCACCCCCACACATTGTAGAAGCATAAAAAATACGCTGGATAGCTCTACGCAGCATATTGATGCAAAGCAGCGTAAACAGAGGACTTCAGAACCTTCAACATGCAATCAGAGCTTCTCCGCCAAGCGCAGCATGAAATATAGGCTCGAGGACCATCCGCGTAGGGCAGTATGTCCAGGCTACTTCGGCATAAACAGGGTATGTCATCGCCTTTATGGCGTAAAACTCATCCTCTTTCAATACAGCATTGAAGTGTACGAGGGACGCTACGTATCCCCTAAATGAACCTGTCAGATCCTGCAATGAACCTGACATCTCGACTTCTGACAAAGGGATACTACTTGACTATCCACGCGACGGCTATAAGGATGGTGCGGCACTGCAACCCAGGCTGTCATTTACTGCCATTTCCCTTGCGTAAAACCGCTTTTACGTACACAGATGAATACGCTGCCTAGTTTTACACAGGCGAACATGAGCTCCTTACGCTCCGCGGAAGACAAACCGCCTGCCACGTTAAAAGCTGCATTCCGTACGGGACTCGAGGTGCGTCTCTGCATTTAATGCACAGGGCGGTGACAGGCCCTCAAGGCACGTCTCTGCAATTAATGCGCCAAAAACTGACAGATACCTGAGGCACGTCCCTGCGTTTGATGCACAGAAGGGTGACAGACCTTCAAAACATGCCTCTGCATTTAATGCACAAGATGATGGCGGATCTCCATATTTAATTCAGGAGATTTGATTAAATGTCACCGAACCGTCGTTTAGTGACATCCCCTTTGCGAGAGCTGCTCCTACGCATACAAGGGAATACGCTCCCTAGTTTTACACAGGCGAACATGAGCTCTTTACGCTACGCAAAAGACGAACAAACTGCCACGACAGCAGTTACTCTTCACACAGGATTCAAGGTGCGTATCTGCATTTAATGCACAGAATAATGGCAAATCTTAAAGACAAGCATCTGCATTTAATGCACAGGATGGGGGCAGATCTCTTCATTTAATACAAGAGATCTGATTATCTCCAAGAGCCGTAATTCCAGCTAAAACGTCCACATCATTATTTTGGCACGTTACGCAGCGGCTTCTACGCCTATTCAGCTTCAGTGCCTGCTCGGCTTCTACGCCCATTCAGCTTCGGTGCCTGCTCGGCTTCTACGCCCATTCAGCTTCGGTGCCTACTTGGCTTCTACGCCTACTCGGCCTCTATGACCACTCGGTTTCTACGCCTACTCGACCTTTATGACCACTCGGCTTCTACGCCTATTCAGCTTCTATGCCGGTTTGATAACTATTTGGCTTCTATGCCATGGTGACAGATATTGGCTTCTATGCCGACCTCTTCTACACGATGGATACCTACCTACGTGGCATCTACGTCGTGATCTTCGTAGCGATTATACGCATTTTGTCCCTCAGTTGGACCTGCGTCATACGCTCATTCAAAGGATCATCTATACGCAGGCATTGATTGTTTTAACCGTTGTGTAAAAGGGTGCTGTACTTTCCATTACTCAATTTTTATACCGATTGAGTGGTCACTGTCACTAAAACTCTATAAATAGAGACCTCTATCAACAGAGTACAAGGTCGAAGAATTGGTCGAACGATCAGAAGTAGGCCGACAAACTGAAAGGAGAAATAGAGAAGAGAGAGAGAAAGAGAGAGAAAGAGAGAGAGAGAGAAGAATCCAGAGCTCAGGCAAAGAGAAGGGATCGACGACTTTGGCATCGGGCATCCACCCTCTTTAGCAACCCTCGAAGCTGCTACCTGTCTTCCACGGCACTTCTTCAACATCGTGTGGTCCAAGGGCTAAAGTGATCGACTGCAGATCAGACACCTATAGCAATATTTACCCAGATTAAATAAATTGTACTTAGACATCCTCGTGTAGGATCAAATTTGTACAATCTTGTTTGTAAACATAAAAGAAGGGCGGGTCTTTGTACAAGATCTTGTTTTCCGTATTCATCAAATCTTTTCTCGTTTATATTATCCAAAACAAGATGGCGACTTTGCTGGGGACATCTTTCTCTTCTGATGAGGAAGCTATTACTCAACACGATACGGTATCTGTGGGATCCATGAAGAAGATACTGGTCGTCCAGTTCGACCAGTCTGCCTACGAAGATATGCTCCGAACAAAGGGCAGCTCTCACTCTCTCTCTGTCCAAAATAACAGAAAGCTGCGAAAGGTCTGGATGCCCAAGACATCCTCTACCATTCCTGTGGACTCTCCGATCTCACTGATCTCTCCGACCAATGAGGTTATAGCATTGCTCCCTCCGCGTCCTGCACATAAAATTCAGTCGCCTGTCTCTGGCAGAACCGACAAAACTTCTGGCAATGCCTCAGCGCTAACCTAGAAGTATACTCCGCGCTCTGCGCGTGAAATTCTGTCTCCCGTCCCTGGCAGAATAGACAAAACTTCTGATAAAGCCTCAGCGCCAAATTAGAAGTACAAGATATGTTCCGCGCGTAAAACAATATTTGACCTCTACGGAGAACCAGATGATCCCTGTGATCTCCACAAGGGAAAGCGAGCGGCGGATTACTCAACTTCTCGACATTTACGCCAGCAAGGGAACAATCTGTACGCCCTCCAAATTATACGAGACGCTGATGGCCGACTGAGGACATCCTCAGCTTTACACAAACCAGAGTGAAGTCCAGTTGTGGAAAGACACCCTCCTCGGAGATTATCTGCCACCCAGATGGCCAACCTGTTGTATACGGGTAGCACAGGGAAGACTATGGTTTCCATCATCCGCATGCCCACCAATGGGAACATAAGGAACAAGCCATCATCTTCTTCTTCTGCAACTCCTCCTGACCTACGCAAATATCTAATCCGGAAACGCAAGGAGAGGGGATCTTCCAGCGTAGCTATTACGCGTCCTAGCGAGCACTGCTGTAATAGTCACAGGATTGTAATTAATTATTGCTGTTCTAAAATAAAATGGCCGGTTTTCGACCGGCTGAGCTACTCTCCATCTATCCTAGAAGAAGAGCCCGCACATGCATCTGTGAACATAGCTTCACATATACCTGGAGGAAGCTCAGACTCAAGACGTCCGTCCTCTAGAACTTCGAGCCGAAGAAAATTCAACATGCTCCTTAGGGACACCGAAGCTGGGGTGTTCCAGAACACTCGTTCAAAGTTATGACAACTGACTTCGTGCTCTTCTGATTCCGATGCTGGCGGTCGCGAGTCTCCCGAATCAGATATGAGAGTATAGAGTCAACTTCTGCAGCGACCTATACTCATCCTTCAATGACGCCCAGGGAGATGGGAGTTTATGCCATTAGAGATGAACACGAGGAAGCCTCGCCATCAGGGAACGCTGAGCAACACATTACTACATTAGAGACATCTCTGAAGCAAATGCAATCCATGATGGAGAACATACACCAAATGATGCTAACTCAATAGGCGGCTGTTATGGCTCAAACATCGGTCCCGCCTACTCAGATACGTGTGGGGGTGGACCTACCACCATCCAACACGATCCAAGAGCCTGCTCTAGATCAAGAGTCAGCTGGTCCTTCACTTCCTCACCTGGAGAATGTACTACCTCATGCGGGAGTCATGATATAACCGACGCCGCACCATTCCGTGGTCTCGCTGCCAGCTGAAAATCCGATGCAAGCAGTGCGGGAGTTGAAAGCCTAATTCAACGCCTTGAAGCACAAGGATCAGCTCAAGAAATTGGGAATCAACCAGCCATACCCAGCAATCTGGAAAGAGGTCCCTTTTCCTTCGAGGTACAAACCTCAGACTATGGCCCTGTTCGAGGAAAAAATATCACCAAGTCAGTACATGAACTATTTCAGTATGATGACGGTTTTGCTACAAGGGAATGACGCCCTCCTCACCCGGGTGTTCAAGGGCTGTCTCTCAGGAGTAGCTTACCAGTGGTACCGCAGCCGGGCAGACAACTGTATTACTTCCTTCAAAGACTTCAAGGCTCTATTTTTCACACGATTCTACGAGGGAGGAATGGATATGTCTATGTCCTCTCTCATCGAAGTCAAGCATAGGAAAAAGGAGGACGTTCGCACCTTCGTCGAACATTTTCGCCAAGCTATTTTATATATGCCTCCAGGAGTTCCAAACTCAGCGTTGGTGGACATTTGCAGGAAGAACCTTCTTCCCGTGATCTCGGTGTTCACAGGACCATATCAGTTCCATGATTGGCCCTCGTTCATTATCTAAGCGGTAGCCGCCGAGGACAACAGTCGCAAGACGTATGACAATGGCATCATGATCTCTACCTCTGACAGAGGCAAGAGGTCATCCCCCAACGGCGACCATCCTCGCAGTTCCAAAGAAAAAGAAGCTCTAGCGATCAATACGTCCAGACAGAAGACTGCGGCAACCACGCAGACAAAACCTGGGACTTCCAGGCCCGTCGAGGTATACTCTTTCGACGACGACGATATTCCGAGTATATTCGAGTGTCTCGTCAAAAGTGGCAAGATCACCCTTCCGGAGGAGAGGCGGCCCAGTGAAGTCGGCAGTGCCAACAACCCCAAGTACTGCATCTTCCACAGATATGTACACCACCCAATAAAGGCGTGTTATATACTGAAAAGGAAGATCCAAGAGCTGATCGATGCTAAAGCCATCACCCTGCGCAATAGCGAGAAGACGGTCACGGCCAACATGATCTCTCTGTAATTTGGCAATCTGCCTCCCCAAGAAGTACCGGACGGTGTTACACCTAATTCTCGGACAACGATGAACATCATTAATCTTCCTCCGGCGAGGGGTCAAAATCACGACCTGTTACCCCTAACTACCCAGGGAGGCGAGATTATGTGGGTTCACCCAGACTTGGTGTCGGAGCTCGAAAAAGAGACTAATGCTACTAAAGCTAAGTCCAGGAAAAACTCCAAATGTAAGCCATGTCATATGGTTACAACTTCTTCGACATCTGACAAAGACGAGGTTTTGGCCACAGCAACCCGTTCAGGGAAAGCTTACCTCAAGGACTACGGAGCAAGTCAGAAAGATATACCTGCAAACGCTTCAGCTGCCAAGCCTTCGGGACCAGAGCCCATCGTACCAGAGGCCGGTCCTTCGAGACCAACTTTGGCGGACAAGGGGAAGCAAAAAGAAGTGCGCTTCGATAAACCTGTGAAAAATATTCAAAACAAAGGTTTAGAGAAGCCGTACAACTTCGACATCCTGGCCCAACTGGCTAATACACCAGCCAGGTTGTCCATCTTCGAGCTACTCAGGCTCTCCCAAGACACTCGTCTAGCCCTGAGTGAAGCATTGATGCAGGCGGATACATACTTGACCCAACTCAAGTCCCCCGATCAAGAACCCGCGACGTGTCCCCGATGCCACAGTGTGATGGAGGTGATCCCAAACATCACTTTCACTCAAGATGACATGCTGTTAAAACATAACAGGCGTGACAGACCCCTCTACCACACTGGGTACATCGATTCCCTGGAGGTCGACCGGATTCACATAGATCCGGGATCATCAATCAGCATCATTCCTCATAGTCTGCTTAGACCGCTGAGGATTCCTACCAGCGAACTGGCTTACACCACCACTACTGTTGTGGGTTTCAACGCCGGAAGAAGCAAGCCGTTGGGAAAAATTCACCTGAGGATCCAGATTGGCAACCTCAGATCGGTGGCTACATGCTACGTTATCGATTCAGAGGTGTCCTATAACATCCTGCTGGGAAGACCATGGATCCACGACCACAATATCGTTCCTTCGACTCTACATCAATGATTTAAATATGTTGACGCCCAAGGGACAGTACAAACGGAGGTTGCCGACCTAAACCCGTTTAAAGGAGTAGAATCCTACTACTCCAACGCCGTGTTATACTCTCAAGTCTACACGGAAGAGGTGTCGGCCCAAGCAGAGAAGGAATCCCACCGGGAGCCTGAAGAACCTTCTGCCAAGCAACCTTTGTCAATCAAGGTGAAAGGACGGACTACCCGTCCAAAAGCCACAGAGTCTATGGCTATCCACCTGAACAAGACCAGGTCAGGGAAATAGGGTGATCCTCTAATGATCACTCTGAGACAGCAGCCTCCGCCCTTAATCAACAACCTTTGGCGCAACAATCAACCGAGTGATGTAAATACAACCAGGAGTGTGGTTTCTGATAATAATAAAGGACCTCTTTTCCAGTATATCGACGCTCGTATTCCAAATCAGGAATCCTCTCCCCAGGACGATATAGAGCCTATAGCACAAAATTTTTTGGCAGCTATAGATTCCTATCATCCGTACATATGGGAAGTGGCATCATCATCCAATGTCACCACGACGTATGGACCATATGAGGATTCTATCTTCATTGTTCCACCTGCCCGCAATGGTCAGCGTTCAATAGTCTTCGGCCGCATGCGCAACGAACAGACTATACAAGAGGATTCCTTTAATGACGACTCTAGTGAAATGCAAGTTCACAGGTACAGCCCGCAAGCCTTGAAGATCATGCAAAATATGGGTTACAACTTGAGGATGGAACCAGGTCTCAACTACGAGAAAGGCAGACGAACACCGCTGCTCGGCAATCCCCAGTATCAACAAACCCATTCCGGGTTAGGATATGCCACCTCCCTTACGACTTCCAAGTCGAACGAGGATATCTTTCCCTCCTTTCAAAATGGCTCGTCGCCCCCCGGCTCATCTCATGCTCTCGAGCAAACATTATCAGCAAATATGGTAGCGACGGATTCCTTCGAATCAGACAAACAAGAATCTGAACCATTCGAGAATGACGCTTGGGCTCACCAGATGGATACACAATGGGAGTTCCACTTCGAGCAGAGAGAACCTCCCACTAAAGATGAAGTTATCCAGATTGACGTAGGGGATGAACTTTCACCAAAGCCGATATTCATCAGTAACAACCTTTCCGAAGAAGAAAGGGAAGAAATTACCCAGCTGATAAAAGAATATATCGACGTCTTTGCGTGGAATTATGAGGATATGACAGGTCTTGATCCAAAGGTGGCTACTCATAAACTCAACATACTGCCCGATTCAAAGCCTGTGAAGCAGCACCAACGCCGGTTTTGCCCGGACATGATGGACGCCATTGAAGCTGAAGTCAAGAAGTTAATAGCCTGCGGCTTCATCCGTGAGGAACAACATCCCGACTGGGTCGCCAATGTTGTCCCGGTCATGAAGAAGAATGGAAAAGTACAGATCTGCATCGATTACCGAGATCTGAACGCAGCCTGCCCCAAGGATGAGTTCCCTCTTCCCATCACAGACGTCATGATCGACAATACATGCAATTTTGAATATATTTCTTTTATGGACGGATTCTTAGGATACAATCAGATCAAGATACGTCCTGAAGACGAGAAGCATACTGCCTTCCGGTCACCACTGGGGTATACTGCTATACGGTTATGCCCTTCGAATTAAAGAACGCTGGGGCTACGTACCAACGAGCTATGAGTAACATATTCTATGAGCATTTACGCAAGATAGTGGAGTGTTACGTGGACGATGTAGCTATCAAAAGCCGCCTCAGGGATAATCACATCCAAGACTTGAAGACAGTATTTGAATTGATGCGCCAACATTAACTCAAAATGAACCCTACAAAGTCCTTTCTGGGGGTATCTAGCGGCAAATTTCTGGAATTTGTCATCACCGCCAAAGGCATTCAAGTGGACCCTGATAAAGTCAAGGCCATCTTAGAAATGCGATCGCCCTGCAATCTGAGGGAACTCAGGGGATTTCAAGGTCGTCTGGCTTATATCCGAAGATTCATGTCCAACCTCTCCGAGAGATGCCAGCCCTTTTCTCGTCTCATGAATAAAGGCGTATCCTTTGTATGGGACGAAGCCTGTCAGCAAGAGTTCGAAGATATCAAGCGCTACCTCACTAGCCCGCCAGTTCTGGTACCTCCCGTCATAGGAAGACCATTCGTGCTATATGTTCGAGCAATAGATCATTCTCTGGGAGCTCTTCTCGCACAAAAGAACGATATGGGCCCCGAGCAAGCTATTTACTACCTCAGCAGGATGATGGTCGGAGCCGAACACCGGTACAACCCTGTGGAGAAAGAATGCTTGGCTCTGATGTTCGCTATTCAGAAAATGCGATACTATGTCACAGGCCAAACCATTCATATTATCTCCAGGATCAATCCTCTTCGGGTACTGATGAGCAAGCCAAGTGTCCTTAATTCCTGACTCACGACTTGAGCGATGTTATTAATGCCATATGACATGGTGTACGTCCCTCAGAAGTCCGTCAAAGGCCAAGCATTGGCTGACTTTCTAGCTGCTCATCCCATCCCGGAGGCCTCCAAACTATACGAGGACATTTTCGACGAAGTTGCAGAGTGTAATTCCGCAACGGAAGGCGATGCATGGCAACTGTTCTTCGATGGCGCCTCCCGGACTGGTCCCAGGGGAAACATGGTTTCAGGAGTAGGGATCGTCCTAGTCACTCCTGATAAACTCGTTATCTACTGAGCATATTCTCTTAGCGAGCCCTGTTCTAACAATGTGGCAGAATATAACGCTCTACTAATCGGGCTCCAAGTCGCTAAAGAGCTGGGGGTCGAATCTCTGGAAGCCTTCGGTGATTCTCTGCTGATCGTCAATCAAGTCAGAGGAATATATGAAGTCCAGAATCCCGACCTCATCCCCTATCACCGAGCAACGGTTGAGATAGCCATGACATTCAAAGGATTCTTCTTTGAACATGTACCTCGGTCTCAGAATCTGGAAGCTGATGCCCTAGCCAGTCTAGCTGCAGATTTAGCTACCCATATAAGAAGGCAGAATTTGGTAATCTTTCTTAACAGAGACCTATTCTGTGTGAAAAACAACTTTCACATCGAATACAGCTACACGGTGGACACAGATCCTCGCAGGAGAGACTGAAGAAGTCCCTTTATAGATTTCGTAGCATACAGAATCTTGCCAGAAGATCCTAAAGAAGCAATATCTGTTAAAAGATGATCATTACGCTTCTACTTCGATGCATCGTCACAATGCCTATATCGTCGGTCTTATGACGGGCTATTATTACGATGTCTCTCTGGTGATGAAGCACAGCGGATTATCCGTGAAGCTCACGACGGTGTATGCGGGGCGCATCAACCCGATCCTAAGCTATAGGATCGTATCAGGAGAATGGGCTATTACTGGCCCACTATGATCGCAGACGCAATCCAGTATGCCAGACGATTCAGGGCCTGTTAGGTCCATGCAGACTTTATACATCAATCGTCCGAACATCTACATCCTACGGTTGTATCCTGGCCTTTCGAAGCATAGGGTATGGATATCATTGGTCCTATTCACCCGTCTTCTTCCAGAGGTTACCGGTTCATACTGGCCATCACGAATTACTTCTCCAAATGGTCAGAGGCGATCCCTCTTGCTGAGGTAAAGACATCTAACGTGACCAACTTCATCAAGCATTACGTCATTTACCGCTTCGGGGTTCCCCGAAGGATAATCCATGACAACGGGCCTCAGTTTATCAGCCATGTATTTTACCGATTCTACGATAAAAATTGGATATAAAATATGGCCTCCACGGCATATTATCCAGCTGCTAATGGGTTAGCGAAAGCTGTCACTACCATATTCCGAAAATAGGGGTAATTTCGACTTTTTACAATATTCAATATTATTGTAGTTACAATTTAGTAATTGCGTGATAGGTATATTAATTTAAATAAATTTGTGAGGTGTGTAATTAAATATAGTAATTATGTACAGTGTTTATTTGTGTTTGTGCTGGTAGACTTGACCTAGAAGCCAGTAGATGAACACCTGTCCGAATTGAGGGATTCGATATTTTAATTGTTTATTTTAGAATTAAATTCTTGGAGGTAATAATTAATTATCATATTTTAATTAATTATTGCGTATTGCCTTTGCTTCAATATTTGGAGCAGTATCCTGACTTTTGTCTTCCAACAAATTTCACCATCTTGTCCTAGACGTGCCCGCCTTCAATTCTGCTATTTTTGCAACTCATAATTATGCTCTCTGTACATTATTTCTAGCCGCACAAAAACCGTCGCAGACGTTATTTAATAAATCCCTATTTTATATCGTTGTGCGTTCCAATTGAAATTGGAGGCAATCTTGACCTATTTTTTTTGCGGCCCAAATTAGGGTAATATCCTGTTCTGAGTCTTCTTCAATAATGGTATTGATGACCTGACCCGATTTTGACCCCATGTACTCCTGATTAATTGTTGAACACAACTTGCATTTATTTCTATTTAAATTGATGATACTATTTTATCTGATTCTAAAATCCCAATTTTAATTCCAGTGCCCTGTTATTTGAGCCCACACAAATCTTACAGCGCCCCCTGACCCCACAAAACACCGGACACCGAATCGCCCGCCAAATTTTCGTCATCTCATGCGTCTGTGCAAATACCCAAATTTGAGGGGGCTAATTTGTAAATTGGCATTTTGTGTCAGCACCTCATTGTTTAAAACTAATGAGGGAGCCCTAATAATTTAATTAAATTTCTCACCCTCATTCCCACATGAATTATTTTCTCTCCATGTCAAATCTGGGCCACAAGTTTAATGGGTCAATCCCCACCTTTCATTTACAACCCTCTCCCCCTATTTAAAGTAACATCAACCCTAATCCCTAGACAACCTAAAAAATCCCACCCTCCTCAAGCCTCCACAATTCCTCACACCAACCGTAGGCTACATTCCAATTTCTTTTTCTTTTCTTCTTCTCTTTTCTTCTTTTCTTCTTCTCTCCTCCTTCTTCTTCCTCTTCCTTTCTTCTTTAAATTTTGAAATTTAAAAGAGAAGAAAGCGGGGGGGGGGAACACTGTTCACCCCCCGCAGTCATTGTTCACCCGGCGGCTCTCCATACTCCCCGGCACTGCCCCTCCGGTCCGGCGGCCGTTGGCAGCCATCCGGCCTGTCCCGAGCATCGACCCCGCTGGCTGCTGCTCCTCCCACCAGCAAGCTCTTCCTCCCTCCACCTGTGCTACTCAGCTCTTCCCCATCTCCCTCTGCGACTTCCCAGCCGGCTCACATCCCCGTTCGAGATCCCTCCGGCTCCTTCCCCATCGACCCCCTGACTCGTCCCTGCATCCTCCTCCGGTCCCCGCTGGCCTACAAGCCGACCAGGCCGACTCCCCCGGCCGAGCCTGCAGCTCCGGCCGCTGCTCGGCCAGCCCCCTCACGAGCTCCCCCGCGCTCGAGTCCCCCGTCGAGCCCGACCTCGGCGACCCGCTGCCCATCCCTTCCCGCTGCCAATCATCACCACCACCACCTTCAACTCATCATCACCACCACCTACATCACCAATCACCACCACCACCTCCATCTTCTCCATCCATCCATTAGCCCCTCCATTCCTCCCCTCGCCGCTGCTGTTCTTCCTCGAGCACCCCTCCAGCCCGCTGCAACTGCTCCGACGGACCGCTCCAGCATCTCCGGCGTGCACGTCCAGCGGCCCCTCACGAACTCCGGCCAACCCCGCAGTAAGCTTCCCTCTTCCTTCTTCCTTTTTTCTTTCTTCCTGTGTAATGTATATATGTATAGATATATATATATGTGTATATATAACTATATAAGTATATACGTTTATGTATATATTAATATATGTATAGGTATTTGTATATATTGATTCATGTATAGTATAGTGTATGTGTTAATGTATACATATTGTGTATATAGTATATTTTAAATTAGACTATGTGTATGTATATTATTTATTTTATTATATTTAATTGTATAAGTATATGTATATATATTTTCCTGGTATACGTATTTAATTGGTATATAGTATATATATACTTAGTATATAAATGTAATTAATGTGCATAATAAATGATAACATGTATATGTATATGTACATATATATTTAAGTATGATTTATATATAAATACGTATTCTAGTATATATATATTTAATTTGATATATATATATATATATTTGTATATACTATATATATATATATTCTCAGTATATATATTGGTTATTTTATATATAACATCTATTTAATAAAAAATATATACTAGTAAAAATTTAATTCATAAATTGGTATTTATGTATTCCTCATATATGTTAGTATTGTATTTTTAATTTAGTATATATATATGTACTCATATGCAAGTATATGGTATTGTATTTTTATTGGTATATCTGTATATATGTATGTAGTATAAAATTTAGTTTGGTATTAGTCTTAGTATATTAATAATAATAATGATAGCAATATATATATATTGTAAATTTGTATTTTTGAATTTAGTACATATAGTAAATTCTATTTTGGGTTATATTCATATGTATATATATATATATCTTGTGTAAAGTAAGTCCTATTGGATTTTATATAATTAAACATACAGTATTATCCTTACTTTATATATATATATATATACAAGTATTAGTTTTATTTAAAGAAAATAAATACACATCTATTTTTTTCATACCAAATGAATAATATGTATGTATGTTAGTAGTCTATATATGTTATATATATATATATATATATATATATATATATATATATATATATATATATATATATATATATATATATATATATGGGTACTAGATGACCCTAGTTGACTAGAGCCATGCCTGGCATAGCCCCTGAGTTAGGTATTTGATTGTGTGTGTAGTATAGCATCTGATGCAAATGTTGTATTTGAAATATTTTTAGGACTGTTGGTTCCTCCAGACGATACTCTGGGATAGGACATTGGTTTTACCAGCTAAGGACCCAAGGCGAGTACATTCTCTGATTAGTTTCTAATTTATGATATCTCCTATGTTCACTGTATCTAGTGTAAATATCCATGTTCTTGACACGTTGGTTACAAGGATTGGTATACACGGATCTCGTCATGAGATATAATTCCTTATTCATGGTGTAGCTTGTACAAGACTTGTTTTCCTTGTTATCTTGTGCATGTACAGACACTGATTCCCGGGAAGATTTGCTACCTTCCTAGGGAATCCCGTGCCATAGCGTACCATAATTGGATCTACTATTCCAGTCGGGGGTGGGGAGTATTTTAGTGTAGATATGTGATCATACCCAACCTTTTCATGCATCATAGCTCACCCCACATCTCACGACGGGTGCGGCCTGACCGTCTCCGTGCCCCATAGCTGTTACGTGTGATTAGCCTGACCTCTACATGCATCATAGCTAACCAACGGTTAGCCTGACCTTCGTGAATCATAGCTAATCACATGTAACCAGCCTGATCAAGATCCCAAGCCGATCACATGTTAAAGCTAGTACTCACACACTTAGTCATAGGTTTCTTGCTCATGGACATATTGTTTCTTTTCCTGCAGTTACTTACAGTATTTTCCAGTATTTCTTTCATTGTACAATTCTCGTACCTATACATGCATCTGGTATATTTCTATCTAGAACTGCTACATAGTTTATGTCATTTATATAGAACTGCTATTTAGAGATATACTTTGCTCCTTCCTGACTGGAAAATATTTTTTCCAGACTGTGACCTTAGTGGACTTGTTTCGGACACTTGGGGATTGGTTGTTACTGATTGCAGGTATGATTATTTTGTCATTAGACTTGTGTTATATTCTTTTGTTTCTTCAAATTCTTATCGTGCTGTAGTTGTGATTGAGTATGTTGTTCATTTTATAGTGATATCCACGTCTCCTTATGGAGTTGGGTATTCACGTGAGTTTGATTAGATAGTTACATAACCTAGACAGCGTTCTACCGCCGATTCTGCGGCGTAGGCTGGACGTACCCACGCACTTGTGCCCCTAAACCGGGTGCGGGTCATGACACATTTTAGTGGTGGCCCATACAGGTCAGACTTCGCAAGTTGTGCGATGTCGTAGTAGTGTGGCATCTTTGTTACACTATTGCGTGCCTGCGATAGGATCTAGGACACAGGATACTAGGATGAGGGAGGATACTCAATCACAAATTCTTGAGAGATTCCTGGGACGATCCCTTGAGAATCTTATTATAATTTCCAATTTAAATCTTTTTCCTTATTTCCGTCCGCTCTCGCTTGTTGTTACTGAACTTGATTCTTGTTGAGCAGTTATTAAATTAAATTCTTGGTATCATTGTTGAGTTTGATTCTTGTTGACTAGTTGTTAACTTTAATTCTTGGTATAGTTGTTGAGTTGATTTCAAATTGAGATGAATTTTACGGACTAGAATTTACGATATCATCTGATGACATATATTGATAAGAACAGTGAGAAAGGTAAAACGTCTACTTTGGTTATGGAACCTAGAGTTTATCGCAGCCATATTAGCTATCGTGACGAGAACGTAGGAACCTAACTTGGATGTACATACTTTAGTTATGAGATTTAGAGTTTCTCGCAGCCATACCGGTTGGCGTGGCGAGGCTTCTAGATGACATGATTATAGGGTTGTATACCTTAGTTACGGAATCTGTCGTTTATCGCATCTATGCTTACTGGCGTGGCGAGAATTCTGAGTGTCATGATTTCGGATAGACGTGTATGATTATCAGGTTGTATCTTAAATTGGTTCTTAAAATATCATCTCAAGACTTATCTATTTCTGTTATTCCAGGACTTTGTTCCATCGCTTCTTTCTTTACTAGCAGTAAAGATACCTTTTATCCTCAATTCAGTCTTTAAGCTCCTATTCCTTGAGGATTCCTTGTTAAGTATGATAATTAGTGACTTGTAATTTTGTTTGTGTCTTGTATTAGTATTGACTGTGTTGCTAGTGAGTTGTAAGTGTTTCTTAGTTGGACATGTGAGCAGTAGGCTTTAATCTAGAGTCAGCCCTTAGCATAGTACCTTGTACCAATGATTCTAGGAGTAGTGTCATTAGAGACTGAGAGTTAAGGAGAGTATAGAGTATCAGTGATAGTTCTCAGAGTTAGTATCAGAGCCAATTACCCATCCTGGATAATCATGATTATGTAATTGAGTGATCTATGTAAACGATTAAGTATCCAAGAATTTTGTTAAGGATTTATGGAGCATGATGTCCAATTTGATGATTGATATCGGAAATGTTAAAGGTAAAGAAATGTATATGCATAAAGGGTTTAATGAGATGTCATAAGTAGAGAAATATCAGGATTAGTAATGGAAGTTGTGAAGTGTATCACAATTAGTTTAACAGGCTGTAAAAGGATTAAGAGATATGCTTATACATCAATCGAGATATAGAACCATATGCCTGCCCTTGAGATTGAAGTAAAGCATGAGCATTATAGAAAGTGCATATAATCATGAGTTATAATGAGCTTGATGAGATGATCCATTAATGAAGCTAGTGATATAATACCACGAGTGCTAATGGTTCTAAATCGAGGATTAGTCGGGAATGACGCTAATAATAGTAAGCACTCTGCGTGATGATAATTGGATGACATATCAGTTAATATAGATTGAAAATCATGGAAGAAAATACAGGTGATGATAACTTTGATCATTGGAGGAAATAGTGCAAGTGATTCGGGCAGTACAAAAATTTAGTACACAGTTGTAGACAATAGAGGTATGGAGTGCACCTCGAGTATTAGAGACCGTGAGCACTTATATGTATATTTGTGGATTTATAAATAAAAGAGTGGAAATAAATTTTAACTTTGAGAATTATTGAGGAGTTGAGATTGTGTCATTAAAATTTCTGAGGATTTCAAATATTGATTCAATAAACATGGTCAAGGCTACAAAGATTTTAGAAGTGATTAAAATTTTATTTCGATATTGAGAATTTGACTATTGAGGAAAATATAAGCATTTATTCTGTTCGAGGAGTTAAACCTTGACGATTATTTTGAGGATTAATTTTATGATAGATGAGAGATATGAATATTAATATATGAGTAGATGATATACATGTGTAAGGATCTAGTGATTTGAGCATGATTGAGATGGCACCGCAGACTGACTTGGGTGTCCATCTAAAGTTGTATTGGAAGGAGCAGTATTTAGTAGGGTGTTGCATTTGACGTATAATTGAGTGATAAGAACGACTAGTATGAACAATTATAGTAGGAACGAGAACTGACAGTGAGTATTGTACTAAAGAGATAGAGATATCAACTTGGATGCATTATTGAACCATGGCAATATTAGAGGTTCTTGGTATCAAATTTTGGTATTAATAGACAGGTGTGTGCCATAGGGATATATTCGTGGATCTTGTGGATTAAGATTAGTTGATATGGGTACCAGTGTACAGGAATATGAATTAGTTAGTGATATGCCAGAGTTAAGTGTATGTTAGAGATATAAGATACCGCAAGAAAATGTTAGCAGGTTCCTTCTTTTCTCATGTTGTTTTCGTCTTCTGATTGATTGATTCCCTAGTACCGTGGTTTGTATTCGTGATTTACTTGTTAGAATGTAGTTAGTAGTACACCCTGACAGAGACTGCAATACCATGACAGGACACATGACCTATATCTTTTCTTAGATTGCATGACTGTAGGTAGAACCTTCTTAAACCATGATCATTGGGGTTTGGACCATAGCAAAGATCTATGACAAGGTTATGACTTGACCAGAGACACGAGGTGCTAAAATTTTGGAAGATAAGCATAAAGAATTAAGGATTAATATGGCAGAGTTGATAAATCATTGATTTTATCAAAATTGAGATGTGATTAAATTATCATTAGACTTCGAGGATAAACATTAATTTAAATGAGAGGTTGAGAATTTAATATGGTAGGATTGATGATTATTGATTATGATATATTTATCAATTAAACTTTTGAGAAATTTTAGAAGATTATTATAATATTTTATTGGACTGGAAGATAAAGATTTAATTGAAAATATTAATTGAGGATTTGGCGAGTATTATATTATTTAAGTATTGTGAGGAAAAGGAATCGAGGATTTAGATCACTAATGGATTAGTTTTTTTTTTTGATGGAAATTTTAAATGTGCCTTGTTGGATTATGTTAGAGGAGTAGATATCAATTCGGGTTTTAATAACTAACATCAGATTCGTAGGAGATTATGATACGAATGGAATTCGATGATAAATTTTGAGGATTTTTCAGGAATACAATAATTTCAAAATTTTAAAATTGTGAAAAGACATTGTGGATTATTACCTGATGTCGTGGTTGAGGAATTTAAGTTTGAGGGAAATAATAATGTGTAAGATAAATGCTACTTTGAGAATTTTAAATTTCGAGGACGAAATTCTTTTAAGGTGGGTAGACTTGTCACTACCACATTTCGAAAACAGGGGTAATTTCAACTTTTTACAATATTCAATATTATTGTAGTTACAATTTAGTAATTGCGTAATAGGTATATTAATTTAAATAAATTTGTGAGGTGTGTAATTAAATATAGTAATTATGTACAGTGTTCATTTGTGTTTGTGCTGGTAGACTTGACCTAGAAGCCAGTAGATGAACACCTGTCCGAATTGAGGGATTCGGTATTTTAAATGTTTATTTTAGAATTAAATTCTTGGAGGTAATAATTAATTATCGTATTTTAATTAATTATTGCGCATTGCCTTTGCTTCGATATTTGGAGCAGTATCCTGACTTTTGTCTTCCAACAAATTTCACCATCTTGCCCTAGACGTGCCCGCCTTCAATTCTGCTATTTTTGCAACTCATAATTATGCTCTCTGTGCATTATTTCTAGCCGCACAAAAACCGTCGCGGACATTATTTAATAAATCCCTATTTTGTATCGTTGTGCGTTCCAATTGAAATTGGAGGCAATCTTGACCTATTTTTCGTGCGGCCCAAATTAGGGTAATATCCTGATCTGAGTCTTCTTCAATATTGGTATTGATGACCTGACCCGATTTTGACCCCATGTACTCCTGATTAATTGTTGAACACATCTTGCATTTATTTCTATTTAAATTGATGATACTATTTTATCTGATTCTAAAATCCCAATTTTAATTCTAGTGCCCTGTTATTTGAGCCCACACAAATCTTACAGCGCCCCCTGACCCCACAAAACACCGGACACCGAATCGCCCGCCAAATTTTTGTCATCTCATGCGTCTGTGCAAATACCCAAATTTGAGGGGGCTAATTTGCAAATTGGCATTTTGTGTCAGCACCTCATTGTTTAAAACTAATGAGGGAGCCTTAATAATTTATTAAATTTCTCACCCTCATTCCCACATGAATTATTTTCTCTCCATGTCAAATCTGGGCTACAAGTTTAATGGATCAATCCCCACCTTTCATTTACAACCCTCTCCCCCTATTTAAAGTAACATCAACCCTAATCCCTAGACAACCTAGGAAATCCCACCCTCCTCAAGCCTCCATAATTCCTCACACCAACCGTAGGCTACATTCCAATTTCTTTTTCTCTTCCTCTTCTCTTTTCTTCTTTTCTTCTTCTCTCCTCCTTCTTCTTCTTCTTCCTTTCTTCTTTAAATTTTGAAATTTAAAAGAGAAGAAAGGGGGGGGGAACACTGTTCACCCCCCGCAGTCACTGTTCACCCGGCGGCTCTCCATACTCCCCGGCACTGCCCCTCCGGTCCGGCGGCCGTTGGCAGCCATCCGGCCTATCCCGAGCATCGACCCCGCTGGCTGCTGCTCCTTCCACCCGCAAGCTCTTCCTCCCTCCACCTGTGCTACTCAGCTCTTCCCCATCTCCCTCTGCGACTTCCCAGCCGGCTCACATCCCCGTTCGAGATCCCTCCGGCTCCTTCCCCATCGACCCCCTGACTCGTCCCTGCATCCTCCTCCGGTCCCCGCTGGCCTACAAGCCGACCAGGCCGACTCCCCCGGCTGAGCCTGCAGCTCCGGCCGCTGCTCGGCCAGCCCCCTCACGAGCTCCCCCGCGCTCGAGTCCCCCGTCGAGCCCGACCTCGGTGACCCGCTGCCCATCCCTTCCCGCTGCCAATCATCACCACCACCACCTTCAACTCATCATCACCACCACCTACATCACCAATCACCACCACCACCTCCATCTTCTCCATCCATCCATCAGCCCCTCCATTCCTCCCCTCGCCGCTGCTGTTCTTCCTCGAGCACCCCTCCAGCCCGCTGCAACTGCTCCGACGGACCACTCCAGCATCTCCGGCGTGCACGTCCAGCGGCCCCTCACGAACTCCGGCCAACCCCGCAGTAAGCTTCCCTCTTCCTTCTTCCTTTTTTCTTTCTTCCTGTGTAATGTATATATGTATAGATATATATATATGTGTATATATAACTATATAAGTATATACGTTTATGTATATATTAATATATGTATAGGTATTTGTATATATTGATTCATGTATAGTATAGTGTATGTGTTAATGTATACATATTGTGTATATAGTATATTTTAAATTAGACTATGTGTATGTATATAATTTATTTTATTATATTTAATTGTATAAGTATATGTATATATATTTTCCTGGTATACGTATTTAATTGGTATATAGTATATATATACTTAGTATATAAATGTAATTAATGTGCATAATAAATGATAACATGTATATGTATATGTACATATATATTTAAGTATGATTTATATATAAATTCGTATTCTAGTATATATATATTTAATTTGATATATATATATATATTTGTATATACTATATATATATATTCTCAGTATATATATTGGTTATTTTATATATAACATCTATTTAATAAAAAGTATATACTAGTACAAATTTAATTCATAAATTGGTATTTATGTATTCCTCATATATGTTAGTATTGTATTTTTAATTTAGTATATATATATGTACTCATATGCAAGTATATGGTATTGTATTTTTATTGGTATATCTGTATATATGTATGTAGTATAAAATTTAGTTTGGTATTAGTCTTAGTATATTAATAATAATAATGATAGCAATATATATATATTGTAAATTTGTATTTTTGAATTTAGTACATATAGTAAATTCTATTTTGGGTTATATTCATATGTATATATATATATATCTTGTGTAAAGTAAGTCCTATTGGATTTTATATAATTAAACATACAGTATTATCCTTACTTTATATATATATATATATATATACAAGTATTAGTTTTATTTAAAGAAAATAAATACACATCTATTTTTTTCATACCAAATGAATAATATGTATGTATGTTAGTAGTCTATATATGTTATATATATATATATATATATATATATATATATATATATGGGTACTAGATGACCCTAGTTGACTAGAGCCATGCCTGGCATAGCCCCTGAGTTAGGTATTTGATTGTGTGTGTAGTATAGCATCTGATGCAAATGTTGTATTTGAAATATTTTTAGGACTGTTGGTTCCTCCAGACGATACTCTGGGACATGACATTGGTTTTACCAGCTAAGGACCCAAGGCGAGTACATTCTCTGATTAGTTTCTAATTTATGATATCTCCTATGTTCACTGTATCTAGTGTAAATATCCATGTTCTTGACACGTTGGTTACACGGATTGGTATACACGGATCTCGTCATGAGATGTTATTCCTTATTCATGGTGTAGCTTGTACAAGACTTGTTTTCCTTGTTATCTTGTGCATGTACAGACACTGATTCCCGGGAAGATTTGCTACCTTCCTAGGGAATCCCGTGCCATAGCGTACCATGATTGGATCTACTATACCAGTCGGGGGTGGAGAGTATTTTAGTGTAGATATGTGATCATACCCAACCTTTTCATGCATCATAGCTCACCCCACATCTCATGGCGGGTGCGGCCTGACCATCTCCGTGCCTCATAGCTGTTACGTGTGATTAGCCTGACCTCTACATGCATCATAGCTAACCAACGGTTAGCCTGACCTTCGTGAATCATAGCTAATCACATGTAACCAGCCTGATCAAGATCCCAAGCCGATCATATGTTAAAGCTAGTACTCACACACTTAGTCATAGGTTTCTTGCTCATGGACATATTGTTTCTTTTCCTGCAGTTACTTACAGTATTTTCCAGTATTTTTTTCATTGTACAATTCTCGTACCTATACATGCATCTGGTATATTTCTATCTAGAACTGCTACATAGTTTATGTCATTTATATAGAACTGCTATTTAGAGATGTACTTTGCTCCTTCTTGACTGGAAAATATTTTTTCCAGACTGTGACCTTAGTGGACTTGTTTCGGACATTTGGGGATTGGATGTTACTGATTGCAGGTATGATTATTTTGTCATTAGACTTGTGTTGTACTCTTTTGTTTCTTCAAATTCTTATCGTGCTGTAGTTGTGATTGAGTATGTTGTTCATTTTATAGTGATATCCACGTCTCCTTATGGAGTTGGGTATTCACGTGAGTTTGATTAGATAGTTACATGACCTAGACAGCGTTCTACCGCCGATGCTGCGGCGTAGGCTGGACGTACCCACCCACTCGTGCCCCTAAACCGGGTGCGGGTCGTGACAAAAGCCTTCAACAAAACTATTATCAAACTCTTGAAGAAGTTCGTCTCTTCAAACAAGAGAGATTGGAATGAGAAGCTGGGAGAATGCCTCTGGGCATACCGTACCATGGTACGAGCACCGACAGGTTACACGCCATTCTCATTGGTCTACGGGAGTGAAGCAGTTCTTCCTATCAAAATTCAAATTCTGTCACTCGTGATAGCCATGGCTAACGAGTTAACTCAAGAAAAGAACGACCTGTTAAGGCTTCAAGAGCTAGAAGGATTAGACGAGAAATGCCTCTAAGCTCAGCAGCGCATCGCAATCTACCAAGCACGCATTTTCAGAACTTTTAATCAAAAAGTAAAGGAAAGAGTGTTCAAAGCAGGCGAGCTAGTTTTGGCTATAAGAAGGCCGATGATTCTTACTCACAGGAGTAAAGGCAAATTCCAGCCCAAATGGAAAGGCCCTTACGTGATCGAGACAACGTTCTCAAACTGCGCTTACAGGTTAGCCCGGCCTAATGGAGACCTGCTAATGGCTCATATCAATGGCAAATTCCTGAAAAGGTAATATGCTTAAACCTCCTCTGCTCAAGTGGAATAAGGTGATCTCATTCTAACAAAACTTCTTCCAAAACAAAACTAGTTGGATCATATTCTGTCATGTCCATATGACCTTTGAATATATTTGCTCTGCTAAAACTTACCGAAAGTATATCACGTCCATACTACCCCTGATATCACTTTTACCCAAACTGTCATTTACATTCCAAAATGATGGGTCCACAAAGTCAGATAAAAAACCTCTTTATTATTCCCAGAAAAGAGCAAGAATACATTGAAAAGCAAAAGCAAAAGTACATCATGAAGGGGGAGCGGTCAGGTCGCGAAGCTACTGCGCCTGTACGGCCATCCTCTCAGCCCCGGAATCCAAGACATCAGCGCGGACCCACTCCAACCGTGCCTCGTTATCTATCAGGAGGGACAGTTCGGCTCTAGCCCGAAGGAGACCGGCACGGGCGACTCCTGCACTCGCCAAGTTCTGTTGTGCTGCGACCAGTCGGCCATTCACCATATCTAGACCTTCCGATGACTGAGAAGCCCACTCCTTTACCTGAGCAAGCTTTGTCTCCAGTTTGTGGACCCTCGCTACATTGCCGTCATGCTCGGCCTGGCACTTCGTTTGAAGGGCAAGAGTCTCCTCCAAGACGACTTTTCCTTTATCCATCTCCTGCTGATTTGTCTCGATGAATTTATTCAGACCTTCCTTCTTTTCAACAAGATGCGCAGTCAAGGAGTCGTATCTGGCCTGGACCAGAGCTTCAATATTGCCTCGAGCTAGCTGCAGGTATTCGTTAATGGGTTGCTTCAAGCCATTAACCATCGCCTCCAGCGCGTCAGCTACCCCGGCATCACCGAATTCCCTGACCGCCTCTATCGGGAACCGAGAGGACCTCTTCAGTAACGCAAAGTCCAGCTTCTTCGCCAACACCATTGATATTAGCGTTCTCAAAATGGTGTAGAAGATCCCGATGTACTGCTCAGTCAGCGCAACTAGGTCCGCATGAACGCGGGGAGTGTCCACGATAGTGGCGACTTCCCTCCCAGGAATCACCACAGACGATGTCGCCACGGCCGTCGCCTCAATAGGATGTACGACAAAGGAAGAATCGCCAATACCGGACGAAGTGACCGGAGTGCTCAAAAGAGGCACTGTCGCAATGACAGGCTCGTCCTCCTCTTGAGATATCTCGAGAGTCTCCTCGACAGGCAAGCCAGCACCCGAAGAGGTCTCCTCTTCAAAATCAGGTACCTCCGTGTCACCACTAGGACCTAACACAGAGCCAACGGGCGCGTCTACATCACCCTCTCCGAAGAAGTCTTCCCCTGAAAAGAAGACAAAAGGAAGTTAATATCAACGCAATATTAATTTTCCCAAAGAATAGGCATAAAAGATGACATTTACCCCTGGCCGACGGCATATACGTCGCATCTGCAGCCTGTACAGCTAAATTATTTCTTAATAATGCTAGGTGAGCTGTCATACCTGGAGAAAGGGGTCTGCGAACTGACACTGGCAAATAGTCTTCCAGGTCCTCCTCAAAATCTAACCAAGGCTCATCGGCTGGAATCGCGCTAGGTGCGCTCGCAAGCGGGGCAGAAGTCCCTCCCGATGCCGATCCGACTAGAGGTATACGAAACTTTATTATACTCAGCCCCGAAGGCGACCTGGTTCCACTACCTGAAGCAGTAGCAGCGACGGCGGCATCCAGCTGAGATTCTCCGGCACCACCAGCCGAAACTGTGGAAGATCCCTCTCTAAAAGGCGAGGAACCTCCAATCAAAGAATCGTCCCCAGCACGGGGAGATGCAAGCTCACCTCCAGGAGCATCAATGCCAGGAATCCGAGAGAACGATTTACCGTCTTCTTCTTCCTCTTACGAGGGGAAGCTTCCTTGGGAGCAGAAGCCCTTCGCTTCCAAGAAACTACCAAAGCCCCTGCAGGTGGAGGTACTTCACCCCTAGGGACCGACACCAGAGGCTCATCCGGGGTAACGGACTCCTCACCCTCGTCGAAAGAAACCGAGGGGACTTCAATTCTTCCCCCAGGCTTGGAAGAGGGTACCCTAAAACTTCCATGCATATCAAAATCACGATGGAAGGTGTTCTTTGCCACATAGAACTGGGCATACGAATGCAGGATGCGCAGCTCCGTGGAGAGTGTGATGACCGGCACGATAAAAATTGCCCCACTGCAGCCCATGATAAAATATCGCCATCCCCTCGCTCTATCAATGAGTCCACCTCTGGACCTGAAGCTGGTGACGGCATTGCCCACGTGCAACTGATCATACCCAAACTGCCGGGCGAACCGACTGGGCAAGTAGGGCTCCAAGAAGCAATGATCTTTGCTTCTGTACAGCAGATGGGATGGTCTAATACAGACCAACCAATTAAAAGCTTCGGGGGAAAGAATGGTCTTCTCTCTACCCGAATCCTCGAGCCTAATCCCCGACTGATTGCGATGTACAGAAGGGACGGTACAGAAAAGCTTCCAACTATGATTGAAGCCTAGTGCCCGCCGACAGTCTATAACTGTGTTCACGTTCCAGGAAGACTTTTGGTAGTTCAACAAGAAACTATCCCCCAAACTACTACCGGAACTGGGAGACATCACCCGGGGGTTATGGAAAATTAACCACCCCATCAAATACAGGTATGGTAATTCTATCCTGGGAAAGCTATCACGCCGAATTTCATCGACGAGCAGCCCGTTAATCATGGCCCTCAGGCCAGCTTGTATACGACACACCATGGCAGGAAGCAAGCCCAGTCTTGCCCCAAACACCAGACGCACTGCAGGCCAGAGCGTGTTGCGGTGAATGCGGTCCGCAGATGCGACGCCAGGTACTACTACTCGGCGTAGCCATATTGAGAGGAAGTCAGCCAATTGAGCCTCACTGGACAGAGGCCTGCGAGAATGCCTCAAATAACTATAGGCCTTAGTGCCTTCAGGATACTTTCCTGTCCCTTCGTCGAGGAACCGGTCCGGGGCACCAGCATCCACAATGAGATCGTCAACTACCTGAGCATTAAGCGCACTCAGGGGATTCACAGGCAGATCCTTGCCCTCTAATACCTTCTCCGGCTTAGCAGTCCTGGACCGGTGAAAGAAGAGGTAGGACGTCAATTTGCTGATGTGAGCCAAATCTGAGGGCTCATCATAAAAAGTGGTACAAGCAAGATAGTGGCACATCAGCTCCTGATAGGCCTCCACTACTCGAGGGTCTGAACCCCCCAGCTCCCGGTTCGTAGGAACATACTCTTCGTATGGAGTATCCCCCATCGGCAGTCTTGAGATCTCTGCCATCTCATGCAGGGCCAATCCCAACTCCCCCAGTAGAGTGGCGAAGGTCCCGGTAAGCGAAATATATCGCTCTATCAGTGCCAGAAATAGGTTAGGGTTAGGAGGTAACCCAACATTGGTAGCACTCACAGCTGTAAACAGATCGATATTCTCCAACTCGGTCTGAAAATGCTTCAGGGCCCAATCAACTAAGTGGGCCCATCGAAGGTTTGTAGGGGTGATCCACCCGCCACACCGAGGGTTCACCTTAGGGTATACTCCCCCACGCCCCATAAAATCATTATAGAAAGTCGATAACTGGACCGGTTGGATCACCAAACTATCTTCACTCGGAACACTGCCCGGGTACAGCCCCCTGAACAGCATCACAGAGCCAGAAGGGCGGCTGACAAACGACCCCTGGTCAGCTCCTCTCAGATGAAAGATCTTTCCTGGCTTGCCGTAAAGATCGGGGGTCAGCGTCCACGACATCTTCCTGGGATGCGTAGCATGAAAGAAGGCCGAGATGGGGTAGTCTCTCGGCATATTAGGCAGATACAAGACCAAACCCTCGGCAGGGAAAACCCAGAGTTCTCTCTTGGGCTTTGTTTGGGACTGCTTGTCAATCATGTCCCCGAAGAGGAAAGTCGGCTTCAGGTATTGCTCCCCGTCTACGTACGTTAGGGTCTCCCCGTTGATCATACTCAGCAGCATTCGCTCGCCCTGAGCCGATATCAGAATTGCCCTTCCTTCGGGGTACTGGGGCCCGGAGATAGAAAATATCACGTGTGACAGATCCTCCAAATGGTTGGAGTGCAGCATCCCGGTGGCAGAGCCCATCACTTCAGCCAGCGGAGACTCATGCAAGTTAACTGCAAAAGCACAGAAGAAACACGTCAGTTCCTAACTAGACATTTCGGGACTTGCAGCATCCGCAAAAAGGAAAATCAATAGTCCGTACTCTACGTCGAGACTGTGAAACTTGAGCCTTTACGCTGGAATCCATTTCCTTAAAACATAAAAATTGGCAGTATACGGTCTGTGCTTTATACCAGATTGATTAAATTGAGTTATTACGCCAGGATTTTCATCCACAATCATAAAACTCAAATTTTAATAGTATACACCAAGTTTTCGGCGGTCAAAGCTTTTACGCTCGACTGCGAAAAAAATAGAGTTTTTAGGCTGACACATTAGGAATGTGGGCGTAAAAAGATGAAACATCTCCGTGCATCATCTTCCTCAAAGAGGCTATCAGCACAGAAGACGACCTAGCGTAGTCACGTTCAACGTGTACGAAGGATTTTCAGTCATTCTCTTTTTTTCCAAGAGCTCTACCTTCCAGGCCGGGTGCATTACTCGTCGGCGGGATGCTCCACTCGAAATAAAGTTCACCTTGTCGAACCAGAGACGCTCTCGCTTGGGCCGAAGAACGAGAAGAAGAATCGACCTTCTTTCCCTTAGCGGAGGAAGTTTGTTTCGAAGCCATTACTGGAAACTTTGAAGACTCGAAGAAGAAACGAAGAAAAAATAGTCGAAAACTTTCTCTCGCAAAAGACGGATGGAAAGTTTTTCCCCTCAGAAACTTGGGATATATATAGAGTTCGGATGGACTCCTCGGACCCTGAACCAAATCTCCTAATTAATATTCGATTATGATTGGGTCCTATGTTAGCCTATTTATTCAGAGAAGGCGGACGGTCGACGAATTCAAAAAGTTTTTCGCGCAAAGCAGGTTCGTGGTTTCTACGCTAAGGAGCTTTCTACGCTCGACAGCTACAGATCTACGGTTTTACACTCGCAAGCTATAAGTCTATGGTTTTATGCCCGGATGCCTTTGTGCTCGGTAGCTTTTATGCTCGAGAGGCTACAGACCTACGACTTCATGCTCAGCAGATACCAAATCGATGATCTCACGCTCGGTGGCGCTTACTTCACGCTCAGAAAATTTTCTTTTCAGAAGCAACAAATCTACAGTTCTACGCTAAGGAGCTTTTTACGCTCGATAGCTACGAATCTACAACTTTACGTTCGACGACTACAAGTCGGGTTTTACGTCCGGATACCTTTGTGCTCGGTAGCTTTTATGCTCGAGAGGCTACAAACCTACGACTTCACGCTCAGGAACTACAAGTCTATGATTTCACGCTCGATAGTGTTTAGTTTATGCTCAGAGGCTGCCAACTTATGATTTCGCGCTCCATGACTTCTCGCACATCTGAAAGATATGCAGGATAGAGTATGCGTACATCTGAACGATCCTCAAGGCGGTCAATTACAGGAGTTCACACAGAAGATACTCCTTCTTGACCTCAAGATATCCCAAGTACCCGAAGCATACAGAGTTCAAACATTGAAAAATTACTCTTCTTCATGGGTCGATTCGAAGTTCATCTAGACTCCAGTCTGAATATTTTATCTACCAAGATGGTAAATCAGTTTGACAGCCATTTCTTGCCCTGTTCCAAGGGATTTTCGAAAAATCATTCTTGAAGATGATGTCTGAACAAAGAAATTTTGTTATCAGAAGTAACAGTTCAGAATTCTATGCGGTTCCTCACTCCTAAAACAGCAGGACAGTTCAAACACTCGAATGCTAAAGCGGCTTTCTACGCATCCCTATTTATGCATAAAAGACAGGACAGGACCTAGCACTCTTTCTAAACAGAGTCGACATAAAGAATCAGACGTGTCGAAGCTACACATATTCAGACTTCACAGCAAAGTATGGCAACATGATCATATAAAGAAGAAAGATGATTTTTATTAAGATTAAAGTCATGATTACATATGAGGGAAATCCAGTCTACAAGGGTTTTTTCATTTTTTTTATGACTACATATGAGGGAAATCCCGTCTACAAAGGGGTTCCACATCGTCGGCTGAAGATCGCATCGAGAAGTTGTTCTGACAGGTTCTCACATTGGTGAAGGTCTTCCTCTTCTTCCAAGATGGTTCGTCGACATCCACAGTCGATGAACAAGAAGATGATCAGTGGCGGCCGGATACAGAACTGGGCATGGACCCATACCGCCAACAGAAGAAAAGCAGAGTAAATCTTCTTTTTTACATCCCGCGCCACGAAGGTAACGGGAGAAGGTGCCACTTGCAAGCAGCATGGTGAAATACGATTCTTCTTCTCTCCCGAAGAACCACCATACAAAGTTGTTGATTATCCCGAGCAAAGGGGGCTATGATATCCTTCCATGATCCATCATTGCAGAGGATATTTGCTCGAAGATGCTATCTTTTTCGGCTCCTTACATACTGGAAGAGCATGATCCCCTTCTTTCTCAAGTCGACCCGACAAACTCCGGCCATCATCCCTGTATGATGAAGGAAGTGTGGCAAGAACAGGAGAACTCCTCAGCCTTTTTATAGGCGAGAGAGAGCACCGATCCCTAATAAATTTGCCATAAAGTCAGCCTAAACTCCATTCAGAAATGTTTTGAGTTACGAGGAGCGGGTCATGCTTCATTCAAAAAGTTTCAATTTACGAGAAATTTAAAAGCTTTGAAGGGGGTCTTGTAGAAGCATGAAAAATATGCTGGATAGCTCTACGCAGCATATTGATGCAAAGCAGCGTAAACAGAGGACTTCAGAGCCTTCAACGTGCAATCAGAGCTTCTCCGCCAAGCGCAGCGTGAAATATAGGCTCGAGGACCATCCGCGTAGGGCAGTATGTCCAGGCTGCTTCGGCGTAAACAAGGTACGTCATCGCCTTTATGGCGTAAAACTTATCCTCTTTCAATGTAGCATTAAAGTGTACGAGGGACGCTTCATATCTCCTGCAATGAACCTGTCAGATCCTGCAATGAACCTGACGTCTCGACTTCTGACAAAGGGATACTGCTCGACTACCCAGGCGACGGCTATAAGGATGGCGCGGCACTGCAACCCAGGTTATCATTTACTGCTATTTCCTTTGCGTAAAATCGCTTTTACGTACACAGAGGAATACGCTGCCTAGTTTTACACAGGCGAACATGAGCTCCTTACACTCCGCAGAAGACAAACTGCCTGCCACGTCAAAAGCTGCACTCCGTACGGGACTCGAGGCACGTCTCTGCATTTAATGCACAGGGCGGTGACAGGCCCTCAAGGCATGTCTCTGCAATTAATGCGTCAAAAATTGACAGATGCCTGAGGCACGTCTCTGCGTTTGATGCAAAGAAGGGTGGCAGACCTTCAAAACACGCCTCTGCATTTAATGCGCAGGATGGTGGCGGATCTCCACATTTAATGCAGAAGATTTGATTAAATGTCACCGAACCGTCGTTTAGTGATATCCCTTTTATGAGAGCTGCTCCTGCGCATACAAGGGAATACGCTGCCTAGTTTTACACAGGCGAACATGAGCTCCTTACGCTCCGCAGAAGACGAACAGACTGCCACGACAGTGGTTACTTTTCGCACAGGATTCAAGGTGCGTATCTGCATTTAATGTGCAGAATGATATCAAATCTTAAAGACAAGCATCTGCATTTAATGCACAGGATGGGGGCAGATCTCTGCATTTAATGCAAGAGATCTGATTATCTCCAAGAGCCATAATTTCGGCTAAAACGTCCACATCATCATTCTGGCACGTTACGCAGCGGCTTCTACGCCTTTTCAGCTTCAGTGCCTCCTCGGCTTCTACGCCCATTCAACTTCGGTGCCTGTTCGGTTTCTACGCCCATTCAGCTTCGGTGCCTACTCGGCCTCTATGACCACTCGGCTTCTACGCCTACTCGGCCTTTATGACCACTCGACTTCTACGCCTATTCGGCTTCTATGTCGGTTTGATAACTATATGGCTTCTATGCCATGGTGACAAACATTGGCTTCTATGCCAACCTCTTCTACACGATGGATACCTACCTACATGGCTTCTACGTCGTGATCTTCGTAGCGATTATACGAGTTTTTCCCTTAGTTGGACCCGCGTCACACACTCATTCAAAGAATCATCTATACGCAGGCATTGGTTGTTTTAACCATTATGTAAAAGGGTGATGTACTTTCCACTACTCGGTTTTTACACCGATTGAGTGGTCACTGTCACTAAAACTCTATAAATAGAGACCTCTATCAACAGAGGACAAGGTCGAAGAATTGGTCAAACAATCAGAAGTAGGCCGACAAACTGAAAGAAGAAATAGAGGAGAGAGAGAGAGAGAGAAGAATCCAAATCTCAGGCAAAGAGAAGGGATTGACGACTTTGGCATCGGGCATCTACCCTCTTTAGCAACCCTCGAAGCTGCTACCTGTCTTCCACGGCACTTCTTCAATATCGTGTGGTCTAAGGGCTAAAGTGATCGACTGCAGATCAGACACATATAGCAATATTCACCCAGATTAAATAAATTGTACTTAGACATCCTCGTGTAGGATCAAATTTGTACAATCTTGTTTATAAACATAAAAGAAGGGCGGGTCTTCGTACAAGGCCTTATTTTCTGCATTCATCAAATCTTTTCTCGTTTATATTATCCAAAACACACGTATCTGAGTTGGAGGGACCGATGCTTGAGCCATAGCAGCTGTGTGTTGAGTCAGCATCATCTGGTGCATGTTCTCCATTATGGATTGTATCTCTTTTAGAGATATCTCCAGTACAGTAATGCGTTGCTCAGCGCTCCCCGACGGGAAAGCTTCCTCGTATTCATCTCCAATGGCATAAACTCCCATCTTCCTGGGTGTCATTGAAGGATGAGTATAGGTCTCTGTAGAAGTTGACTCTATACTTTCAGCATCTGATTCAGGAGACTGGCGACCCCCAGCATCGGAATCAGATGAGTACGAAGCCGTTTATCGTGACCTCGAATGGGTGTTGTGGAATACCCCAGCTTCAGTATTCTTAAGGAGCTGGTTGAATCTCCTTCGGCTCAGAGTTCTAGAGGGATGACGTCTTGAGTTCGATCTACCTCTAGGTATGTGTGAAGCCATGTTCACTGATGCATGTGTAGGCGCTTCTTCTTGAAAAGACGGAGAGTAGTTCAACCGGTCGAAAACTGATCATTTTGCTTCAGAACCGCATTAATTAAATACAATCCTATGGCTATTACAATAGTGCTCGCTAGGAGGCGTAATAGACATGCTAGAAGATCCCCTATCCTTGCATTTCTGGATCAAATACTCACGCAGGTCAAGAGGATTTACAGAAGAAGAAGAAGATGGCATGTTCCTTATGTTCACGTCAGTGGCATACGGATCTTGGGGACCATAGTCCTCCATGTACCACCCGCATACAACAAGTTGGCCATCTGAGTGGCGAAATTTCCCCGAGGAGTGTGTCTTTCTGCAGACTGAGCCTGCTTTACGCTGAGGGCCTCTCCTGGCGTAAATTGGAGCTCTGCTCAGGCTGGCGTAAAGCTGAGGAGGTTCTCAATCGGCCATCAGCTCCTCGCATAATTCGGAGGGTGGGCAGATCCTTCCCTTGCTGGCGTAAATGCCTAGGAGTTGTGTAGTCCGTCACTTACTTTCCCTTGCGTAGATTGTAGGGATCATCTGCTCTTTCGTGGAGGGCAGATGCATTTTTACGCACGGAGCATGTTTGAAATTTCTGATTTGGCACTAAGCCATTGTTAGAAATTTTGTCTGCCACGTCATCGACGGAAGACTGGATTTTACGCGCAAAGCACGCAATAGACTTCTGGACTAGCGCTGTTGCTTTGTCCGAAGTTTTGTCTGCCACATCACGGATGGGAGACTGAGTTTTATGCACGGAGTGCGAAGGTTGTGCAGCTACAACCTGGCTGGTTGGAGAGATTGGAGAGATCGAAGAGTCGGTAGGAACGGTAGGGGATGTCTTGGGCATCCAGACCTTACGCAGCTTCCTATTGTCTTGGACAAAGAGAGAGTGAGAGCTACCCCCTGCTCGAAGCATATCTTCGTAGGTAGACTGGTCGAACTGGATGACCAGGGTCTTCTTCATGGATCCCATGGATACCGCATCGTGTTGAGCAATAGCTTCCTCGTCAGAAGAGAAAGATGTCCCCAGCAGAGTCACCATCTTGTATTGTTTGATAATAAACGAAAGATATAGAAAGACGAGGCTTATACGAATCCCGCTCTTTGGTTTACAAACAAGATTGTACAATTAATCCTATACGAGGATGTCGAGTATAATTTTTAATCTGGGTAAATATTGCTATAGGAGTCTGATCTGCAGTCGATCACTTTATCTCTTAGACCACACGATGGTAAAGAAGTGCCGTAGAAGACAGAAAGTAGCTTCGAAGGTTACAAAAGAGAGTGGATGCTCGATGCCTGAGTCGTCGATCACTACTCTTTGCCTGAGCTCTGGATTCTTCTCTCTCAAAGACTCTTCGACTCTTGTTTTCCCCTCTCCGAGTTTTTCTTCGACCTTAATTTCTGTGACCCCCATACCTTAGTCGATAGAGGTCCCTATTTATAGGGTTTTTAGTGACAGTGACCATCAGTCGGCGTAGAAGCCGGGCAGTAAAAAGTATAGCACCTTTTACGCGACGGTTATAATAACCGTTACCTACGTATAAATGATCTTTTGAATGAGCGTGTGACGCATTTCCCATTAAGAGACAATGCGTATAACTGCTGCTAAGATCACGGCATAAAAGCCACGTAGGTAGTTATCCCTCGCGTAGAAAAGGTTGGCATGGAATCCAATAACTGTCACTATGGCGTAGAAGCCAAATAGTTTATCAAACTGGCATAGAAGCCAGGTAGGCGTAGAAGCCGAGAGGGCGCAGAGGCCGAGTAGGTATAGAAGCCGAATGGGCGTAGAAGCCGAATGGGCGTAGAAGCCTGGTAGGCATAGAAGCCGAATGGACGTAGAAGCCTAGTAGTCATAGAAGCCGAATGGGCGTAGAAGCCTGATGCTGCATGGACAGGTAGGTATTTTTCTAACAGAGGCAACAAATATATTTTTGTACTCTGCAGCTGCAAGTGGCAGTATCCTTCAAATTTTAAGATCATGCAGCTGTGTTGGTACTTGGATCCAAATCTGTAGAGGGTGCTGCAATTGTGTCCTATTTTAGGATTTTATTGCAGGCCTGTAGTGTAATGACTTGGAGGGTGGAGAGCTCAGTTTGTATTCATGTTGTAAGGGGGTGAGCCAAGGTCTGTGCTATGCTAAGTTGAGCAACTGCATTACTATATGAGCCTTGGCAATAGCATCTTTAGTAAGCTATAAGAGGATGCTGCAATAGAGTGTGCAACTATAATATGAAGTACAGGTACTGCACTGGGTGATACTACATATTTTAGGGTTGTCAGCACTTCAAGTGGAGTAAAACAGTGGCAGCAAGCAATGCACACAATAAGTATGTATATGTGTGTATCAGGGTGAGTGAGATATATGCGTATCATGTGATATAGGTATAGGGTAGTGTATACGTAGTGAGTTGTGGGTGAGGTTTGTGTAGGTGAGTGCTAGTGTATTGAGTGTGTTGTAGGTGTGTGTGTCCAAGTGTGGGTATCGTAAATATGGATACCTAGATGCTAGGGATTTATCACTACCATATTTTAGAATAGGGGTATTTTCTTCTTTTCATTTATTTAATTTAATGTGTTAATATTGCATGATATTTATTTATATTTAATTGATGTGATTTTATTTGATTGATTGTACCTTACCGTTGTTTCGATAATTGGAGTACTACACTAGCCATTGCCTTCCTACAAATTTTATACCCTTGTCCTAGACGTGCCAGCCTTCTATTTTGATCTTTGTGTGACTTATAACTATGCCCTTTTGTGCTTTATTTTAGTCACACAACATTCGTCACAAACGATTATATTTAATTCTGTATAAATCCAACTTTGTATCATTATGCGTTCCAATCGAAATTGGAGACACAATCTCGACCCATTTTATACAACCCAAATTATAATAATATACTATTCTGAGTCTTCTTTATCCATGATACTTGTGTCCCACCTAATTTTAACCCTATGTACTTCCAATTAATTTTAGAACACCTATTATATTAATTTTAATTAAATTAATCCAAAAACCCCACCTTGTACAATTTTCTAATTATTGGGCACTTTTATGCAAAAGTGCAATGAGGTGTCCACATCCCTTTGGACCAATACATGAAAAAACCCCATTTTCCTTCATTTGAATTTTTTCCATAATTTTTGGAGTACGTAACACTCAACATCAACCCTCATTAAACCTTAGCCCTCCATTTTGAACAATGCAATCCTAGCCCTCCAAATATCTACATGTAAAAGCCAAGGCCCCTTTCCAAGGAGTGTTGACCTGCCCAACTACCTAGTTCAACACCCAACCCTATATATATATATATATATATATATATATATATATATATATATATTTTTCTATTATTTTATTCACCCTAATACCAAACCCTATTCCTAGCCGAACCCCATCCTCTTGTTCACCATCTCCCCCAACCCACCGACCGGAGCAGCCTAGCCCGGCCACCCCGACAGCTGAACCACCCCGTCATCCTCCCCTACGCCATTCTCTTCCATCGACACCACCCATCCATCATCCCGACCCGCATGACATCACGGGACTCCGAAACATCCCGCCTGTATCGAGCAATACCTCGCCCACTTCCCTCTCGCCTGAGTAGTTTTTCTCGACACCACCCATCCATAGTGACCCCGTCGGACCTCTCGCCTGAGAGAACCCAACTTCATCTCCTCCCTCAACCCATCCCGTTGACTGACCCGCTGAACTGCCATTAACTCCTCGACCGAGCACCCCGTCATGATTGAACCCGACCACCATCCACCTCACGACTCGACGATAACAGCACCCTTCCCTCGACGACAACAGCACCCTTCCCTCGACTACCAGTAGCACCTCGACGACTCAACGACTGAACGACTGCCGGACCGACCTCTCGTCGTTCTCCCCTCACGACTCGACGTCGAATACTCCCTCGTGCACGTGCACGCCGAGGCCAAGGTGCGAAGTATTCTCTTTTGATTTTGTTCTTGTGTGAATGATGTTTGGAAGTTAGCATGTCATGTTATGATAAGTTCATTAGATATTGATTGCTAGACGCCATATAAATATACCCAACTCGTATACGTATGCGTACGCGTATGAGTAATATAATTAAATTGGTATATATATATATATATACTGTATGACCCTAGGTGTTAAATGTGGGTATCCCGTGTATTTATATTTGACTAGATCACCCTGAATATTAGTGAACTTCCTACCTTGTGTATACCGACGTACTGGCTAGAGACGTGTTAGTTTGACTGTCTGATTATGCACAATATTTGAAGACATGACACCCGTGCAGTTAGACGCACACTTGGCCCTGTTAGTTGACCAGTGCCATACCTAGCGTAGCCCCTGAGTTCAGTGTATTTATGTTGATTGTGTGTTAGTGTATCAACTGATGCTATATTATATTATACGATATGTCTATAGGACTGTTCGATTATTCAGACAAGATTTCGGAAACAGGATATTGGTATTGCCAGCAGAGGACCCCAGACGAGTACATTCTCTGACATTTTTATTATGTTGATTATCTCTATGATTCTAGTTGTATAGCGTACATAATTTTGACACTATGTATACACGAGTTGGCATCATCAAAACCGATCTCGATGAGTCGTGATTTGGGATCCATCGCACTAGCTGGGGACAGGGAGATATTAGTAGATTATGTCATCATACCCAACTTTACATGCATCATAGCTCACCCACACCTCACGTCGGTGCAGCCTGACCATTACATGCCTTATAGCCTATTACATATGATTAGCCTGACTATTTCTTGCATCATAGCTATCCGGATAGTTAGCCTGACCTTACATGACTCATAGCTAATCATATGTAACAAGCCTGATCAGTCCCAAGCCGATCACATGATATATTGATGTTTCACACACTAGCTAGATAGTCTATACATGTATCTCTAGTTTATTGATATAGCATTTCTCTATGTTCTAGTTATTGTTCTAGCATTCACTTATATTCCAGTTCATTATTCAAGCATGCAATTGTATTTCTGTTCATTGCTAGTTGTACCATTGATGATGACATATGCTCCAGAATTTCTATTTCCAGTATTTCATTATCTCCAGTATTGCTTATTGCCAGTATTTATATCCATCTTGTATTTCTTTACACTGTATTATAGTTTTTGTCAAAATATGTGGAACTGCTGTTAGTGCTTGTACTTCGCTCCAATCCTGACTGGATATTTTTTCCAGAGGATCTTGAGGACTTCTGTCCTACACATTATGGACCAGGTATAGACGCAGACTACACACCAGAGATACTAGAGGAGTCTATTCCATTAGAGTAGACACTACCTGCAGCTGTTTAGACAGCATTTATTTTATGCATTTGAGACTTATTTTGAGGTTTATTTTAGTTATGTTGAGACTTATGTGGAGTTTAATTTGAGACTTGTGGAGACTTTCTTTTTATGTTGGACAGCTAGACTGTGATTTATCTCTATTTTGAGACATTATGTTTGACTATGTCAATCTTTCTGGTCTTTTATCGTACCATTTATATTCTTATAGCTTTTGTGATTGAGTATACATTTTGAGTTGCTGAGAGATGTTTATTTCATTATACTCCTTATGGAGTTGATATCATTGACAGGTTGTGAGTTATGTTAGTATTATAGAGAGATAGATAGCATTCTACTGTCGATGCTGCGGCAGAGGCTGGACGTACCCATGACTCATGCCCAAATTCTTGGTGCGGGTCGTAACAGGATTGGGTTCAAAGGAATGTTAAGTATTAAAATTTGTCCAGAGTGCAAGGTATGGGTACCAAGACAATGAACACGTGATAACACATATTTAAAAGGGTTTAAAATTAAGGTTATCCACATGTATACTAGTTTTTGGATAGTCATGAATTAAAAAATGGATACTCATGAACCACGATATGGATACTCACACATCATAACTCGAATACCCACTCATCAATAGGAGTTGTTAATTACTTTGATGAACATGTGTATCCATCTTTGCATCCATTTGGATAATATACTTGAACGATGTCTATTCATATTTTCAGAAGTATCTAGAAATGGATATGAATTACTACCTGTGTCATCGTTCGTGGATGTACAACCGTCATCCTGATGATATGTGCTGTGTGCGGGATAAATTCATACATGGGGTTGAATAGTTTCTGCAGTTCGCCAAGGCGTTCCCTCAGTACATGGACGGCACCAAAATTAAGTGTCCGTGTGTGAGATATCGCAACTTGAAATATCACTCAGAAATGGATGTGACATATTATTTGTACTCGAGGGGTTTTACACCGAATTACTAACAATGGACCACACACGAAGAACTTATGTCTTTAGCATTGGAGTCAGAGCCTTATGTGGAGCCATATATTCAGGTATGATTAGTTCGATCATATCCAAGATCAAGGTTGGAAAATATATTAGTTTGAGTCCAAATTTGAGACTTGTGGAGACTTTCTTTTTATGTTGGACAGCTAGATTATGGTTTATCTCTATTTTGAGACATTGTGTTTGACTATGTCATTCTTTCTTGTCTTTTATCGTGCCATTTATATTTTTATAGCTTTTGTGATTGAGCATACATTATGAGATGCTAAGAGATATTTATTTCATTGTACTCCTTATGGAGTTGATATCATTGACAGGTTGTGAGTTATTTTAGTATTATAGAGACCTAGACAACGTTCTACCGCTGATGCTGCGGCGTAGGCTGGACGTACCCATAACTCATGCCCAAATTCCAGGTGCGGGTCATGATACGTTTTTAGTGGTGGCCCATATAGGTCAAGTTTTATAAGTTGTGGGATGTCATGGAAGTGCGACAACTTAGTTGTACTATTGCGAGCCTGCGATAGGATATAAGAAATAGGATTTAGGATAAGAGTATGCTCAATCACAACGAGGAATTCTGATCTCACAATGTTATACTGAATGATTGCTTCCTTTAGAATTTTATTGTCCTTCCTTGATGATATCATATCTATTACCTTAATTGATTCTTTTTGATCTGTCTTCAGGATACCGTCGAAGATTAGGTCATTGAGATTGGGAGCAGCAGCTTCAGAGAGGTCTGCCACCTCTCGACCTGACGAATAGATATCTGGAGTTTCTCCTACATCTCCTGTTCATGTGGGAGTATCTGCAGCTGTTGGAATTCCTTCTCCACATGTTCAGAGGATTGTCCCAGCTATGACGGACAACCTTCCACCACCACCGACTCTGATTCCCGGAGGTATGCGCACTAACCAGGCACAGATGTTCGCGCTTATCCAAGGCATGTTAGAAGCCCAGAAAGTGACAACAGAAGCTTAGCGTGTTCAAGCTAAGGCTTAGAGGGTGCAAGTAGAAGCACACCAGGCACAGACAGAGCTAATGAGAGAGAGCATGGAGAATGCTCATCAGGTGACTCTCCATGCTGTGGAGAGAGTAGCACAGCACCAGCAGCATCCTGGCCAGGAGCACCAGAGGGCAGGTATTATAGTGGACTTCAAGAGGATAATGCATCGAGAGTTCAAGGGCACTGAAGGGATACTCTACAATGACGAGTGGCTAGAGGATATAGAGAGGAACTTGTGTTTGGCGCAGATTCTAAAGATTCTTTATATTGAGGCCGTTGGTAGTCAGATGTTTGATATCGCGCTGACGTGGTATCGTACAGAACCAAGACTCACTAACGGAGGACTTACTTGGGAGGACTTCAATGAGCTCTTCAAGGAGAAGTTCTTTCCTGACGTAGCTTTGGGAGCATTGGAAAGTCAGTTCCATGACTTAGTCCAAGGAAGCATGTCAGTCGACGAATACGCCGCAGAGTTTTACTGATTGAGTCAATTTGCGCTATCATTGATTCGAGACCCAGAAGACCGAGCACAAAAATTCAGAAAGGGGTTGAATAGAGAGATCAAGTCTCGTACTTCTGGACGATGCACTGCTACATTTGAGGGTATTATGATGGATGCCCAGATTGCTGAAGATGACTTGGACCTCAGTCCCAAGAGAGGATGCAACACTTCTGGAGGAACAAGTGGTAACACAGGACCGACCAAGCGCCCATACTTTTAACAACAACAGAGGCCGTACCAGCATCAGCATCAGCAGCCCCAGGTACCAGTTCGAGGACATCCAGCAGTAGTAGCCACAGAGATAGAATCAGCCCGTTGCCCAGTGTCCGTATTGTGGGAAGATAGGACATACTAGAGACATCTACAGGAAGAGATTGGCATTCTTGTCTTGTGGATCATCAGCACATCAACTGAGGGACTGCCTATCTATTCAGACTCGTCAGGGTGGAGCAGCCGCTCAGAAAGGACCAGCCAGAGTACCTACTGTACCAGGAGGCCAGCAAAAGGGACCTCCACTTCCACCATAGCAGCAGAGGTTTGCTCAGCACCAGCAGAAATAGAGAGGAGCACCACAGGGACATGTATACGCCATAACGATTGAGGAGGCCGAGCCAGCTGGAGACGTGATTTCAGGTTCAGTTTCTCTCGATTCTATTCCAGCACTTGCATTATTTGATTCTGGCGCTTTCCATAGTTTTGTATTTGTATCTTATGCTCTTAAGCATCATTTAGAGATGGTACCATTAGATAGAACTTGCAAGATCACGACTAGAGGAAGCATTATCCTAGTCAGTGATTATTGCAAGGATCGGAGAGTATCATTATGAGGCCGAGAGTTGAGCGTGAGTTTACTCGTCATGCCACTTTCGGGATACGATATTGTATTCAGAATAGACTGGTTGAGTAGGCATCATACTACTATAGATTGTCATAGAGACAGAGTAATATTTTGACCGCCAGGAGAACCAGAGTTTGAGTTCACCGGAGGAGCAGCGAAGCAAAGTAGAGGCACTTTTTGCGGAGCCAGGAAAGAAAAGAGGAGTTGTACAAAAAGCTTTCAAAGTATAAGTTCTTCCTTAACAAGGTTGAATTCCTTGGAAATATGGTGACGGGTGATGGAATTTCAGTAAACCCAAAGAAGATAGAGGCAGTGGAGTCATGGGCTACCCCCAGTTTGGTAGCAGAGATCAGGAGTTTTCTCGGACTAGCAGGATACTACAAAAGGTTTGTACAAGACTTCTCCAAGATTGTAGAGCCGATGACTAGGTTGACCAAGAAAGATGTGTATTTTGTCTGGGAAAAGGAATATCAGGCCGTATTTGATGAGCTGAAGAAGAGATTGACGACAGCTCCAGTTTTGACGTTGCCATCAGGGACAAGTGGTTTCACTATCTACAGTGATGCTTCAGAAAAAGGTTTGGGATGCGTTCTTCAGCAGCACGGGAAAATAATTGCCTATTCTTTAAGATAATTATGCCATCATAAAAAGAACTACCCCACCCACGATTTGGAGTTAGTAGCAGTGACCTTCGCTCTAAAGTTGTGGAAACACTATCAGTACGAATAGCGTATAGAAATCTTCACGGACTACAAGAACTTGAAGTACGTGTTTATACAGAAGGAGCTGAACTTGAGGTAGAGAAGGTGGTTTGAGTTGATGAAAGACTTTGACATCTTATTACAGTATCACCCAGGAAAGGCCAACGTAGTCGCCGATGCCTTGAGCAGGTATCCAATGGCAATGTACTTGACGATAGATAGATATATATTGGCCGATCTTGAGAGCTTAGGAATTGAAGTGCTAGTTCCAGGTGTTGAGATTCAGATATGGGGATTACAGATACAATCAAAGCTGATGGATAGAATTAGAGCTGCACAGTATGATGATGAGACTCTGAGGAGTATCAGGGCACAAGTTCGAACAGGATTGACAGACGACTTTACTATTGCGGATGATGGATCTTTATGACATGGCAAGAGGATGTGTATGCCAAGTGGAGAGCTGCACAAAGAGGTTTTACAGGAGGCACATCGCTCTCAGTACTCGATGCATCCCGGTGCCAACAAGATGTATCAAGATCTGAGGGAACACGTATGGTGGTATAGTATGAAGCGCGAGGTAGCACTCTTTGTATCCCGATGTTTAGTGTGCCAGCAGGTAAAAGCAGATCGACAGAGGCCAGGTGGACTGCTTCAATCTTTACCCATTCCATAGTGGAAGGGGAAGCACGTGACTATGGACTTTGTTTTAGGGCTTCCACGTTCTCCAGGAAAAAATGACGCGATTTGGGTCATCGTGGATAGGTTGACCAAATCAGCCTACTTCTTACCATTCAAAGTAGGTACATCGACAGAGAGGCTAGCAGAGATATACGTGCGGCAGATTGTCAGATTACATAGAGTTACTGTGAGTATCATCTCAGATTGGGATAGTCGTTTTACTTTCCACTTCTGGAGGAGTCTGCAGGCTAGCTTGGGCACTCAGCTCAAGTTTAATATCGCGTATCACCCCTAGACAGACGGGCAGGTTGAAAGGACTATTCAGACTCTTGAAGATATGCTACGCACTTACATTTTGGATCTTGGAGGTTCTTAGGAGGATCATCTACACCTAGTATAGTTTGCTTACAACAACAGCTACCAGGCCAGTATTGAGATGTCATCATTTGAGGCTTTATATGGACGAAGGTGTCGTACACTGTTATCTTGGGATGATGTCGGAGAGAGAGCATTGTTAGGACCAAAAATGGTCGTGGATGCAGCAGAAAAGGCAAAACTCATCAGAGACAGACTACGAATGGCACAGGACAAACAGCGGCATTGGACCGATAGCCACCGTAGACCCTTAGAGTTTTAGGTATAGATTTGTTATTTTGGTTTATGATTGTTTTGTTTTATATTGCGTGTTAAGACAGTTTTTTCTAGGTTGATGATTTGGTGTTCCTACGGATTTCTCTGACACGGGGCACGATTTGTTTTGGTAGAGGCAGAAAGCTTAGTCCACGATACATCGAACCTTTCGGTATTCTTGTAAGGGTCGGTGCAGTAGCCTATAGACTAGACTTGTCGCTTGCTCTAGATGGATTGCATGACGTGTTCCACGTGTCGCAGCTGAGATGGTACATGGCAGATCCTAGTCACATACTAGATCACTCGGAGATCAAGGTTGGACCGACTCTCAGTTATCCTGAACAGCCCGTGGAGATCTTGGATCGTAAAGAGAAGGTATTGCGGAACCAGACTATTCTCTTGGTTCGTGTTGCATGGAGACATCACTCTCCAAGCGAGTCAAGCTGGGAGAGAGAGGACGAAATGCGCGAGCAGTATCCGTATCTCTTCGAGACTTGAGGTATAATTCCTTGTTTGATTGTTTGTTCTTATTCTAGTTTATTTTAATTTTGAGGACAAAATTCTTTTAAGGAGGGTAGACTTGTCACTATCATATTTCAAAATAGGGATTTTTTTTATTTAATTTAATGTGTTAATATTGCATGATATTTATTTATATTTAATTGCTGTGATTTTATTTGATTGATTATACCTTACAGTTGTTTCGATAATTGGAGCACTACACTAGCCATTGCCTTCCTACAAATTTTATACCCTTGTCCTAGACGTGCCAGCCTTCTATTTTGATCTTTGTATCCTTGTACGTTCCAATCAAAATTGGAGACACAATCTAGACCCATTTTATGCAACCCAAATTATGATAATATACTATTCTGAGTCTTCTTTATCCATGACACTTGTGTCCCACCTAATTTTAATCCCATGTACTTCCAATTAATTTTAGAACACCAATTATTTTAATTTTAATTAATTTAATCCAAAAACCCTACCTTGTATAATTTTTTAATTGTTGGGCACTTTGATGCAAAAGTGCATTGAGGTATCCACATCCCTTTGGACCAACACATGAAGAAACCCCATATTCCTTTATGTGAATTTTTTCCAAAATTTTGGAGTATGTAACACTCAACATCAACCCTCATTAAACCTTAGCCCTCCATTTTGAACAATGCAATCCTAGCCCTCCAAATATCTACATGTAAAAGCCAAGGCCCCTTTCCAAAGAGTGTTGACCTGCCCAACTACCTAGGTCAACACCGACCGGAGCAGCCGAGCCCGGCCAGCCCGACAGCTGAACTACCTCGCCTGACATCACCGGACCCCGGAATATCCCGTCTATACCGAGCAACACCCCGCCGATTTTCCTCTCGCCTGAACCGCTGTTCTCGATACCACCCATCCACAGTGACCCTGCCGGACCTCTCTCCTGAGAGAACATGACTTCATCTCCTCCCTCAACCTATCCCGTCAATTGACCCGCTGAACTGCCAATAACGCCTCGATCGAGCACCCCGTCACGACTGAACCCGACCACCATCCACCTCATGACTCGACGACAACAGCACCCTTTCCTCGACGACGACAGCACCCTTCCCTCGACAACCAGCAGCACCTCGATGACTCGATGATTGAACGACCACCGGATCGACCTCCCGTCGTTCTCCCCTCACGACTCGACGTCGAATACTCCCTCGTGCACGTGCACGCCGAGGCCAAGGTGCAAAGTGTTCTCTTATGATTTTGTTCGTATGTGAATGATGTTAGGATGTTAGCATGTCATGTTATGATAAGTTCATTAGATATTGATTGCTAGACGCCATGCAAATATACCCAACTCGTAGGCGGATGCGTAGGCGTATGAGTATTATCATTAAATTGGTATATATATATTGTGTGGAAATTATATGCTAATACTAGTTATGACTATAATATATATATATATATATATATATATATACTGTATGACCCTAGGTGTTAAATGTGGGTATCCCGTGTATTTACATTTGACTAGATGACCTGAATATTAGTGAACTGCCTGCCTTGTGTACACCGAAGTACTGGCTAGAGACGTGTTAGTTTGACTGTCTGATTATGCACAACATTTGAAGACATGACACCCTTGCAGTTAGACGCACACTTGGCCCTGTTAGTTGACCAGTGTCATACCTAGCGTAGCCCCTGAGTTCAGTGTATTTATGTTGATTGTGTGTTAGTGTATCAACTGATGCTATATTGTATTATATGATATGTCTATAGGACTGTTGGATTATTCCGACAAGACTTCAAAAACAGGATATTGGTATTGCCCGCAGAGGACCCCAGGCGAGTACATTCTCTGACAGTTTTCATTATGTCGATTATCTCTATGATTCTAGTTATATAGCGTACATGATTCTGACACTATGTATACACGAGTTGGCATCATCGAGACCGATCACGAGGAGTCGTGATTTGGGATCCATCGCGCTAGCTGGGTATGGGGAGATATTAGTAGATTATGTGATCATACCCAACTCTACATGCATCATAGCTCACCCATACCTCATATCGGTGCAACCTGACCATTACATGCCTCATAGCCTGTTACATATGATTAGCCTGACTATTACTCGCATAATAGCTATCCGGATAGTTAGTCTGACCTTACATGAATCATAGCTAATCATATGTGACAAGCCTGATCAGGACGCTGCAGCTGCTGAGTGACTCTCTCCACAGCCTGGAGAGCCACTTGGTGAGCATTCTCCATGTTCACCCTCATCATCTCTGTCTGGGCCTGATGTGCCTCAGCCTGCACTCTCTGGGCCTCTGCCGACGTCCTCTGGGCATCGACCATGCCCTGAATCAAAGCGAACATCTGTGCTCCATCGACGGGCACACCTCCTGGATGCTGAACTGGTGGTGGTGGTGCTGTCGTAGCTGTGGGGACCCTCTGAACTGGTGGTGGAGGACCCCCGAATGCTGCAGACACTCCCACATGTACTGGAGATGTAGGAGGTGCTGCGAATATCTGTCCGGCAGGGCGAGAGGTGGCAGACCTCTCTGAATCTGCTGCTCCGAGTCTCTGGGACCTTCTTGGCGGCATCCTGAAGACAGATCGAAGGAATCAATAAAATTAATAAACACGATATCATCAAGGAAGGACAGTAAATTTCTAAGGAAAAACATTAAGAGTAGTATTATGAGAATCGGAAATTCCTAATTGTGATTGAGCATATCCTCGGCCAAATTTCTATTTCCTAAAACTGGCTCGTAGGAATACTCTAAGCGAGCACCACTACGATATTGCTCTAATGCGGTTCTAGGACTCGACTACTGACCTGCATGGGCCACCACTAAAAACGTGTCACGACCCGCACCCGGAATTTGGGCATGAGTCGTGGGTACGTCCAGCCTACGCCGCAGCATCGGCGGTAGAACGCTGTCTAGGTCACAATCATAGTATATCCTGTCAATAGTCTCAACTCCGTACGGAGGACAATGATAAATAAATCACAGTTCTATGATATACTCAATCAAAAGCTAATAGAAATCATAGCACGATGAGAATAGAAAAGAGTTCTAATAAAAACCAACCACAATAATCCAACTCAAATCCTGGGTCTAAATGACCTCACAAAGTCACAAATAAAAATACATCTCAGTCTCTGTCTAAAGCAATAATACAGAAAAAAAATAGTCTAAGAGCAGCCAGGTACGTTCTCCTTTAGGCTAGGCAACTCCTCTGGGGTTTCTGGAGTGAAACCACCCTCTAATCCTGGGCCGTAATGAGTGGGGCAAAGATCCTCCAGGTCCTCTGAAAAATGTTATCCAGTCAGGATTGGAGCGAAGCACAAGCACTAACAGCAGTTTCATTAAATTGACAAAGTCTATAAACAGTGTAAGAGATACAAGATGGAAATAAATGCTGAAAATGAGAAGTACAGGAGAAATGAAATAGGCAACAGAGCATCTAGCAATGAACAATAAATAGTGAATGCTAGAACAATGAATCTGAATAAAGAAAAAAACATCTAACTAAGTGTTTGAAATATTAGTTTATTATGTGATCGGCTTGGGACTAGATCAGGCTGGTTATATATGATTAGCTATGATTCTTGGAGGTCAGGCTAACCATATGGTTAGCTATGATGCATGATAATGGTCAGGCTAATCATATATAACAACTATGAAGCATGATGATGGTCAGGCCGCACCCGACGTGAGAAGTGGGGTGAGCTATGATGCATGGTAAGGATTTGGATATGATCACATAATCTACTAATAGTTCCCCATCCCCAGCTAGCACGGTGGATTCCAATCATGACTCCTCATGATGGAGATCTAGGGTGCTAACTCGTGTATCCACAGTGTCGGAATCAAGTATGTAATACACTACAATTTATAGAAGTAATCAACAATGAAAACTGTCAGAGAATGTACTCGCTTGTGGTCCTGAGCAAGGTATGAGGATCGATGTCCAAACTGGAGTCACAAGGACCTAAATATAAAATATAAGTGTCAATGAGTGATATGAGATGGTAAGTATGAGCTAGCTAAGTATGTCATTTATATGCTATTTTGAGTCCATACTAGGTTAACTAAGGCATACTAAGTCAATATAGTCACTATTAGTTCTATACCAACTAATTTTATCATACTAAGGATGCTTAGCTTATACTAGTCGATATCCTAACTAGTAACTTAATACTTATTTTACCTTACTAGTACCTTACCTTATTCATATTACTCAAAACCTCTTTAACATAAGGACACTCTAATCTATCATTAAGATTTAGTCTTGGTGCCTGGGTTCTCTAATACAACTCTCAATAACCCCATCTCACTGATACATAATTAGCACACTACTTATATGATCTAGGTAACACTACCTTGATAGCACCTTCACCTAACACTCAAGACTCACATTCACACCTACTGACACAATTGGGTATCATACTATATCTAAGTATAAAATCCATAACTTAACTTAAATACTCAAATTCCAAATCTTAGGCCTGGAATGACACTGCTAGTGTTACTCTGTTCTCAGTCCCCTATCTAACTCCTCACATCCCTCACTCAAGCTCATCAAAACTAACACAGTTAACACTCACTCACACACAACACTACACACTGAATTCTGAGAAAACTGATACATTACACACACAATGCTGACCATAAATCCCAACTCACTGATACACACAGCTATCCAACACAGGCACATACTAAAATTAAAATCCTACACACTTAATTACACCCACACACACCCAGATTTCTGATACATAATTCCTACCAAGAACACCCCTCACACCTACACAGTTAATACTTACAGGCACATACACTGCTAGTACACACACATGTACAGAATTCCACTCTCAGGTATCTAATACACAGGTTTAAACACATCTATACTGACCTATAGCCACACACAGGAAATACTGATAGACACAACACTAATTAATACACAGACACTACTACTCACAGTTTATGAAACTGGCACACTCACACCTAAACACATAGTCACTGAGACATTCAAGTCCTAGGTACACTGAGAATTCCTCAGTAGACACACATACACATGTGCACTGCTCTTCACACAGTTTGTAATTAACTGAGACACAGGTTTTACACTGGTTCCTACACAAGTCTGATACATCACTGATACAGATTACTACTAATCCTACTGATACAACCCACAGTGGCACTCACTGAAATTGCCCAGATCCTCACACACTGATACCCTAACTTCCTACACAACCACACACATAGAAAAGCTCTACTGACTCACAGCACTCATACCACACAGTCTAATACTGATGCAATTATACACTGCTACCTCATGCTGAGACACACTGGATGCTAACACACAGTTTGCTGACACAGGGACTCACACACCTATGTATAATATCTCACAGGTTCTCTAGTCTTAAAGGAAACTAGGATACACACACACACTGCACATACCTCAGAATTCCTCACTCAGTCTTCACACCTACAAGCAGGAATATAGGTCTGGGTACACAAGTACATAAGCTCTGGGACACACAGGAAATAACATAGGGATACACAGACATAGGGGCACAAGTTTACACACAGCATGTGGGTTCTCACTACACAGTTATTGCTATTGATGAATAAAACTTGGGACACTCTTAAAATAGGGTCACACACAAGTTCACACAGAGATAGGTACACAGATACAAACACGATGGAACCTGACCTAGATACTGAGACACAAGGGAACCCGATTTAACACAGCTACACAAACTGAAATATGCACAGCAACACAGTCCCATATACCCGACTGCACTGTGCTGATTCACACAGGAAAAATACATAGTTTTTACACAACTAGTTACTGATAATAGTTCCCTGAATTTGAATACTGAAACACACACACAGTATTGATACACACTGAAATACCTAACCCAGAATTCTCAAAACCCGACTGTGTACAGTGGAAAAACCCCAATTCCTGATTTCCCTTTGAGAACATCAGAAATCTCCAATCAAACCCTAAACCGATGTCTAGACTACACGTAGGGGATGAAATCATGCCTACACGAAATCCCTAGGATTAGGGTTTCAGAAATTTAGGGAAAACCAAACAAAATTCACCAAAACCCTAGATCTCCTAGGTTTACATGTAGAATCCCTAAAATTCGAATTCCAAACCTTAGGGTGGGTTCCTAATGGCCATTAACATCTGAAAACAGAATTTAAATGAATAAAAATAGGGTTTTTACCTGCAGGGATGGTTTCTTCAATGAGGTTCTTCTTCTTCAAGGCTTCCTGACCCACGTTCCTTGCTTCCCTTGCTTTGGAGGAGGAGGAAATGGAACCTAGGGCTAGATTTCAAAATTTTTGGGGTGGGGAGATGGTTTCTCTTGATGGAGGCTAGGGTTTCTCTTTTCTACATGAAGGATGGCTTTGTGAGAAGCTTCCTTTTTATATTAAACCTAGTTTTAGGGTTTCCATGCCTAGTCTTTTAGGTTAAACCCCCTGGCCCTCTCATGTAGAACCTAATAACTCAGGTTTAGGCCTTTTAGGGTTTGAGGTCCAAACCTAAAATTTGAATTCTAGGGTTTCTCTAGAATTGGTCTTCAAATTAGGGTTTCACTCTAGGGTTAGTCTTAAAGGAAGATTCTAGGGTTAGACCTAAAATCAATTATCACTTACAACATATAAATAGTTTATATAACTCAGCAGATTAATTAAATAAATAATTATTCAAAATAGTGAAATTACACAATTGCCCTTGCCTGGAAAAGTGGTAGTGACAAGTCTACCCTCCTAAAAGAAATTTCGTCCTCGAAATTAGACTGAACTAGAACAAGAATAAATCAGAAAAAGAATTATACCTCAAGTCTGGAAGAGATACGGGTATTGCTCGCGCATCTCGTCCTCTCTCTACCAGGTCGACTCCCCTGGAGAGTGATGTCTCCATGCTACACGAACCAAAGGAATAGTTTGGTTCCGCAACACCTTCTCTCTGCGGTCCAAGATCTCTACGGGCTGCTCGGGGTAGCTGAGCGTCGGACCAACCTCAATCTCCGAGTGGTCAAGTATGTGACTAGGGTCTGCCACGTACCGTCTTAGCTGCGACACGTGGAACACATTATGCACTCCCTCCAATGCAGGCGGCAAGTCTAGTCTATACGCCACTGCACCTATCTTCGCAAGAACACCGAAGGGTCCGATGTAGCGTGGGCTAAGCTTCTCGCCTCTACCAAAACGAATCGTTCCATGCGTCGGAGAAATCCGTAGGAATACTAGATCGCCAACCTAAAATAAAACAATCTCAGCACGCAGTCTAAACAAACAAACACAAACCAGAAAATTAACAATCTATACCTGAAACTCAAGGGGTCTACGGTGGCTGTCGGCCCAATGTCGCTGTCTGTCCTGCGCCACTCGCAGTCTGTCTCTGATGAGTTTCACCTTTTCTGCTGCATCTACGACCATTTCTGGTCCTAGCAAGGCTCTCTCTCCAACGTCATCCCACGATAGCGGTGTACGACACCTCCGTCCATAAAGAGCCTCAAACGGTGACATCTCGATGCTGGCCTGATAGCTGTTGTTGTAAGCAAACTCTACCAGGTGCAGATGATCCTCCCAAGAACCTCCGAGATCTAGAACACAAGTGCGTAGCATATCCTCGAGAGTCTGAATAGTCCGTTCAGACTGCCCGTCTGTCTGGGGGTGATATGCGGTACTAAACTTGAGCTGAGTGCCCAAGCTAGTCTGCAGACTCCTCCAGAAGTGGGAAGTGAAACGACTATCCCGATCTGAGACGATGCTCACAGGAACTCCATGAAGCCTAACAATCTGTCGCACGTACATCTCTGCTAGCTTCTCTGTCGACGTGCCCACCTTGAGAGGTAAGAAATGGGCTGATTTGGTCAACCTGTCCACGATGACCCAAATTACGTCCTTCCTTCCTGGAGAACGTGGAAGCCCTGAAACAAAATCCATGGTCACGTGCTCCCATTTCCATTCTGGAATCGGTAAAGGTTGAAGCAAACCACCTGGTCTCTGCCGGTCTGCCTTTACCTGCTGGCACACTAGACACCGAGATACGAAGCGTGCTACCTCGCGCTTCATTCCATACCACCATACGTGCTCCCTCAAGTCTCGATACATCTTATTGGCACCGGGATGCATCGAGTACTGAGAGCGGTGTGCCTCCTGTAAAACCTCCTCGCGCAGCTCCCCGCTTGGTACACATATCCTTGTGTCGTGCCGTAGAGAACCATCATCTGCGATAGTAAAGTCGTCCGACAATCCCATCTGAACCTGTGCTCTGATACTCCTCAGAGTCTCATCATCGTACTGCGTATCTCTGATCCTGTCCATCAGCTCAGACTGTATCTGCAATCCCCACATCTGAATCTCAGTACCGGGAACTAATACTTCAATCTCCAAGCTCTCCAAATCAGCCAACAAATGCCTATCTGTCGTCAAGTACATAGCCGTCGGATACCTGCTCAAGGCATCGGCGACTACGTTAGCCTTCCCTGGATGGTACTGCAATGAGATATCGAAGTCCTTCATCAACTCCAACCACCTCCTCTGCCTCATGTTCAGCTCCTTCTGTGTGAACACGTACTTCAAGCTCTTGTGGTCTGTGAAGATCTCCACACGCTCTCCGTACAGGTAATGTTTCTACAGTTTTAGAGCGAAGATAACTGCTGCCAACTCCAAATCGTGGGTGGGGTAGTTCTTTTCGTGAGGGCGTAACTGCCTGGAAGTATAGGCAATTACCTTCCCGTGCTGCTGAAGAACACATCCCAGACCCTTCCCTGAAGCATCACTGTAGATGGTAAAACCACCTGTCCGTGCTGGCAACGTCAAAACTGGAGCCGTTGTCAACCTCTTCTTTAGTTCATTAAATACAGCCTGGCACTCCTCCGTCCATACAAAATCCACATCTTTCCTAGTCAATCTGGTCATCGGCGCTGCAATCTTGGAGAAGTCTTGTACAAACCTCCTGTAGTATCCTGCTAGCCCGAGAAAACTCCTGATCTCAGCTACCGAACTGGGGGTAGCCCACGACTCCACTGCCTCGATCTTCTTTGGGTTTACCGAGATTCCGTCACCCGATACCACATGCCCAAGAAATTCGACCCTGTCAAGGAAGAATTCATACTTAGAGAGTTTCCCGTACAGCTTCTCCCTCCTGAGAGTCTCTAAGACCAATCTCAGGTGCTCTTCGTGCTCCTCCGGGGTCTTGGAATACACAAGAATATCGTCGATGAACACCACCATGAACTTGTCAAGGTACTGGTGGAACACCTTGTTCATCAAGTTCATGAATACTGCCGGTGCATTGGTTAAACCAAATGGCATCACCATGAACTCAAACTGGCCGTATCTGGTCCGAAAAGCTGTCTTCGGCGTGTCTTCTTTCTTCACCTTCACCTGGTGATAGCCTGACCTCAAATCTATCTTTGAAAACACCCTTACCCCACTCAACTGATCGAAAAGATCATCTATCCTCGGCAGCGGGTACTTGTTCTTGATGGTGATATTGTTCAAAGCTCTATAATCAATGCACATGCGCACCGTGCCGTCCTTCTTCGGTACGAACAATACCGGAGCTCCCCATGGTGATGAACTAGATTTGATGAAGCCTTTGTCTTGCAACTCCTCAACTTGCTTCTTCAGTTCTGCCAGCTCGCTGTTGTTGACTCTATAGACATATTGTGAAATGGGCTCCGCTCCTGGAACCAAGTCTATAGAGAATTCAAAATCTCTGTCTGGCGGCAAGCATGGCAACTCTTCTGGAAATACATCCAGGAACTCCGCTATCAGAGGATGTGGCAACTCCTCTTCTTCCGCCCTGGCTCCGCAAAATGTGCCCCTGCTCTGTTCCGCTGCTCCTCTGACGACCTCAAACTCCGGCTCTCCTGGTGGTCTAAACAATACTCTACCTCTATAACAATCTATAGTAGCATGATGCCTACTCAACCAGTCCATTCCGAGTACAATATCGTACCCCGGAAGTGGCATAACGAGTAAACTCACGCTCAAGTCTCGGCCTCCTACTGACACTCTCCGGTCCTTGTAGTAATCACGGACTAGTATAATACCTCCACCAGTCATGATCTTGCAAGTCCTAGCTAATGGTTCTGTGTCTAAATGATGTCGAAGTGCATATGATACAGACACAAAACTATGGGAAGCGCCAGAGTCAAATAAGGTAAATACAGGAATACAATCGAGAAGAACCGAACCTGTGATCAAGTCTCCTGCTGGCTCGATCTCCTCGACTGCCATGGCGTATGCTCGCCCCTGGGGTGCACCTCTCTGCTGCTGATGCTGGGCGAACTTCTGATGTTGCGGTGGAAGTGGTCCCCTCTGTTGTTGGCCTCCTGGTGCGGTAGGCACCCTGTCTGATCCTCTCTGGGCGGCTGCTCCACCCTGACCTGGACGAAAGGTAGGACAATCCTTCAGCTGGTGTGTCGTCGATCCGCAGGATAGACATGAGCCCAATCTTTTCCTGCAGATATCTCTAGTATGTCCCATCTTCCCGCAGTACGCACACTGGATAGCGGGCTGGTTCTGTCTCTGTTGCTGCTGCTGGACCTGTCCTCGGGCTGGTGCCTGATGCTGCTGCTGAAAGGGTCTCTGCTGTTGCTGCTGAAAGTGTGGACGCTTGCCCGGTCCCGTACTACTGTTTGCTCCTCCGGAACCATCACGTCCCCTCTTGGGCCTGAGGCCCAAGTCGTCCTCGGCAACTTGGGCATCCATCAATATGCCCTCGTAGGTAGCTGTGCGACGTCCCAACGTGCGAGACTTGATCTCCCTTGTCAGCCCCTTTCTGAATTTCCGGGCCCTGTCCCCCGGATCTCTAATCATCGATGGCGCAAAGCGGCTCAGGCGGGAAAACTCTGCGGCATACTCATCGACGGATGAGCTCCCCTGGGCTAAGTCATGGAACTGACTCTCCAAAGCTCCCAGGGCGACATCAGGAAAGAAATTTTCTTTGAAGAGTTCCTTGAAATCCTCCCAAGTGAGTCCCCTGCGCAAGAGTCTCGGCTCCGTGCGAAACCATGTCAAGGCAATGTCGAACATCTGGCTGCCAGCGGCCTCGATCTGGAGGGTCTCCGGAAGCTGTGCCAAGCGTAAGTTCCTCTCGATGTCCTCTAGCCAATCATCGGCGTAGAGTATCCCTTCTGTTCCCTTGAACTCCCGAGGCATCATCCTCTTGAAATCCACAATGGTGCCCGGCCTCTGGTGGTGCTGATCAGGACGCTGCTGCTGCTGAGTGACTCTCTCCACAGCCTGGAGAGCCACTTGGTGAGCATTCTCCATGTTCACCCTCATCATCTCTGTCTGGGCCTGATGTGCCTCAGTCTGCACTCTCTGGGCCTCTGCCGACGTCCTCTGGGCATCGACCATGCCCTGAATCAAAGCGAACATCTGTGCTCCATCGACGGACACACCTCCTAGATGCTGAACTGGTGGTGGTGGTGCTGTCGTAGCTGTGGGGACCCTCTGAACTGGTGGTGGAGGACCCCCGAATGCTGCAGACACTCCCACATGTACTGGAGATGTAGGAGGTGCTGCGAATGTCTGTCCGGCAGGGCGAGAGGTGGCAGACCTCTCTGAATCTGCTGCTCCGAGTCTCTGGGACCTTCTTGGCGGCATCCTGAAGACAGATCGAAGGAATCAATAAAATTAATAAACACGATATCATCAAGGAAGGACAGTAAATTTCTAAGGAAAAACATTAAGAGTAGTATTATGAGAATCGGAAATTCCTAATTGTGATTGAGCATATCCTCGGCCAAATTCCTATTTCCTAAAACAGGCTCGTAGGAATACTCTAAGCGAGCACCACTACGATATTGCTCTAATGCGGTTCTAGGACTCGACTACTGACCTGCATGGGCCACCACTAAAAACGTGTCACGACCCGCACCCGGAATTTGGGCATGAGTCGTGGGTACGTCCAGCCTACGCCGCAGCATCGGCGGTAGAACGCTGTCTAGGTCACAATCATAGTATATCCTGTCAATAGTCTCAACTCCGTACGGAGGACAATGATAAATAAACCACAGTTCTATGATATACTCAATCACAAGCTAATAGAAATCATAGCACGATGAGAATAGAAAAGAGTTCTAATAAAAACCAACCACAATAATCCAACTCAAATCCTGGGTCTAAATGACCTCACAAAGTCACAAATAAAAATACATCTCAGTCTCTGTCTAAAGCAATAATGCAGAAAAAAATAGTCTAAGAGCAGCCAGGTACGTTCTCCTCTAGGCTAGGCAACTCCTCTGGGGTTTCTGGAGTGAAACCACCCTCTAATCCTGGGCCGTAATGAGTGGGGCAAAGATCCTCCAGGTCCTCTGAAAAATGTTATCCAGTCAGGATTGGAGCGAAGCACAAGCACTAACAGCAGTTTCATTAAATTGACAAAGTCTATAAACAGTGTAAGAGATACAAGATGGAAATAAATGCTGAAAATGAGAAGTACAGGAGAAATAAAATAGGCAACAGAGCATCTAGCAATGAACAATAAATAGTGAATGCTAGAACAATGAATCTGAATAAAGAAAAAAATATCTAACTAAGTGTTTGAAATATTAGTTTATTATGTGATCGGCTTGGGACTAGATCAGGCTGGTTATATATGATTAGCTATGATTCTTGGAGGTCAGGCTAACCATATGGTAAGCTATGATGCATGATAATAGTCAGGCTAATCATATATAACAGCTATGAAGCATGATGATGGTCAGGCCGCACCCGACGTGAGAAGTGGGGTGAGCTATGATGCATGGTAAGGATTTGGATATGATCACATAATCTACTAATAGTTCCCCATCCCCAGCTAGCACGGTGGATTCCAATCACGACTCCTCTTGATGGGGATCTAGGATGCTAACTCGTGTATCCACAGTGTCGGAATCAAGAATGTAATACACTACAATTTATAGAAGTAATCAACAATGAAAACTGTCAGAGAATGTACTCGCCTGTGGTCCTGAGCAAGGTATGAGGATCGATGTCCAAACTGGAGTCACAAGGACCTAAATATAAAATATAAGTGTCAATGAATGATATGAGATGGTAAGTATGAGCTAGCTAAGTATGTCATTTATATGCTATTTTAAGTCCATACTAGGTTAACTAAGGCATACTAAGTCAATATAGTCACTATTAGTTCTATACCAACTAATTTTATCATACTAAGGATGCTTAGCTTATACTAGTCGATATCCTAACTAGTAACTTAATACTTATTTTACCTTACTAGTACCTTACCTTATTCATATTACTCAAAACCTCTTTAACATAAGGACACTCTAATCTATCATTAAGATTTAGTCTTGGTGCCTGGGTTCTCTAATACAACTCTCAATAACCCCATCTCACTGATACATAATTAGCACACTACTTATATGATCTAGGTAACACTACCTTGATAGCACCTTCACCTAACACTCAAGACTCACATTCACACCTACTGACACAATTGGGTATCATACTATATCTAAGTATAAAATCCATAACTTAACTTAAATACTCAAATTCCAAATCTTAGGCCTGGAATGACACTGCTAGTGTTACTCTGTTCTCAGTCCCCTATCTAACTCCTCACATCCCTCACTCAAGCTCATCAAAACTAACACAGTTAACACTCACTCACACACAACACTACACACTGAATTCTGAGAAAACTGATACATTACACGCACAATGCTGACCATAAATCCCAACTCACTGATACACACAGCTATCCAACACAGGCACATACTGAAATTAAAATCCTACACACTTAATTACACCCACACACACCCAGATTTCTGATACATAATTCCTACCAAGAACACCCCTCACACCTACACAGTTAATACTTACAGGCACATACACTGCTAGTACACACACATGTACAGAATTCCACTCTCAGGTATCTAATACACAGGTTTAAACACATCTATACTGACCTATAGCCACACACAGGAAATACTGATAGACACAACACTAATTAATACACAGACACTACTACTCACAGTTTATGAAACTGGCACACTCACACCTAAACACATAGTCACTGAGACATTCAAGTCCTAGGTACACTGAGAATTCCTCAGTAGACACACATACACATGTGCATTGCTCTTCACACAGTTTGTAATTAACTGAGACACAGGTTTTACACTGGTTCCTACACAAGTCCGATACATCACTGATACAGATTACTACTAATCCTACTGATACAACCCACAGTGGCACTCACTGAAATTGCCCAGATCCTCACACACTGATACCCTAACTTCCTACACAACCACACACATAGAAAAGCTCTACTGACTCACAGCACTCATACCACACAGTCTAATACTGATGCAATTATACACTGCTACCTCATGCTGAGACACACTGGATGCTAACACACAGTTTGCTGACACAGGGACTCACACACCTATGTATAATATCTCACAGGTTCTCTAGTCTTAAAGGAAACTAGGATACACACACACTGCACATACCTCAGAATTCCTCACTCAGTCTTCACACCTACACGCAGGAATATAGGTCTGGGTACACAAGTACATAAGCTCTGGGACACACAGGAAATAACATAGGGATACACAGACATAGGGGCACAAGTTTACACACAGCATGTGGGTTCTCACTACACAGTTATTGCTATTGATGAATAAAACTTGGGACACTCTTAAAACAGGGTCACACACAAGTTCACACAGAGATAGGTACACAGATACAAACACGATGGAACCTGACCTAGACACTGAGACACAAGGGAACCCGATTTAACACAGCTACACAAACTGAAATATGCATAGCAACACAGTCCCATATACCCGACTGCACTGTGCTGATTCACACAGGAAAAATACATAGTTTTTACACAACTAGTTACTGATAATAGTTCCCTGAATTTGAATACTGAAACACACACACAGTATTGATACACACTGAAATACCTAACCCAGAATTCTCAAAACCCGACTATGTACAGTGGAAAAACCCCAATTCCTGATTTCCCTTTGAGAATATCAGAAATCTCCAATCAAACCCTAAATCGATGTCTAGACTACACGTAGGGGATGAAATCATGCCTACACGAAATCCCTAGGATTAGGGTTTCAGAAATTTGGGGAAAACCAAACGAAATTCACCAAAACCCTAGATCTCCTAGGTTTACATGTAGAATCCCTAAAATTCGAATTCCAAACCTTAGGGTGGGTTCCTAATGGCCATTAACATTTGAAAACAGAATTTAAATGAATAAAAATAGGGTTTTTACCTGCAGGGATGGTTTCTTCAATGAGGTTCTTCTTCTTCAAGGCTTCCTGACCCACGTTCCTTGCTTCCCTTGCTTTGGAGGAGGAGGAAATGGAACCTAGGGCTAGATTTCAAAATTTTTGGGGTGGGAAGATGGTTTCTCTTGATGGAGGCTAGGGTTTCTCTTTTCTACATGAAGGATGGCTTTGTGAGAAGCTTCCTTTTTATATTAAACCTAGTTTTAGGGTTTCCATGCCTAGTCTTTTAGGTTAAACCCCCTGGCCCTCTCATGTAGAACCTAATAACTCAGGTTTAGGCCTTCTAGGGTTTGAAGTCCAAACCTAAAATTTGAATTCTAGGGTTTCTCTAGAATTGGTCTTCAAATTAGGATTTCATTCTAGGGTTAGTCTTAAAGGAAGATTCTAGGGTTAGACCTAAAATCAATTATCACTTACAACATATAAATAGTTTATATAACTCAGCAGATTAATTAAATAAATAATTATTCAAAATAGTGAAATTACACAATTGCCCTTGCCTGGAAAAGTGGTAGTGACACTATGTTCTAGTTATTGTTCTAGCATTCACTTATATTTCAGTTCATTGTTCTAGCATGCACTTGTATTTCTGTTCATTGCTAGTTGTACCATTGATGATGATATATGCTCCAGTATTTCTATTTCCAGTATTTTATTTTCTCCAGTATTGCTTATTGCCAGTATTTATATCCATCTTATATTTATTTACATTGTATTATAGTTTTTGTCAAAATATGTTGAACTGCTGTTAGTGCTAGTACTTCGCTCCAATCCTGACTGGATATTTTTTCCAGAGGATCTTGTGGACTTCTGTCCTACACATTATGGACCAGGTATAGACGCAGACTACACACCAGAGATACCAGAGGAGTCTATTCCATTAGAGGAGACACTACCTGCAGCTGTTTAGACAGCATTTATTTTATGCATTTGAGGCTTATTTTGAGGTTTATTTTAGTTATGTTGAGACTTATGTGGAGTTTAATTTGAGACTTGTGGAGACTTTCTTTTTATGTTGGACAACTAGACTGTGATTTATCTCTATTTTGAGACATTGTGTTTGACTATGTCAATCTTTCTTGTCTTTTATCTGCCATTTATATTCTTATAGCTTTTGTGATTGAGTATACATTTTGAGATGCTGAGAGATGTTTATTTCATTATACTCCTTATAGAGTTGATATCATTGACAGGTTGTGAGTTATGTTAGTATTATAGAGAGCTAGACAACATTCTACCGCCGATGCTGCGGCGTAGTCTAGACGTACCCACGACTCATGCCCAAATTCTGGTTGCGGGTTAAGACAGGATTAGGTTCAAAGGAATGTTAAGTATTGAAATATGTCCAGAGTGCAAGGTATGGGTACCAAGACAATGAACACGTGACGACACCTATTTAATAGGGTTTAAAATTAAGGTTATCCTCATGTCTACTAGTTTTTGGATAGTCACGAATTAGAAAATGGATACTCATGAACCACGATATGGATACTCACACATCACAACTCGAATACCCACTCATTAATAGGAGTTATTAATTACTTTGATGAACATGTGTATCCATCTTTGCATCCATTTGGATAATATACTTGATCGTTGTCTATTTATATTTTCAGAAGTATCTAAAAATGGATCTGAATTACTACCGGTGTCATCCTTCATGGATGTCCAACCGTCATCCTGATGACATGTGTTGAGTGTGGGATAAATTCATACATGGGGCTGAATAGTTCCTGCAGTTCGCCAAGGTGTTCCCTCAGTACATGAACGGCACCAAAATTAAGTGTCCGTGTGTGAGATATCGCAACTTGAAATATCACTCAGAAGTGGATGTGATATATTATTTGTACTCGAGGGGTTTTACACCGAATTACTATCATTAGACCACACACGGAGAACTTATGTCTTTAGCATCAGAGTCGGAGCCTTATGTGGAGTCATATATTCAGGTATGATTAGTTCGATCATATCCAAGATCAAGGTTGGAAAATATATTAGTTTTGAGTCCGGTCAGGAGGTCTGAATAATAGGTATGAATCATAGTTCAAATATTTCTTTTCTTGATCTATTCTATATATTTCGTGCTCTACCAAGGCTATGAACCATTTGTCCTATCAAGTTAGGCTCAGGTCGTGTACTTCATAACTTATCCTAAATGGAGATCAACGAGGTCGGACTGGTAGGCAGTATGGAAGCCTAATGCTAGAAATACCTTTGACGTTAACGAAATATCTTATCAGAAGGATGAGCTACCTATTATAACAAATATTGTAGATATTGACTCAACGGAAGTTGCTCATTACACTTACAATTGTGTAGAAGAGGTAGAATTATCCGAAGAGGAAGAGAAAGTGGATGAAAGTGAAGATAAGGAGGAAGAGGAAGAGGAAGAGGAAGAGGAGGACGATAAAAATGAAGAAAATAAATTTTCAGAAGATGATTGAAAATAAAATGAAATTCATTTAGAACTCTAGTCATGTACTATATTTTTAATATGGAATTGGATTTCCTTGAGAGATTGAGAAATTGGATAAGATTTTTGGTGTAACTGTGATACTTGTATTGTGTTAATTGTGTGACTGTGATACTTTTATATTATTCTTATTGTGTGACTATGATACTTTTATATTATGCTTATTGTTTAATTGTGATATTTTTATATTGTGTTTATTGTGTGATTGTGATACTTTTATATTGTGTTTATTGTGTGACTGTGATATTTTATATACTTTTATGATATTTCGTACCCAGAAAATTCAATGGAGGGTTGCTCCGGGTTTGTCTATTTTTATGAATTTTTATAACTTTGTGTATTTATTTTATTATTATATATTATTATCAGGTATGGTCGGACGACGCGGATCGTTATGAGGTCGATCCTCTAGATGGAGTGCTCCTCCGATACAGGCTACTGATTTTCGATCCTCCACGGAGAGTACTCTAGTGTACCGATCTTAAGCTTCTCTGACTCCGTCGATGATACGACGTGGCAGTACTCCTGGGACGAGTAGTTCTAGACCTGAGACTACTCCCTCTTCCAGCGTTCCTCCAGATGACGACACCATGGAGACAGAGGAGCATATGGAGGAGGTCGAGCCGGCTTTGTCTGCACATGTTTAGAGCGATCCTCCATGTGCGCCTCCGGACGAGACGAGGATGGAGATTTGGACTGACGGGCCTAAAAAGTAAGTTAATTAGTTAACATTATGGACATATGGGCCTAATAATTATATCTTTAAATTTATGAACTTAATTATCGTTGTATAGATATCGTCCCTGGGCGGTACAGAGAGCACTGGGGGTATTTCTGAGGCAGAACTATGGTGGGCCTTGGATCAAATACTCAGATGCTCCTGAAGATCTGAAGGCATTCTGGTTTACCCAATTCAAGGTAAAAATATATTTATTTTTAATATCAATAATTATTTATGCATATTATATAACTCTCTATCTTACTTTTTGTAGAAAACCTATTTCTATCCACCACACCGGGCTGAGAAGATCGAGGAGCAATTTTCATCCGTCGTCGCCAAGCTAACCCGTGATGCGATCAACGATCAAAAGGCTCGTGATCGCGACGGAGCCCCGATCCATGGTTGGATCATGCCTGAGCAGTGTACTATGATAAAGGCGAGATTCAGCGAACCAAGGTATATGGAGAGGTCGGAGAAGGAAAAGGCAATTAGGTCGAAGGCAAAAAAGTGGTATGGTGGCTCGATTCTTATAATAGAATATTTTCTTCGTCTGGTATGTATTCTATTGAATATATATTATTTTAATGAAGGTAGGATAAGATATTTAATTTTAATAACAAATAATATAATTTTTAACAGGTACAGAGGGGTGAGGACGCCAACATGGTGACCGTCTTTTTGGCCACCCATCGGAAGGGCGGAAAGCACATCGATGAGAATGCCACGTAGACCTATGTACGTTACTTTCCTTGTGTTAGTTTTAATATAACTTTAAAATTATGCAAATAGATATCTATATAGTTAATAATAAGTACATTAGATGTTAGAAATCATTTTTCTAGGACGAGTATCTTAGACTACATGAGCGGGCGACTGTTAGTGCACCTGTAAAGGGAGGGGCTAGTACTTCCTCATAGCCCTCTACAGCTCCGTCAACGGATGAACTCTTGATGACCGTCGTTGGTGGTCTTCATAGATGTACGTACTATGGTACGGGATCCTACGACGCCTTTGTTGTGATGCAGTCATCCAGGGCCCCCTCTGGCAGTGTGCATTCCTCGCTGCTTTCGCAGGCGTCGGCACGAGGCCAGGAGGGAATTGACCATCAGATTACTGACCTGCATGATGAGTTGCTACGGAGGATTACGGAGCAGCCCCAGTCTCATCTATAGACCGACGATACGATGATCACCACACATTTTGATGCTCTCGAGCGTAGCCTATTGGAGATTAGGACTCTGAGCCAGACGACGGAGCACACCCTTACAGAGCTCAAGACTATGAGCCAGACGACAGAGCACAGCTTGGCGACTTTGGCCTTGTCTGCGGAGCGCAGACATGCGGAGTTGGAGGGGTCGCATATGTTTATGAGCAACTCACTGGCGAGGATACATGCGACGCAGGATTTGTTGAGTCGGACGGTGGAGACGAACACTTCGAAGATGGTATCTGCCATGGATTCATACAATGCTCGACTGCTAGCATTGGAACAGATACGTCCTCCTGGTCCGCCAGCATCGACACCGACTCCATCGATTCGACTGCCTCCTATATTGGGACCGGTGATCCTTTCTCAGGAGCAGTATGGCTTCCTCTTATCCATGATGTGCGGTAGTGTTCCTTCTCCTCCTCCTGATCTGCAGTAGTTTTTATTGGGACATTTTTAGTATGTTGGTGTGTATTGGCCCATTCTTGGGTCTTTGATGTACTAATTTTATACTTTTTACTACATTATTTGGATGAGACGGATGTGACATTATTTTATATTCATGTATTTATTTGTTGGGACATTCCTACGTGTTTCGATATTCTTGACGTGTTTGTGTATGTACTGGAGTTGAGTGTTCCACCGAAGGGGTCGGCGAACCCAAAAATTCAACGGAGGGTTGCTCTAGGTCAATTTATATAAACTGAAATTTTATAACTGTAGGCAGACTTTTGTTGAAAAATAATTTTAGAAATTGCATGCTTTTTTCTGGATTTTTTAAAATTTAGCGACGTTCTGCGACGTTTACCGACGTGACAGTGCGTCGCTAAATTGTGTTAAAACGTCATTAACTAGTATCAGGGACGTCGCTAATCTGTGTCAAAATGTTGCTACACATCGCTAAAAAACTGACATGACAATTTCTACCAGGTAAGCATTGGTGTAGCAAAACCTCGATGATAATGTCGTTGATTTGGCGACGTTATGTGACAATATACAACGTCGCTGATATACCGATGCCGCGTAGCTGAACGTCGCTAATTTGGCAACATGTATGCGTCGCAAATATACGTCGCTATAGCGACGAATTTCTTGTCACCGACCATGGGTTACGCGACAACACCAAAACGTCGCTAATATATTTTAGCAACATTTTTTACCTCTTAGTGACGTTTTTTGACGTCACAAATATGTTTTATTTTGGTAGTGCAAAGGGATTCTTCAAAGAAATTGGTGACAAAACAAATGCTTGTTGGGAGATTTTAACGTTGTCCACTAGAAAATTCTCTACCATACTAACCACTTGCAGTTAACACACCACATATGCACAAGTCAATAAATAATAATTCAAATATTGAAATACATACACACTTAGAATTTATCTCAAAGTGGAATGGTGGGATCGAATGACTAATGATCGAATCAAATAAACCCCAACATATAACACCCAATAACTCCATCCTATGACTATGATGATCTTGTGTTATTTATGAATAAGCCTGAGGAGTATTTATTCCTAAAAATCAACAATCAAGTTATTTAGGATAAATCCATATATCCTATTACGACAAAATAGATATACTAATTCTCAACGGCTAACTAAACTTTTAAAAAGGTTAAATTAGTTATCTAGACTATTTCGGATGAGGACTAATCTTAAACCAAATTAAAGTATATTTGGAACGAAAATTATATTTGGTCCATCGTTCGACGTGTCCGTCCAATGACCGCATCACGTGGCAGAAGCCCACTCCCCTCCGCCCTAGCATAGGCCCTACCCCCGAAATCCCTCCCCCGATCTAGCAAGGAGCCGTCACGTGACGGCGGGCCAAAACGGTCACGCCCAAAGGGTAGACCAAATAGTAGGGTCCTATTTAGATTTAGATTGTGCTCTTACATTACAACCATTAACGCCAAGGACTAACTGTTACTTGAGAGCACATCCAAGTCATTGATTTTGTCTGGAATTTGAGTAGATCGTTGGCGGAAATTTTCTATTTTTATTTACCGCTAGTGTTTTAATTTTATCTCTTGTTTTGTGTCATTCTTTTTTTTTTTAATGAAATTTATTCTGAGTTTTGGATTATGTTCTTCACACGAAAAATACAAAATAATAGTCATAACCTAAGCAGCTATACTGACGCCATCAAAATAATAGTCATGTTTGGCTGCCATTTCAAAGAGGGCTTTGAATTTGAAAGAAAAGGCTTCTCACACCAACTTATTCTGCACATGGGATATATATATATATATCTATTCATGATGGAGCCTTCTATATAAGGAGTCATATAAGGTTCCTCTTCTTGTGAGACACTAATCCAAACACACTCGATCGTCTCTCCATATAAACTTCTTCATACACTAGTCCATCCAAGAGATCAAGTAAGAGCTAGCTAGCTAAATAGGATGGGTAGAGCACCATGCTGCTCCAAAGTTGGGCTTCACAGAGGACCATGGACTGCGAACGAAGATGCATTACTCACTGACTTCATCAAGACCCATGGTGAAGGCGATTCGTCATATTTTAGTTTGGAGCAGGTCAGTTAATAAGTTGTTATTCGTCATATTTTAGTTTTGATGACCCTCCACCTTCCAATGACGGTAATAATAGAAAGAAAGAAAGAAAGAAAGAAAGAAAGAAAGAAAAAAGTTCCGTCTGCTATGGACTACCATGCATACAAATTGGAAGACTACATGAGAATATTTTCTTCTTCAAATTTGGGCTTGCTGTTGTCTTTGGTGCAACATACGGACTCACCAGAATTAGATACGGAGTCAAAAGTATGATATGTATTATTGCCCACTTCCTTTCACTTTCTTTAGTCCATGATGGATTTATGGTGATGAAAGTGTAATTATCATGAGAATACCGGACCATTTGAAATGGAGATAGTTCATAGCTGTGACTTGTAATTAGAGCAAATCTGTTTTAACCATAATCCAAACAAAAGTAAGGGCTTGTTAGGTGGCTTCGTATTGTTTTTAACGCTAAAATTGTATATAAAGCATCATTTTTTTGTTAAATTGTGCCAAAAAGGTATAAATTGTGGTGAATTTATAAATTCAGCACTAATCCGTCCTGTCCTTTTGAAAAGCGTAAATATTGATTTTGGCCTGGAGTAGATTAAAATTTTGTGTTCAATATTTAGGCCCTTCGGAAGGACGTAAATTACAAAAATATGTCCTTTTGAAAGGCATACATTGTGTGTTTATTACTTTTTCAATTGCTGTAAATTAATTAACGAAGAGGGAGTTAAATTAATGGTTGCTTAATATACACCATTTCGAAAGGCGTATTTGTGCATTTTACGTCCTTCTGAAGAATGTAAAATTTTCAAATGTATTGGATGGTGGTTGGTCACTAGGGGCCGGTGGGATAATCCGTAGAAATAAGAAGGGCAAAGAGTTTAATGTAATATTATCATAACAAGAGTTGTACCTCCTTCATAAGATAATTTATTTAGTGTACCTCCATTATAGCAAATCAGTGTTATCATTAGATCCATGACTATAAACTTGAGATATTAGAACAAAGAGTATCTGACTAAGTGCTTCTCCAATAGAAGAGTTTCTGTTGGAGCTAAGAGCTTCACTAAAAAAATGAGAGTAATTTGTACGTTGGGTGGAGTGTGTGTGGGGAGGGTGGAGGAAATTTGATGAGTATATATAGAATTTACTTTCTATATGACCGTTGTAAATTTATGAACGTTGAAAATATAGACGTTGTAAGTATAGCCGTTAAATGGTCATTGTTAGAAAAAAAAATTATCTATAAAAAATACGGTCTTCTGAATGACGTATTTTTAAAAAATTTGTAAATTTACGTCCTTCTGAAGGGTGTAATATTTATAATCTTAATTAGCCGAGCTAAAAGCTTAAGGGTCTACTTGGATTGAGGGTTAAGAATGTCAAACGAGGAAAAGTTAAGTGAGGAGAAATAAGAACCATACTTGGTTTGAGGGTGGGAGTTTAGGAGGGAGAGTAAGAGAGAGTTAAGTGGAAGTTTTTTTAACCCTCTTTTGTCTATTTTTTTTAACCCTCAAATCGGAAGATTAACGAGGGAGAAGTGAGAATTTTGTTTAAAAGGTCATAAATACACCACATTTAACTCTTTTCTCCACTGAAAATATCAAATCCAAAAAAAAGTTATTAAACACACCCCACTTAACTCTCCCTACAATCCAAGCAACATTATATGTATCGACTCTCCTCCTCCTCACTTAACACTACCTCACTTAATCTTGTTTATTATTTTGCCTCTCAATCCAGCCAGACCCTAAGTGAAATATTAAACCGTTAATAAATACAATGCAAAATATATGCCCTTTATAAGGATATAAATTTTGTAAAATAAAAAATACGTCCCTCAGAAGGACATAGTAGAGCTTAATTAGTTTAGAAATTTACCAAACTTTATACTTTTGATACAATTTAACTGAAATTTGTTGCTTTATATACAATTTTTTTTTTTAATTAAATATACATGGTGGAGGTGTGCTTACGTCCAGTGACAGTGACGGAAGCAGTACAACATTATCTCACAGCCACCTATATTAATTTCCGAATAAGCTATCCTTTCCTATATATGTTTACTAATGAAATAACGTTTTAGCATTCCATAGATTTTTGTAAGCCAATGACATTGTTTTCTAGAATTATTATGCGATTTTCATACATTTCTACATGCATGTAACAATTCAACGTGTACCCAAACATAATTAATTTAGGTTTTTTTTTTCTATAGACACTACAGATTTTACTTAGGACAGTCATTATTTTAGGATAATTCAAGTTTTTATAATTTTTACTCAAAAAAGTCCAAAATTTACTCAGGACAGTCCAATCATTCCGTTCCCAAACCCAAGCTCTAATCCTAATGTCGTCGGAAGAGGAGGCGGCAGCGGAAGGAGGAGGAGGAGGAGGAGGAGGTGGAAGGAGGAGAATGGAGAATGGAGAATGGAGGAGGAGGAGGGGGAGGGGGAGGAGGAGGAAGGAGGAGAATGGAGGAGGAGTGAGGAGACAACAGCAGCAGCGATAGCCGTCGCCGCCGAAAGCCGGTAACCATAGCCCGTCCTCCGCAGGCCGTGACTCACCCGTCCTCCCCGCCCCACCCCCTCCTCTCCCGTGCGCTGCGCATCGCCACACGTGACTCATCCCGGCCCGCCGTCCGCCGTCCGCCGTCCGCCCCTTGGCTGCCGCCGTTGCTGTTGCTGTTTCTTCTTCTCCTTCTTCTTCTTTTAGGACTGTCACAATGTTGATAGTCCTTCCAATTGGAGGGACTGTCAACATTGTTGATAGTCCTATATATTTAGGACTGTCAACATTTTAACAGTTCTGAAAAAAAAAAAAATTAGACTACTCTGAAACAATTTTCTACGATGACAAATTTGTAAGTAACTCCCAAAAAAATAGACTAATCTAAGTCAAAAAAATGTAGTGCCTATAGAAAAAGCCTTAATTTAGTGAATGGTCTACGAGTTCAAAAAAATTATTTAATGAAATCATCTTTAATTTTAAAACGACGTGGGTATTCGTACTTAAAGTCAGTAACATGGACTTAAGTGTCAAAGTTATTTATGTTTGTTGGGTGATTAATAGTCTTGATTTGATATATATATATATATATTTATATATATATATATATATATATATATATATTTTTTTTTTTTTTTCTGTGCTTAACATCTATGTACTTTTTCATGCAGGACTACTGAGGTGTGGAAAGAGCTGCAGACTGAGATGGATGAACTACTTGAGACCAGACATCAAGAGGGGAAACATTAACCAGGACGAGGAAGATCTCATCGTCCGCCTCCAGTCGTTGCTTGGCAACCGATGGTCTCTCATTGCCGGAAGGCTCCCAGGTCGAACCGATAACGAGATCAAGAACTATTGGAACAGCCACCTCAGCAAGAAGCTAAAGAGCCAAGGGATCGAAGTAACCGGTACGAAAGCTCTGTTGAGACGCCGTTCGAAAGAGAATACTGAATCAAACAACAAGGATAGGAGGAGGAGGAGGAGGAAGAAGAAGAAGAGCACAGGATCAACAATGGAATTAGAGATCATGGTTCCTCGGACGCAGATCCATGCTCCTAAACCGACAAGGTTCAGACCGGCTCCGGTGTGCTCAAATATCGAGGATTCTTCTGGCCAAGGTTCAGATTCGAAGAATGACGAGGGGGTCGACATTTCTTGGTCTAATTTTAGTCAGGATCAAGATGACGGCCTATTTTTGGATTGCGATTTAATTTACGATCAGGATAGACTGTTCGAATGCCTCTATCAAGAGTACTCACAACTCTTGAGCTGCGATAACAATCAAACGCCGGTCATTCCCTTCGCAGGATCCTTATTTGTATCATGAGTCAGACAAGAATTTCAGACCATCTGTAAGCTTCTCCTTGATTGGTCTCAAGCAGGATTTGTCCATTGGCTCCTGTTATTCTAGCAATTAGAACATTGTCTATATATATATATATATATATATATATATATATATATATATATATATATATATTTTGTTACCTAATTCTATTAATCCCTCCCTAACGTCTCTCCAAACTATTCTTTTCTTAGGTGACAGCCAAAGTGGTGGTTAATGTGGCAGCAACTGACTTGGCAAATTTTAAAATTAAAATTAAAATTAACATTGACCATGAAAAAATTTGGGTAATTAATTTTTTGGGTTAAATTTATCATTTCAGCTATCATGTTAGATGATATATAATACTATTTAACATGTCACATCATCAGTCACATAAGGAAGAATTATTTAGAGGAAAACTTTGGAGAGATTAATAGCATTACTCTTATAAAATATAAACTTTTTATTACTGTAAATAATTGTTTGGTTAAAATGGTATAATGCAAGGTGTGGGCAGACGTGGGTAGGGTGGGCTGAACTGTGGGTGATTAATATGAAAATTAAAGAAGAATTAAATATTTTGGGTCTGTTGATGTCCACCTCAGCCTTCTACTTGGTTCTGCCCCTGATGGTATGTAATTACAATATATATTTTTACTTGTTCCCTTCAAACCAAATCTCATTCTTTCTTCAACTAACATGATATATATATATATATATATATATATATATATATATATATATATATATATATAATATTTAATACCACACGTACGTACGTACGTACGTATATATATATATATATATATATATATATATATATATATATATATATATATATATATATAATTTAATACCACACGTACGTATGTGTATATATATATATATATATTGAATACATGCCTCAGAGTTATATTGGAACCATTGACAAAAACCTACATCGCTAACAATGATTTGTACACCTTCCTATATCCACTAGGAAGCATGGGCACTCCGAAATTTGGTTGAATGTCCATGTTGTTAAGAACATGTATAGCACTCAATCTCGAGATTAGCATTTACTAAAAATTTTTTGCTATAAATAGTCAAAAGTCTGTTATATTGACTGTTCTTAGATAATATATGTGCTTTGTTGGACTCTTTTCCCTGTTCTTAGATACTATATGCACTTCTACTTGTGTTGAGTTCTTTGATTCATAAGTTGGTGCCGCTGATGATTCATATTTTAGCATAATTACATTGTACTATTTTGGCACCCTGCTTCTATTGAGGGTGGGGGTATAAGAATACACCACTGCTTTCACCGAACTTCACATTTCAATTTAATTGGAATAAGGCTCCCCAATTGAGGCAGGGACTCAAAGAACTGGAATGAATGCTTTGATTTGTTCCGTTGGTGCAACTGATGATTTAGCATAATGGTATTGTGCTCATTTGGCACCGTTCATCAATGTAAAACTGTTTACGTACTCACTTTGCATTTCAGTTTAATGTGAATGCATAATCATTGTCAAATTAATAAAAAAAAGTACTCTACACCAGTTGTATTGCAGATTAAACTTTTCATGGTCTGATTGCATCCATAGGGATACAAAGTTTATTGTACTATTTTTCTTATCATGTGGAAGGGTAGTTCTGTTGGGAATGAAAGTGCGGAAACCGTTTCCCAAACCAAGAAATCATGCGAAAGAACCGAGCAAAAGCACACAAACTAAAAAAGCCAAACACAAATCGCAGACAAAATTTTTTACGTGGAAAATCCAAATGAAAAAAATCACAGGATGATTGGAGTCCAACCCTGAAAAGCTCCACTAATGGAATAAGAAATATACCGAATCTTTACAAACTTTTTACCGATCCAAACGGATCACCACAACTCTTTGGAATAGAAAATAGATCACAGACAAACGAAGAACAGAGATGACGAGAAAAAAATTACCCAAAACCGATCCCCTCTTTGAAATAGCCTTCAATCTCCTCCTCTTCTTCCAATGTTGTAAAAGCACTATTGCCTCCTTTTGTAATATTTTTTAGATATATTTTAGGGCTAGGAGATACCTAATATATATAGCCTCAAACCCACAACTAGTATTTCTATTATATATAGGAATACCCAATCCAAATATATTGAGGTATTCCTATTATATGTAGGAATAGTTAATCCAACTCCGGAGTATTTTTCACATAGGTTGGGAATCCCACCCATTCCAACAAAGCTCCCCCTCCACAGTTATGTGGAGGGGGTCGCCATCCCGACGATCCGTCTGCTGTTCTCAAACTTTTTCCTCGGAAGATTTTTTGTCAACATGACTGCTTCGTTGTCATCCGTATGAACCTTCTCAAGCGCCGCTTGCTTCTTTTCAACCACATCCCGTATCCAATGATACCGGCTATCAATGTGCTTGGACCGGCTGTGAAATGTCTGGTTCTTCAGAAGGTGAATTGCACTCTGGCTATCGCAAAGTAAAGGTTACTGCTCTTGATTTAGCATAATTTTTTGCAGCTACTTTTTCATCCACAACAACTTCTTGCAAGCCTCCGTCGTCGCAATGTACTCAGCCTCTGTCGTCGATAAGACAACACACTTCTACAACCGCGACTGCCACGATACCGCTCCACCAGCAAACATTATCACATAGTCCGAAGTCGATCGTCTCATGTCTACATCTACAGCCATATCAGCATCAGTATACCCAACCAGCTTCGGCTCGTCACTACCAAAAGAAAGTCTCCAATCGGCAGTGCCCTGAAGGTATCGTAGAATCCACTTGACCGCACTCTAATATACCCTTCCAGGATTGGAAGTATACCTGCTAACTGTGCCAATTGCGTAAGCGATGTTTGGTCTCGTACACACCAAAGCATACATGAGACTCCCCACAGCTGAGGCATATGCTACCTGCTCCATATCTTCCTTCTCGTCCTTAGTAGATGGACACTGCTTCTCAGTGAACTTAAAGTGAGCCGCAATGGGGTTATTCACTTTCTTCGACCTGTCCACCCCGAAATGCTGAAGTACTCGGTGAATGTACTTCTTTTGGGACAAGTGTAGCAGCTTGGACTCTCTCTCTCTTTCGACTGATCTGCATCCCAAGAATAGTCTTCGCTGCACCCAAATTCTTCTAGAGAAGGCCACGCCCAGTTGGCTCTTTAACTTTGCTATCCTAGTGGCATTCCGACCCACCAGTAGCATATCATCAACATAGAGTAGTAAAATGATAAAATTATCCTCGGCAAAGTACCTCACAAATACACATTGGTCCGACGTCGTCCATGCATAACCATGCTCCCCAATAATTGACTCGAACTTCCTGTACCACTGCCTCAGAGCCTGCTTTAGACCATACAAGTTATTTCTTAACCGGTAGACCAAGTGTGACTTGCACTTCTCACAGAATCCCTCTGGCTACTTCATGTACAACTCCTCTTTAAGATCACTGTGGAGGAATGTCGTCTCCAAGTCCATCTGCTTGACCTCCACGTCAAAACTGGCTACCAATGCTAGCACCACCCGAATAGATGACTCCTTGACGACTGGTGAAAAGATTTCATTATAATCTATGCCCTTTCGCTGACCGTAGCCTTTAACTACCAGCCTCATTTTGTATCGAGGGCGAGTAGCATCATCTGTCTGCTTTACTCTGAATACCCATCTATTTTTCAAAGCTTTCTTGCCCTTTGGCAACTACACCAACTCATAAGTAGAATTAGCATGTAAGGAACTCATCTTCTCCTGCATAGCCTCTATCCACTCCTGCCTGGGTTCGTCTTCCATAGTGTCACGCCCCAGTCCCAAAAGTATACAGGACCAGGCCACGTGGCAATAGCCAGCTGTCACATCTCCGAGGATAACCCAATTTAATGGATCCTAGCGAAGAGTGCTACGCTGTCCTAAATACTAACAAGTCGAATACCAATCAACAATGGTAAATCTAATCTCATCCACAAATAAATAGCAAGAATGTACTAATAATAACTGTTGGAAGATAAACGCCAGTCTCAAAATATCATAGTACAACCAAGAATGTCTGGTGGGGACAAACCCACTACTACAACAAAATAGAATACTGAAATGATAGATAAAAGATAATGACTAGGGCATCGGCTGACTAGATAATGATGCTCCCAATCCTAGGCAGAAGGCCTACCAACTGATCATGGAAACTCTGACGGTAACACCTCTAGCTCCTCCGCGCTAGCGTACCTTGTCTCCTGCCCTGGGCTGTATACTGTGGGATAATATGACTCGTCCAAATCTGAAAAGGTACCAGGTCCTCAGAGGGACGTAACAAGATACATAGAAGCATACCATATATAAATATTGAATAAAATAAATACAATAAGGGTGTGCTAACCATCTAAGTGAATACAATGTGAAGACAACTTTGGTACGTATGGGTAGGCGTAGGCATAACGTCCAACACTCCGAAGAGCGTAGTATCTGTAACATCCATCATTCTGAAAAATGAGGTATCTGCAATATATATACGTCTGTATCACTCCGAAGAGTGCGGTGTCTGCAATAAAGGAAGTCATTGGATCTGTGGCTCCTCCGGATACGACGGAGTCCAATGTGTGTATCCCATACGCCTACTAGCTGTCCTCCCAGCCCAATATAGATACACTAGTCGAATACTCGACGTGCATACCACGTATCTATATGCTAGTCTCTAAAAATAACATAATCCTGAGTTACGTACTAACCGTGATGCATGTCGCACGCACCGATAGCTAGTCGAGTACGCGGACCCGCATCCCAATATGAATGTCACAGTTATACGTGTAAGAGTGTCTGGTCTCGAAAAATACTAGAGTATTCTCCCAATGGGGTGAGTCTGCTAGTGACTAGGCCAAGTACACTAATCATCGACGCATCCGTCGACTGTACCCTAGTCAATCTCGGACGCATACAGTCATATGAAATAAGCAAGAAAATATCATACAACATGTGCAATATTTAAATTAGACAATAAATATGGCAAGGTATCTTGCCTGAGTCTTCAAGTTGTGAATGCCAATAGCCTGCTTCTGCGGTGTCTCCTGGCTGATCCAATGACCCTTACATACAATATAATATAACAAATACTGACATCAGACACTAAGCAATATATGTACACACTATGTCACGCCCAGTCCCAAAATACGTAGGACTAGAACACGTGAGCATGCTAGCCGTATAAATATGGCACTCCAATATATGGAACCTATAACACACGTACGCTGTATATGAATAACAGAATCCACAAGTGGTATAAATACATCACCAGTCACATGGTATAATCTAGATCTCATCCAAAGAATTAATATAATTAAATGAATAACCAATATCTATAACTAGAACCCAAAATAAAGTATCTAATGATGATAGTCAGATGGATACAAATCCACTACCGAACTAAAGAATATAGAATAGTCTAGATACATACACATAAGAATCTTAACTACCAATCATGGGCTCTACGAGAAGACCTCGCAAATGCATAGCAAGTCCGGATCTGTGCTCCTACGAGTACTCATGAACAATACACCTGGAAAGGTACCAGGTCCTCAGAGGGACAAAACAAGATACATAAAAGCATGCCATAAAGTAAATACTGAATAAATAACTCCGGGGTGACCTAACCATCTAAGTGAAATACAATTTGAGGACAACTGTGAGTATATGGGAAGGTGTAGACATATGCTGACGTAATTCACCAGTCGTGACAACCGGCTAGTATATGCCACACATGCCCCCTATAATACGGGCGCAGGAATACATGAACGTCCAACATTCTATAGAGTATGGTATCTGTAATATCACCAAGTAACGTCCAACACTCTACAGAATATGGTATCAGTAATATATATATACGTCCGTATCACTCCGTCGAGTGCTGTATCAGTGTAAAGGAGGGGGGTATCCCATATGCCTACTAGTCGTCCTCCACATCCAATGATCTAAGCATATTGTATCCATAATACGCGTCAGCTACTATGCCTCGGCGTCATAACTCTGGCTCATAGTCTATCGTTAGAGCAAGGATCCATCCTTACAACCAAATAAGGACAGGGATGGGACCATCATACCATGCTAGTCTATGCTCCACCTACTAATAACTGCTAAGTCTTCTAACATGCATCCCTACTAGCAGTTATACCCTATTCGTCGTACGCCTACACGTACAGGTGGCCAACCACATACGCAGGACCGTGCCCTATATGAGACTCACAACACATGTAAGAAATGTGTCAATGCCTGGGAGTCATACCAATAACTCCTCAACTTTAGGTGGGTCCGCTAGACACTAGGTCAGACACAAGTCCTAACGTCAACGCCTTCGTTGACTGCACCCGAGTCTTCTCAGACGCACACAGTTAAATAATAAATATGCAGCTAATAATACAGAATTTAAACAGTACAATAGAGGCAAGGTATACTTGCCTGGCAGGCGGCTGTGTAGTCCCAATAACCAGCTCCTGAAGTCGCACAGATAAATCCAACAGGTCTCCGGGGTCAGCGTGCACAGGTACGAAAATCAGGTGTGACTGCTGCGGGTTATCTGGCTAGGGTGATAGGTTCATAGTGAACACGAGAGCGAGGGTAATGACGATGATTGAGGTTGACACGGTGATGGTTAAGGGTGATACTGATCATGGTGATTAGGTAAGGAGGTGAGGAGGATGTTGTAAAGGGTGACTGGGATGATAGTGGTGATGGTGGTGAAGGTGATGACTATGACAATGATAATGATAACGATATGGATGACGATGACGATGGAAGCGATGATGATGATTACAGATGATGAAGATGGTGATGTGTATGATGGAGATGACGAGGATGATGGTGGTAATAAAGATGACGAGGCAATTATTAGGGTTTTATGTGTTGAGGATGGAGGATGATGAGGATGGTTTGAGATGACGGTGATAAAAATGTTGAGGATAATAGGAATGATGGTAATGTTGATGATCCTGATAATTTGGGATGATGGTGAGGTCGGCGACGATGACGATGGTGCTGACGAGGAGGACGATGACTATGGGTGATGAGGGCGGTGTTGTTAGTGACGACGCTAGCGAGGATGACGATGGTGGCTACAATAATGGTGGTCAATAGTAAAATATGGATTTAGATTAATGTGACGGTGATGGTGTTTACTCCGGCCAGCGGGGAGGGGTGGTCCGGCCAGGTGAGGGGAGACTCGGGTTCAGGAGAGGTGGTCGAGGTGCAGCCCAGGAAGACATCGAGGAGGAGGAGAGGCAGAGAATGGGGTGGTGAAGGGCTGGGTATTAATGGTGGTGGTGGTGATAATGTAGGTGGTGGTGGTGGTGACTGCTGCCGAAGTCCTGCCAGTCGAAGGAGGAGGAGGGAAGGATGACAATGGTGTTGGTGGTGCTGTCGACTCCGGCAGCGGGGAATCGTCTGCTGGACCGCCGGGGTCGGGTGCTCCGGCGTCGAGGTCGGGGAAAGGAGGTCGAGGAAGAGGGACGGGGAGGAGAAGGGAGGCTCGGGATCGAGGAGAAGCTGTTGCACTGCTCATTTCGAGCAACCGATCTCCGGCGGGAATGGTGGCGGCCATGGCAGCTCGGCTTCCCCAGTCGAGGGGCAGGCGGGGAGGGGAGGAAGAAGGGAGAGCAGGGAGGATGACTTTTAGGTCAAGAAGAAAATGAACAGTAAGAAGAGGCGGGAATAGTGGAGACGGTGCACCGACGGGAATGGTGGAGACGGTGCACAGGCGGAGGGGAACGACTCCGGTTAGGGCTGACTCCGGCGAGGGCTGGACATGGGGGGTCGTGCACAGGGATGGGAAGAAGATGAATAGTAAGAAGAGGGAGGGGTCAGCTAGGTATTTTTTTATGTTTGGTTTGGGATTTGATTTTTAGGTCAAGAAGAAAATCGAAAAAGTAATTTTATACATAGAGAAATTTGGGCTTGGGTTTGACCTAGGATTAGGGCTTGGTCAACACTCCTTGGTATGGGCCTTGCGCTCACATGGGGATGTTGGGAGGGCTAGAATTTGCATTAATTAAATGCAAGGGTAAATTAATATACAAGGCGATGTGCGCGCGTTGCACATCCCAAAAAATTACAAAAAAATTCACGTAAAGGGAAAATTAGGTTTCTTCACGTATTGTCCGATGGTCAGGGCACCTCGATATATTTTTGCATAAAAGTGCCCAACAATCAGGAAAATTGCACCAAGATGGAAATTGGATTTAATGTAATTAATTGAATACGCACGATGTTTTGGAATTAATTAGGAGTACTTGGGAATAAAATTAGGTCGGGCACAAGCGTCTGGGCATAGAAATACAGTATAGAATATTAATAAAATTCGGGTGGTACAAAATGGTCAAGATTATGTCTCCAATTCTGATTGGAACGTACAAGGGTACAGAGTTGGAATTTATTTTAGAATTAGGAAATAACGTCCGCGATGTTTATTGTGCGATTAAAATGTCGCACCAGAAAGCATGATTATAAATTATACAGAGATCAGAATAGATGATGGTCAAGTCTAGGACAGGGTTGTAAAATTTGTTGGAAGGCAATGGCTAGTGTAGTGCTCCAATTATTGAAGCAACGGTAAGGTGCGCTACGTGTCATAAACAATACAAAAATTAAATAAACACTGAGTCCTGTTTCTATTTGGATTCAGTCTAGCCCTAGTTTCTTTATTTATGCCAAGTAAACCTAATTTCTGGTGATGGGGTTTACAATCTACCCAACTTAAAAATAATTTCATCCTCAAAATTAAAATAAGGCATAATTGGTTTAACTCATTTACTTGCGTACGTAAGGCAAGTTAAATCGCAATCTCTTTCAAAATTTAACTTATTCAAATCCATCGAAATCCCTTTCAAATTGAACCATTATTTAAATCAAACGTCAACCCATCGTGTTGTCTTCTCCATTCTCAATTTAATAATCCACATCCAATCTAATTCAAATCTCTATGACATCCCAAATCAGAATTTACGTTACAATCTTCAACTGTTAAAATTTCCTCTAGAAAATTATAATCAATTATTATTTCTATCCTCAACTGGTGAAATCTATACTCTTCAAAAATTTTTATTCAATTTATATCCTCAATATTTTCAAATAGGTAATCCCAAAATCCATATTTAACTTTCAATTTAAAGTCTCAATTTATGAAATTTGAATTCTAATTCACCAATTGTCCGAATCTAGATTTTTATATTTATCCTCAAAATTTAAATCAATAATTTAATCCTTCAGTATCCAAAAATTTAAATCATGCGCTCAAGTATAAATATTTGGTCCGCAATATCAAGATTCTAAAATTTATTGAATCATCATCATCTTAATCATTCTTCTAAAATTTCTCAAAGATTAAAATGACTCGCATCTCCCAATCTAGTCTTGCTTGATCACCTTCTAAAAGAAATTTTCTCTCAAGTTGTCAATGCAACTGCTACGTAATTTAGAATTTATCCATCTATCACATAAGGCTCTTACATTTCAGAAATCTCGTTCCTCAATTTTACTTAATCCTGTTACTCAATCCTCAAAAGTTTTAACACCAAATATTTTACATGGGATATGCCCTTGGTTACAAAATAATTATCAAATAATATAATTGGCCTATAGGGTACATCTAATACTATCCGTGTATCAACTTATGCTAAGTACGAGGTTTCGTCTTTCCAAAATAAGGGAAGACGGAAAACAATAATAAAGAGTTCAAGGGGAAGGTAATAGATTAGGAGTATGGGGATGAAGGCGTTTAAAAAATTCAATGGGAATTGTCAAGGCAGTTGTGGATTGAAATTCTATTTTGGTAATTCCTATCCATATGCTCGCATCGGTACAGTTATGTAACAGATATGATATGCTCATACATCTCTAGAGGGCTAGTATATTCGTCTACTAATCACTATATATCTCAATCCATGTAAAATAGTTATGCGAAGGGTGAACCAAGCGCACTATGGTTGATCAAACTATAGTACACTGATTCTGAAATATATTAGTGTACGCGTCCAATAATACATATGTCATGAACAAGCTAGATAAAAGACTGAGCTTACAAAACTAGGCTGTAATAGTAGCATAAGTCGAGGTAGTACAAAAATATAAGCACGCTAGATTATGATGAGAGAAATTATAAACTAATTTAAGTTCACAAAACTAAACAAGATACAAAATTAAGATTCTATAATCCCTACAGTTGTCATTCTCACTCCTTGTCTAATTCGCTAGTCGACCAATTAGGGTATGGGCCTCTAAGTTCTACAACCTGAAGAAACATTATCTTCTTACGCAAGTCTAAAGTTGTGTCATCATATTATACTTCATCAATGGGTCAATAGGGCTATGTGATAATATGTTGTGAGGCATACTACCCAACTTAAAATAATTAACTAAGACTGTGACAGTCTTAAGGGGATCCTAATAATTAATAAAGTTCTTGTAAATAAAGTACAAATTCTTATTGGACTATACGAGGAACGAATCTTAGTACTTATTTGGGTCTCCTATTGTATCATGTAGGTAACGGTCATCTTAAATCTTATTCATAGTGTTCATAGAACAAGTATCCATAGTATGACTGGAGAAGTTACTGGTCTTCAAGGAAAAAGAGGATATAATCTATATTGAGGTGGGGTAAAATGTTACATGATTAAAACTAAGAAAAATCAGATCACAATCTAAGGGACCCACTTAAACTATCAAATTCTAACTACCATGCACAAAATTTTCAAAGTTCAAATTACCAAACTATAACCCTAGCAAACTATATATCCTAACATAGAATAAGATCACTTGGCCTTCAATCATGAGAGTTATATGGCACGAGTTAAAAGATAGAGAAAAAAAGAATCATAATTTAATCGTCACGTAATTAGCGAACGCTAAGGTTTTGGAGGGACAAGATATGAAATTAAAATAGAGGGACTCAAGTTAATATCATAGTTTCCTGAGGGTAAGGTGGCGAGCAATTCTCCGTATTTGGGGTGTGACCAAGGGAAATATCATACTCGTTGCTCTGAGCTTCCTGAGGTACTGTCTGCTAATATCAAGACAATGATCTATATCCTAACATTATCTCACTATGAAAATTAGGTTCAGTCCCTACATTTGATCTTGAATTTCTATTAGTTCCTCAATACTAGGGTCAAATATTAGGGTCACATCTCTAACTAGCTCTAGTAGTGCCTATACTACTCTTAAGTCATTCATGGTTATGTCAAGGAATAATGGTAAGCCATTCTATATATAAGGGATGCTAGGGTTTACTTAAATATTCTAAACTTAGTGATATATCAGTGTTCTAGTTATACTCTTAATGGGAATGTTACCCTACTTATTATCTAACAATAGGGACTTCTATATTCTAGGAGAAGGCTACACTCAAGAAACTAAGGGAAAGGCACATAAATCAAGCATGATACAATTATTCAACGGAATGGATTGGAAGGAGGATGAGTCATATTCAGTTGTAGATGAGATCCTATACTCTAATCCTAGGTGCAGGCTTGCTCGGTACGGTAACGTAACCAAGACAATATGCTCTGACCTGCATGGGCCACCACAAAAATATGTCATGCCCCAGTCCCAAAATACGTAGGACTAGGACACGTGAGCATGCCAGCCGTATGAATATGGTACTCCAATATATGGAACCCATAACACACGTACGCTATATATGAATAATAGAATCCACAAGTGGTATAAATCCATCACCAGTCATATGGTATAATCTAGATCTCATCCAAAGAATCAATATAATTAAATGAATAACCAATATCTATAACTAAAATCCAAAATAAAGCATCTAATGATGATAGTCGGATGGATACAAATCTACTACCAAACTAAAGAATATAGAATAGTCTAGATACATACACATAAGAATCTCAACTACCAATCATAGGCTCTACGAGAAGACCTCATCGCAAATACATAGCAAGTCCGGATCTATGCTCCTGAGAGTACTCATGAACAATACACCAGGAAAGATACCAGGTCCTCAGAGGGACATAACAAGATACATAAAAGCATGCCATAAAGTTAATATTGAATAAATAACTCCGGGGTGACCTAACCATCTAAGTAAAATGCACTTTGAGGACAACTGTGAGTATATGGGAAGGTGTAGGCTAGACATATGCTGACGTAATTCACCAGTCGTGATAACCGGCTAGTATATGCCATACATGCCCCCTATAATACGGGCATAGAAATACAAGAACGTCCAACGTTCTATAGAGTGTGGTATCTATAATATCACCAAGTAACGTCCAACACTCTACAGAACATAGTATCAGTAATATATATATATGTCCATATCACTCCGTCGAGTGCGATATCAGTGTAAAAGAGAGGGGTGTCCCATATGCCTACTAGTCGTCCTCCTCGCCCAATGATCTAAGCATGTTGTATCCACAACACGCATCAGCTACTACTCCTCGACGTCGTAACTCTGGCTTATTGTTTATCGTTAGAGCAAGGGTCCATCCATACAACCAAACAAGGACAGGGATAGGACCATCGTACCATGCTAGTCTATGCTCCACCTACTAATAACTGCTAAGTCTTCTAACATGCATCCCTACTAGCAGTTATACCCTATCCGTCGTACGCCTATACGTACAGGTGGCCAACCAAATATGCAGGATTGTGCCCTACATGAGACTCACAATACGTGTATGAAATGTGTCAAGGCCTAGGAGTCATACCAATAACTCCTCAACTTTAGGTGGGTCCGCTAGACACTAGGTCAGACACAAGTCTTAAAGTCAACGCCTTCGTTGACTGCACCCGAGTCTTCTCGGACGCGTAGAGTTAAATAATAAATATGCAGCTAATAATACAGAATTTAAACAGTACAATAGAGGCAAGGTATACTTGCCTGGCAGGAGGCTGTGAAGTCCCAATAACCAGCTCCTGAAGTCACGCAGATAAATCTAACAGGTCTTCGGGGTCAGCGTGCACAGGTACAGAAATCAGGGGTAACTACTGCAGGTTGTCTGGCGAGGGTGATGAGTTCATAGTAAACATGAGGGCGAGGGTAATGACGATGATTGAGGTTGACACGGTGATGGTTAAGGGTGATACCGATTATGGTGATTAGGTGAGGAGGTGAGGAGGATGCTGTAGAGGGTGACTGGGATGATAGTGATGATGGTGGTGAAGGTGATGACTATGACGACAATAATGATAACGATATGGATGACGATGACGATGGAAGCGATGATGATGATTACAGATGACGAAGATGGTAATGTGTATGATGGTGATGACGAGGATGATGGTGGTAATGAAGATGATGAGGCAATGATTAGGGTTTTATGTGTTGAGGATGGAGGATGATGAGGATGGTTTGAGATGACGGTGATGACAATGTTGAGGATGATAGGAATGATGGTAATATTAATGATCCTGATGATTTGGGATGATGGCGATGTCGACGACGATGATGATGGTGCTGACGAGGAGGACGATGACTAAGGGTGATGAGGGCAACTTTTTTAGTGATGACGCTGGCGAGGATGACGAAGGTGGCTACAATAATGGTGGTCAATGGTGAAAGTATGGATTTAGATTAAGGTGACGGTGATGGTGTTTACTCCGGCCAGCGGAAAGGGGTGGTCCGGCCAGGTGAAGGACGGCTCGGGTTCAGGAGAGGTGGTCGAGGTGCATCCCGGGAAGACGTCGAGGAAGAAGAGAGGCAGAGAGCGGGGTGGTGAAGGGCTGGGTGTTAATGGTGGTGGTGGTGATAATGAAGGTGGTGGTGGTGGTGACTGCTGCCGGAGTCCGGCCAGTCGAAGGAGGATGAGGGGAGGATGACAATGGTGGTGGTGGTGCTGTCGACTCCGGCGGCGGGGAGTCGTCTGCTGGACTGCCGGGGTCGGGTGCTCCAGCGTCGAGGTCGGGGAAAGGAGGTCAAAAAAGAGGGACGGGGAGGAGAAGGGAGGCTCGGGATCGAGGAGAGGCGACTGTACAATTTGTTCCGAGCAGCCGATCTCCGGCGGGAATGGTGGCGGCCATGGCAGCTCGGCTTCCCCATTCGAGGGGCAGGCAGGGAGGGGAGGAAGAAGGGAGAGTAGGGAGGATGATCCGGCGGGTGGAGATGGTGCACAGGCGGAGGGGAACGGCTCCTGCGAGGGCTGACTTCGGCGAGAGCCGGATATGGGGGGGTCGTGCACATGGATGGAAAGAAGATAAACAGTAAGAAGAGGGAGGGGTCGGCTGGGTATTTCTTTATGTTTGGTTTGGGATTTGATTTTTAGGTCAAGAAGAAAATAGAAAAAGTAATTTTATACATGTAAAATTTGGGCTTGGGTTTGACCTAGGATTAGGGCTTGGTCAACACTCCTTGGTATGGGCCTTGGGCTCACATGGGGATGTTGGGAGGGCTGGAATTTGCATTAATTAAATGCAAGGGTAAATTAATATACGGGGCGATGTGCGCGCGTTGCACATCCCAAAAAATTACAAAAAAATTCACGTGAAGGGAAAATTGGGTTTCTTCACATATTGTCCGATGGTGGGGGCACCTCGATACATTTTTGCATAAAAGTGCCCAACAATCGAGAAAATTGTACCAAGACAGAAATTGGATTTAATTAAATTAATTGAATGCGTACGATGTTCTAGAATTAATTAGGAGTACCTGGGAATAAAATTAGGTCGGACACAAGCTTCTGGGGCATAGAAGATACAGTGTAGAATATTAATAAAATTCGGGTGGTACAAAACGGTCAAGATTATGTCTCCAATTCTGATTGGAACGCACAAGGGTACAGAGTTGGAATTTATTTTAGAATTAGGAAATAACGTCCGCGACATTTATTGTGCGATTAAAATGTCGCACCAGAAAGCATGATTATAAATTATACAGAGGTCAGAATAAATGGTAGTCAAGTCTAGGACAGGGTTATGAAATTCGTTGGAAGGCAATGGCTAGTGTAGTGCTCCAATTAATGAAGCAACGGTAAGGTGTGCTACATGTCATAAACAATACAAAAATTAAATAAATACTGAGTCCTATTTCTATTTGGATTCAATATAGCCCTAGTTTCTCTATTTATGCCAAGTAAACCTAATTTTGGGTGAGGGGGTTTACACACTACTACGACGCTACTCTTGGATATTGTAGCAAGTTCACGGTTGATCAAATACAGCGTCACGTGTGCACGTAGCTAGGGCGTACACGTGTTCTGTCCTCGGTTATCGTGTGCCTTGAGACAATTATTACTATGCTATTGGTTTACGAACTACATTACGTCTTATTGAATTATCCACCATTTAATTTCCATGTTAAATGTACTAGGTCTATGTCTACGCTTACAAGTGAATTATAAGTCTTAAATCACAGGTTATATCATCAAGTTAATTGTTTATTTATTAATTACCATCTAATCTAATTAACACTCTTACATAAACATAACATGTGTCCAACCCTAAGACACACGACACAACTACACAATGCCAATGAAGAAAAGGGGGTAATACAATGTTTACCTAGTCGTGGTCGAGAGGGGGGTTCTGCCTTGTCGACGAGTCCTTCGGCGATCGATGGAGCTCCTGTCGACAGTCAAAAGCGGCAGTAACTGCAGTAGGTGCAGCGGAGGCAGCAGTAGTCTGGCAACGGCGACAGACGAGTGGGGTGGTGCTGGTCGGGGATCAGAACGTGGGAGAGGTCGGGGTCGATCGGGCAGGGTGGTTGGCTGTGTTGGAGGCGGCTGGGTGCAGTCAGAATTTATTGTCGAGTTTGATGCTCGGGTTTGAGGTGGTGGAGATGGGGTTGGCAGTCGGTGCAGGTGGTGGTGCGTTGATGTTGGGGTGGTGGAGTCAGCGGTCAAGCGAGTGGCTGAGGCAGAGATGGTGGTAGCTTACGGTGGTGGGTGTTAGGAAGTCGAGGGAAGGAGAGGGGAGGTGCTCGGGCTTTAGGGTTCGGCTAGGTTTTTGAAGTCGACGGTGATGGTGGATGGGTGTGGTGGTCAGGTCGCGGTGCGGCGGCCTGAAAGGGTAGTCCGGCGGGTCAGGAGCTAGCTTGAGGTGGTAGATGTTCAGTCGGGTAGGGGTGAGTCTCGGCAAGGGGAAGGAGGGGAGTAAGCTAGGGTTTGCCTATGGTGAAGAAGAGAATGGTTTTAGGGTTTAAATGGCAGAAAATATGTATTTATATACGTAGGGGAATTTGTGGGCTGACCTCGGGGCTTGGGTCTGTCTGGTCTCATTGGGGTAGTGCTGGTCCATGTAAAAGGATGCACGTGGGCTTGGTTAGGTTCTGTGCTAGGGTGGACTTGGCTTATTTTAGTTAATTTAATAATTATTTTGCAAGGCATTTATTTAACGAGCATTGCGCAGCTAAGGTGAGACGAAATACGAGGGTCTAAAGTTATAATGGCCAGATGGGTAGTGTGGCATGTCTAAAAGGTGTTTGCTATATTGGGTTGATGGTATTTGCTGGTGTGGCGTTCCAACTTCGAATCAACGGTAAGGTGTATTAAGGGATATGATTAATGTACATAAATCCTACTTGTACCTAAATAAGTCTTAGTCTCTTAATTTAAATAAAAAATAAACCCTAAATTGGTCGAGGGGGTTTACAATCTACCCTCCTTAGGGCATTTCGTTCTCGAAATTAAAACATACATATGGTACGCATTACTAACTAAAATTGAAATGCTATTACATATCTAGTCCTTCGAAGAGATATGGATAACATTGTAGAATATCCTCCTCGCACTCCCAGGTCGACTCACCTGGTGCATGATACCTCCATACGACACAGACTAGGGGTATAGTCTGACCTCGCAGTACCTTCTCGCTCCTGTCCAGGATCTCCACAGGCTCATCTTGGTAAGATAGACTCTGGCCGACTGTGATCTCTGAATGGTCAAGTACATGACTAGATCTGGCATGTACCTCCTCAGCTGAGATACATAGAAGATGTCATGGACTCCTTCCAAAGTCTGAGGCAAGGCTAATCTGTAAGCAACCGCTCCGATGCATTCTAGCACATCGAATGGTCCGATGTACCTAAGACTCAGCTTTCCTCTGCCTCTAAATCTGATAGCCCCTCGAGTAGGTGAGATCTTTAGAAACACGTGATCTCCAATATGGAACTCTAAGGGTCGTCGGTGTGCATTCGCCCAATACTTTTGTCTGTCCTGTGCTGCTCGTAAGTGCCCTTGGATCTTCTTCACCTTCCCCACTGTATGAACAACCAACTTTGGCCCTAGGATCTGTCTCTCACCTATATCGCTCTAACATACTCGGGAACAATATTTCCTTTCATACAATGCTTCATAGGAAGCCATCTGGATGCTTGATAGCTGTTATTGTAGAAAAACTTGAGCAAATACAAATGGTCCTCCCATGATCCTCCAAAATCAAGCATGCACGCTCTTAACATGTCTTCCAATGTCTGAATGGTGCGCTCTGACTGGCCATCTTTTATGGGTGATACGATGTGCTAAACTTCATGCGGGTACCGAGACTTTCTTGCATACTCCACCAAAAATAAGATATAAATCTCGTATCCCTGTCAGATACTATACTAACTAGCACTCCATGCAGTCGCACAATCTCCCTCATGTACATATCTGCTAAGACCTCTATCGATTGCCCAACTCTGAAGAGTAAAAAGTATGCAGACTTGGTGAATCTATCCACGATTACCCATACTATATTGCAACTACTAGGACTCCTCAAAAATCTCGTAACAAAGTCCATAGTGATATGCTTCCATTTCTACTCCGGTATGGGGAGCGGTTGAAGTAATCCTGCAGATCTCTGATGCTCAGCCTTGACTTGCTGACACACCAGGCACTTAGCCACAAAATAAGCTATCTTTCTCTTCATTCCATACCACCAGTATTACTGCCTTAAGTCTCTGTACATCTTCGTGCCTTCTAGATTAATAGAGTAGGTTAAACTGTGTGCTTCTGCCATCAACTCCTGACAAAGTTCTTCATTTGGAACATAGAGACGATCTCCACATCTTAAAATTTTATTTTCGTGTATACGCAATCCTATCTGTATTCCAGCCTCTGTCCTTTGTCGAAGCCTCTTGAATCTGGCATCTAGCGGTAGGGCAGCCTTGATCCTCTCCTGTAATATCGATTGCAACTGAAAACTTGACAAATATCCATCCACTCTGGGCATAACGACCTCTATACCCATCTGCTCTAGATCTCTCAATAGATGTTATTAGGTAGTCAAGAAAAATGCCATGGGTCTTCTGCTCAATGCGTCAGCCACTATGTTGGCCTTTTCTGGATGGTACTGCAGCTCAATCTCAAAGTCTGTCATCACCTCGAGCCAACGTCTCTGTCTCTGGTTCAGATCCTTCTGAGTGTAGACATACTTTAGGCTTTTGTGATCAGTGAATATCTCTACTCTTTCTCCATATAGGTAGTGTCTCCAAAGTTTTAGGGCTGTAAACCCCCTCGACCAGAAATTAGAGTTAATTAATTTCATTAACCTAATTAGGGTCAACTTGAATTAATTATGATTTAATATATAGTATTATAAATACCTGTGAAATGATTTGATTAATTGATATAATACCCTAGTTGTTGCCCTAAAACAAATTCCACATATTTGACCTAGACCTGTAAACCCATCATATTGAACCTAGAACAAACCCCGGACATTAATTTTCGTACCTAATTTTAGTCGCACAAAAGTCGTTACAAACGTCCGTGCGCAAATTAATTAAATTGCGTAATTACGTTCGCTGCCCGTTCCAATTGACGTTGAGACCCAACCTCAACCAGTTTTGACCAACCCAGATCACGATATTATTGTACACTGAGCCTACTACACAAATGACCCTTGTCCAACCAAATTTAGACTCCTAAATTTTATTTAAATTAAATTAGAGACACTTGTTACATTAATTATAAATTAATTAATATGGCTACCTAATCTCAATTACATTAGATCCAACTCCAACCCAAACCCACATCCACACCCACAAGCCTCATACAAAATACCATACACCATCATGGTCCAATGAGGAACACCAAACATGGTGTTTGTTTACATTAAATCCCCAACTCCACAATTTGTGCAAATACCAAATTGTTCAGGGGCCTAATTACAAAATTGCAATGAGGTGTCCCCCTCTCATTGGCCCAAAACATCATGGAGAAAAGAGATGGTCATGACCAATCATATGCATTTGATTTCCCTCCCCTTTCTTATGTACTTACATCACTTTATGTAGGGCACATCATGGCCCTACATTTGAAATACCTAAATCCTAGCCCTCCCTTCATCATGTAGAAGCTTCCCCAACTCCCCAACAAATTCCTACAGTCGGCCCTAACCCCAAGAGAGCCCCCCCTCACTCTCTCACCTACATATACCTACATTACAACTCATTAAAAGAGAAACTAAAACCTAAAGTTTCCAAAACCTAACTTCTCTAAACCCCTTTCTATTCAGCCCGACCCCTGCAAACTGCCACCCCGCGCCCGACTCCGGCCAAACGCCGCCATCGACCGCCACATACCGACCCGACCACCCTCGCCTGACTCCCCCCCACCTGCCACCTGAACCACCGGCCACCACGGCACCGGAACAGCTCCCCCCACCGCCCGCACCAACCCGACCACTCTCTTCCCGCACAGCACAGCCGACCACCCTTCCTCCTATAACTCCGCCACCACCGCACCTCTGACCACCAAAATCCGTCGAGCCCTCCCCCAGCCAGTCCTCCTCCACCCCGTAAAGTTTCAGCCGACGCCGCCACCACCCCGAGTAGATATCGACCCCGCAGCAGACACCCTCCCTGAACCGCTGCTGCTGTCGACCCCTCCCCGCGTGACGCCGGAGCGCCGTCCGGCCACCCCCGCCGGCGACGATCCACCACCGGACTCCCCTCGACCCGAGCGTCGATTAGGTATAATATTTTATGTATTATTACCATTAATTTTAGATGTATTTTGTTGTGCAATTGTTTATACCTTCGTATGAGTTTAGTTATGTATTTGTATACGTATTTTTAGTATAATTAAAAGTATATTTTGTATTGCTGAGTATATATATATAAATATATAAATACCTCCTGTATAAATACTGTAAAAGTATATATATATTGTATTTAGCATTATATATAATAGGAACAATAAATATGTATTTGTATACGTATATTAATATCTATTAATGCATGTATGTATATATATATTTCAGTATATTAATTAAATACTTATGTATATATTCCTGTATAAATAAGTATTCTATGTATTTATACTTCAAATACTGTTTAAATACAGTAGGTTTTATGTGCTAATAAATATATATATATACTATGTATTGTATGTACTAAGTAATGTATATGTATATTGTATTTACATATTTTGTATACCTTAGATATATAAATAAATATAATGTAATATAGAATATACTGTATATGGTATTGGATATTTATATTAGTTAAATATCTATTATGTATATATACCTATATATATATATGTTGTGTGTATACATAAATATCTAAGTGGAAAAATTATTAATGTATGTATATATACCTTTATAAATATACTCTATATAATTAGTATAAATATGTGCATATTAAATAGGTATATATATATATATATAAAGGTGTACATATATTGTGTATTCAAGTATATTAGGATATTAAATGAATATATAAACAATTTTTGATGTATTACTAAATAATACATAGGTGCTATTTTTGTACTATTAAACCTACATGTTATTTTAATATGTAAATATGTGTCTATGTATTAAATTTAGTTATATATATGGTATTGGCATTTTTAAATATGTTCATATATTTAATAAATGTGTATGTGTACATATTATTAAGTAATATGTAAAGTGCTATTTTAAATGAGCTATTTAACATACGTATTTTTATTAGGGTACATAAGTACTATTTTTATACCAAGGAACAAATATATTATTTTTAATATAATTAAATATGATTTAGTGTATATATATAAATACTGGTATTAGCTATGCATATATATACAGTCCCGACCCTATGACAGTTGTAGATACGAACAACGTGTATTAGTCGTGCTATTATAGCGACTAATTTGGTCATTACTACATCCTATATAGGATTGCTGGACACTACTGCCGAGGCATCAGGAGCAGGGCTTTGGATTTCGCAGCTACCCGGGACAGGCAAGTATACCTTGCTGGATTACTGCTTAAAATTAAATGTTAAATGTTGCAAATATACATGAACTGTGTGCGTCCGAGATTAACTCGGGTACAGTCGATAATGCGTCGATGAATAGTGTACTAGACCTAGATGCTAGCTGACTCACCTTCAACTGTGAGGATATTTTGATATCTTCCTTGACCATGGCACTATACACGTATCGCGATGGTACACTCATATTGGGATGTGGGTATGCGTACCCGATTCGCTATCAGTACGTACGACATGCATCACGGACTAGCATGTATTCTAGAGTAATATAGTTAATTGAGACTTGACATCTAGATACGGTACACTCAAGTCGTGTATTCGATTTGCGTATCTACATTGGGCGGGAAGGACAACTGATGGACGTATGGGATACACCCATCGGACTCCGTAGTATCCAGAGGAGCCGCGGATCCGATGATTTTCTTTATTCAGATACCCCACTCTTCGGAGTGGTACGGATGTATATATCATTGCAGATACCACGTCCCTTAGAGTGTTGGACGTTACATATATACAGATACCTCATTCTTCGGAATGATGGATGTTGCAGATACCACACTCTAGAGGACGTGGGATGTTATGCCTACACCTACTTATACGTTCCGAGGTTGTCCTTATATTGCATTTACTTAGATGGTTAGCATAGCCCTCTTTATTTTTATTCAGTACTATATCTGGCATGCATATTGTATCTTATTACGTCCCTCTGAGGACCTGGTTATCTTCCAGATCTGGACGAGGCCTGTTATCCCACAGTTTATGGGCCAGGTGTGGAGACGAGGTTTGCTCTCGACGAGGAGCTAGAGGTACTTCCATCAGAGTACCCCTGATAAGATTGGGAGGCCTTCCGCCTATGACTGGAGCTCATTACCTAGTTAGCAGTTGTTCCAGTCACTCTTATTTTTAGTACTTTATTTCCAGACTATCAGTACTTATCTCCAACATTTGTAGTGGGTTTGTTCCTACCAGACATATTTCAGTTGTACTATGTCATTCGACTATGTCCTTATATTCCAGTCTTTCATTTTAGTATTTTACTTGTTGTTTGTGGATGAGATTAGACACTGCCTGTTGATATATTAGACTTGTTAGATTTAGGACAGCGTAGCACGCTTCGCCAGGATCCATTAAATTGGGATATCCTCGAAGACGTGTCAGCTGGCCAATGTCACGTGGTCTAGTTCCATAATATTTTGGGACTGGGGCGTGACATGGCTTTAGTGGTGGCCCATACAGGTCTGAAACACCAAACATCTATCGCTTGTGGTATGGTAACATGCCCAGCGAGCCTGCAATAGGATAGAAATTATTAGGTCTCATCCACCTTGATCATCGCCTTTGAACCTCTTTCGTATCTAATTATTTGAATATCTGCATCCTGTTTGATTCCGTACTCTTTTAATAAAGTTCCATCTTTTACAGCAAGATGAACTTGCGTAGCGACCGCGAGGCATACGGTACCGTAGTGCCATCCACCACCGCACCGAGGGAGGAGACGACCCAGGGACCACCCAAAGAGCAGCCTCAGCCACAGGCACCGGTGATCCCCCAGGCCCCAATGATATATTGGCACCGAACTTCTTCTGACGATCCGACACAGCAGCATGAGGGTCAAACTTCACAGACGATCCCGACGCAGCACTTCGAGGGGCAGACCTCGAGGGCCACTCCGATGCCACAGTTCGAGAGGCCTACATCCGAGGAGACGCCGATAAGGCAGCCGGAGGTACCACTCCCACCACCTCTACCGTTTCCACCTCAGATGCCACCACCAGAGGGACAGCCCCAGATGATGCAGTTCTTTCAGACGATGATGCAGGCGCAGTGGCATCAGACCGAGACTTTGAGACGAAGCTTGATGGCAGATCTAGAGAACGCCAGGAGATTCTATCATGGTCTAACGTATGAGCTACAGAGGTACACTACCACCCAGGCGAGGATCTCTTACGAGAAGGTTCTGTCAGAGGCTAGGATCCAAGAGGCTATTAGCAGAGGATCGAGGCATTCCAGTGTAGCTACACCAGCTCAGGCACAACCGGGAGTAGGAGGATCGATCCGGCATCCAGGAGTACAGTCGCAACAGAAGGTTGTGCCGTATCCGCATAGAAAGATGCCGACATGTCACTATTGCAGGAAGAAGGGACATATTCAGAAAGATTACAGAAGAAGGTCAGGACAGTGTTTTAGGTGTGGATCAAACCAGCATCAGGCTCAGGAATGTCCCCAGTACGTCAATAGGGCCAAACAGATAGTGCAAGGCCAGCTCCACCAGTCCTAGGTATGTTCGTTGCATTGCTTGAAAATTTATAGATTATTATGTGTCTATTGATGAAGTATAATAGGGTGGCACAACTTTAAGACTTGCATAAGAAGATAGTATTTATTCAGACGGTAGAAATTATAGGCCCAAACCCCTATTGGGTCGACTAGCGACTGAGATAAGGAGTGAGTATGACAGCTGTAGAGATTGTAAAATCTTAATTTTGTCCTTGTTTGGTTTTGTGAACTTAGATTATTTTTGTACCTCCTTTCATCAAAATCTAGCGTACTTATACTACCTCGCCTTATGTTGCTGTTACAGCCTAGCTTTGCAAGCTCAGTCTTTTATCAAGCTTGTTCATGACATATATATTATTGGACGCGTACACTAATACATTTCAGAATCAGAGTACTACGGTCTGATCAACCATAGTACGCTTGGTTCGCCCTTCGCATAACTATTTTACGTGGATTGAGATATGTAGTGATTAGTACGAATGTATTGCCCTCTAGATATGCCTGAGCATATCGTATCCGTTACATAACTGTACTGATACGAGCAAGTGAAAAGGAATTACCAAAATAGAATTTCAATCCACAACTGCCTTGACAATTCCTATTGAATTCTTTAGAACGCCTTGATCCCTATACTTCTAATCTATTAGCTCCCCCTTGAACTCCTTATTATTGTTTTCCGTTTTCCCTTGTTTCGGAAAGATGAAACCTCGTGCTTAGCATAAGTTAATACACAGATAGTATTAGATGTACCCTATGGGTCGAATACATTATTTGATGATTATTTTGTAACCAAGGGCATATCCCATGTAATATTTGGGTTAAAACTTTTTGAGGATTGAGTAACAGGATTAAGTAAAAGTGGGGGAATGAGATTCCTGAAATGTAAGAGCCTTATGTGATAGAGGGGTAGACCCTAAGTTGGGTAGCAGTTGCATTGTCAACTCAAGAGAAACTCCTCTTAGTTGGGGTCGAGAAAGATTGGATGTAGAGGTTCAAGTCATTTTAAATTTTGAGAATTTTTAGAAGGATGATTAAAATGATGATGATTAAAAAAAAAAAATTTAGAATCTGGAAATTGCGGACCAAATACTTTTACTTGAGCGCATGATTTAAATTTTGGATATTGAAGGATTAAATCATTGATTTAAATTTTGAGGAAAAATGTGAAAATCTAGATTCGGACGATTGGTGAACTAGAATTCAAATTTTAAATGGAGACCTTTAAATGTTGATTGTGGGATTTTCTATTAGAAAATATTGAGAATAGAGTTTGAATTAAAAAAAAATTGGGGAGTACGAAATTCACAAGTTGAGGATAGAAATAATAAAATTGATCAAAAATTTTCTAGACAACTTTAACAGTTGAAGATTGCGATACAAATTCTGATACGAGATGTCATAGAGGTTTGAATCAGAGTGAATGTGGATTATTAAATTGAAAATTCTAGAAGAATGATTAATATGATAAGGGATTGATGAATTTTAAAAAAAAATCGGGATATGACAAAACAAATACTGATACGTGAGCATATAATTTAAAATTTTAATATTGAGGATTGAATCAACGATTTAAACCTAGAGGAAAATAAATAGAACCCTAAACATGGACATGGACAGATTAAATTTTAAATTGGAAGATTAAATTAAAAGAAATTTTGATGATAGGATTTCCTATTTGAACTATTAAGGATATAAATTGAATTTAAATTGGAAGAGTACAAAAGTCCATAGGAGGGAAAATATTGTTTAGTTTATTTCTAAGAGAGATTTTGTTAGTTAAAGATCACGATATAAAGTTTGATATACGAAAAATGTTATGCGGATTAAAAATTTAAAACTGGATGTTGATGAGGAAGAACGCTGGGTTAAATTTTTTTTTTCTTTTTGGGGCAATGACCATCTTAATTTAGAAGTGATTACGAAGGATGGATTAAAATTTATCTATCGCAAAGATATCGCGATTGACTTGCCCTAGGTATGTAAAGGGAGAACAGATTATGCCTTATTTTAATTTCGAGGACGGGACTTTGAGATGTGGAGATCGTCTCTATGTTCTGAATGGAGAGCTACGCCAGGAGCTGATGGCGGAGGCCCACAGTTCGACCTATTCTATACATCCAGGAGGCACGAAGATGTACCGAGACCTGAGGCATTACTACTGGTGGCACGGGATGAAGAGAGAGATAGCCCGCTTCGTGGCTAAGTGTCTGGTGTGTCAGCAAGTCAAGGCTGAGCATCAGAGGTCTGCCGGATTACTTCAACCACTCCCGATACCGGAGTAAAAATGGGAGCACATCACCATGGACTTCGTCACAGGTTTCCCGAGGAGTCCTAGTGGTCGCAATGCTTTATGGGTAATCGTAGATAGACTCACCAAGTCTGCCCACTTTTTACCCTTCAGGGTTGGGCAATCTACAGAAGTCTTGGCAGACATGTACATGAGGAAGATTATACGATTGCATGGAGTGCCAGTCAGTATCATGTCTGACCGAGATACGAGGTTTATATCGTACTTTTGGAGGAGTATGCAAGAGAGCCTTGGTACCCACCTTAAGTTCAGTACTTCATACCACCCGCAGACAGATGGACAATCCGAGCGCACCATTCAGACACTGGAGGACATGTTGAGGGCTTGCATGCTTGACTTCAGCGGTTCATGGGAGGACCACTTGCACTTGGTTGAATTTTCCTACAACAATAACTATCAGACGAGCATTCAGATGGCTCCCTATGAGGCATTGTATGGTAGGAAATGTTATTCCCCAGTATGCTGGAGCGATGTAGGCGAGAGGCAGATTCTAGGGCCAGAGTTCATCGTCCATACAGTGGAGAAGCTGAAGAAGATCCAGGGAGATCTACGAGCAGCACAGGACAGGCAGAAGCATTGGGCTAATGTGCATCGACGACCCTTAGAGTTCCAGGTAGGAGAACATGTATTCTTGAAGATTTCACCTACCAGAGGAACCATCAGATTTGGAGGCAGAGGGAAGCTGAGTCCGAGGTACATCGGACCCTTCGATGTGCAAGAGCGCATCGGAGAAGTTGCTTACAGATTGGCCTTGCCGCAGACACTGGAGGGAGTTCACGATGTCTTCCATGTATCTCAGCTGAGGAGGTACATACCGGATCCGAGTCATGTGCTTGACCACTCGGAGATCACCGTTGGTCCAAGCTTATCATACCAGGAGGAGCCGGTAGAGATCCTAGACCGAAGCGAGAAGGTACTGCGAGGCCAGACTATCCCTCTAGTTCGTGTCGCAAGGAGGCATCATGCACCAGGTGAATCAACCTGGGAACGAGAGGACGATATTCGGCAACGCTTTTCCCATCTCTTCGAAGGCCTAGGTATGTGATAGTATTTATTTCATTCAATAGTTTTGATATATGTCTGTTTTAATTTCGAGGACGAAATACTCTAAGGAGGGTATGTTATAAACCCCCTCGACCAGAAATTAGGGTTAATTAATTTCATTAACCTAATTAGGTCAACTTGAATTAATTATGATTTAATATATAGTATTATAAATACCTGTGAAATGATTTGATTAATTGATATAATACCCTAGCTGTTGCCCTAAAACAAATTCCACATATTTGACCTAGACCTGTAAACCCATCATATTGAACCTAGAACAAACCCCGGACATTGATTTTCGTGCCTAATTTTAGTCGCACAAAAGTCGTTACAAACGTCCGTGCGCAAATTAATTAAATTGCATAATTACGTTTGCTGCCCGTTCCAATTGACATTGAGACCCAACCTCAACCAGTTTTGACCAACCCAGATCACGATATTATTGTACACTGAGCCTACTACACAAATAACCCTTGTCCAACCAAATTTAGACTCCCGGATTTTATTTAAATTAAATTAGAGACACCCGTTACATTAATTATAAATTAATTAATATGGCTACCTAACCTCAATTACATTAGACCCAACTCCAACCCAAACCCACATCCACACCCACAAGCCTCATACAAAACACCATACACCATCATGGTCCAATGAGGAACACCAAACATGGTGTTTGTTTACATTAAATCCCCAACTCCATAATTTGTGCAAATACCAAATTGTTTAGGGGCCTAATTGCAAAATTACAATGAGGTGTCCCCCTCTCATTGGCCCAAACCATCATGGAGAAAAGAGATGGTCATGACCAATCATATGCATTTGATTTCCCCCCCTTTCCTATGTACTTAGATCACTTTATGTAGGGCACATCATGGCCCTACATTTGAAATACCTAAATCCTAGCCCTCCCTTCATCATGTAGAAGCTTCCCCAACTCCCCAACAAATTCCTACAGCCGGCCCTAACCCCAAGACAGCCCCCCCTCACTCTCTCACCTATATATACCTACATTAGAACTCATTAAAAGAGAAACTAAAACCTAAAGTTTCCAAAACCTAACTTCTCTAAACCCCTTTCTTTTCAGCCCGACCTCTGCAAACTGCCACCCCGGGCCCGACTCCGGCCAAACTCCTCCACCGACCGCCACCATACCGACCCAACCACCCTAGACTTACTCCCCCCCCACCTGCCACCTGAACCACCGGCCACCACGGTGCCGGAACAGCTCCCCCCACCGCCCGCACCAACCTGACCACTCTCTTCCCGCACAGTACAGCCGACCACCCTTCCTCCTATAACTCTGCCACCACCGCACCTCCGACCACCAAAATCCGCTGAGCCCTCCCCTAGCCAGTCCTCCTCCACCCCGTAAAGTTTCAGCCGACGCTGCCACCACCCCGAGTAGATATCGACCCCGCAGCAGACACCGCTCCCTGAACCGCTGCTGCTGCCGAACCCTCCCCGCTCGACGCCGGAGCGCCGTCCGGCCACCCCCGCCGGCGACGATCCACCACCGGACTCCCCTCGACCCGAGCGTCGATTAGGTATAATATTTTATGTATTATTACCATTAATTTTAGATGTATTTCATTGTGCAATTGTTTATACCTTCGTATGAGTTTAGTTATGTATTTGTATACGTATTCAGTATAATTAAAAGTATATTTTGTATTGCTGAGTATATATATATAAATATATAAATACCTCCTGTATAAATACTGTAAAAGTATATATATATTGTATTTAGCATTATATATAATAGGAACAATAAATATGTATTTGTATACGTATATTAATATCTATTAATGCATGTATGTATATATATATTTCAGTATATTAATTAAATACTTATGTATATATTCCTGTATAAATAAGTATTCTATGTATTTATACTTCAAATACTGTTTAAATATAGTGGGTTTTATGTGCTAATAAATATATATATATATATACTATGTATTGTATGTACTAAGTAATGTATATGTATATTGAATTTACATATTTTGTATACCTTAGATATATAAATAAATATAATGTAATATAGAATATACTGTATATGGTATTAGATATTTATATTAGTTAAATATCTATTATGTATATATACCTATATATATATATATATGTTGTGTGTATACATAAATATCTAAGTGGAAAAATTATTAATGTATGTATATATACCTTTATAAATATACTCTATATAATTAGTATAAATATGTGCATATTAAATAGGTATATATATATATATATATATATATATATATATATAAAGGTGTACATATATTGTGTATTCAAGTATATTAGGATATTAAATGAATATATAAACAAAATTTTTGATGTATTACTAAATAGTACATAGGTGCTATTTTTGTACTATTAAACCTACATGTTATTTTAATATGTAAATATGTGTCTATGTATTAAATTTAGTTATATATATGGTATTGGCATTTTTAAATATGTTCATATATTTAATAAATGTGTATGTGTACATATTATTAAGTAATATGTAAAGTGCTATTTTAAATGAGCTATTTAACATACGTATTTTTATTAGGGTACATAAGTACTATTTTTATACTAAGGAACAAATATATTATTTTTAATATAATTAAATATGATTTAGTGTATATATATAAATACTGGTATTAGCTATGCATATATATACAGTCTCGACCCTATGACAGCTGTAGATACGAACAACGTGTATTAGTCGTGCTATTGTAGCGACTAATTTGGTCATTACTACATCCTATATAGGATTGCTGGATACTACTACCGAGGCATCAAGAGCAGGGCTTTGGATTTCGCAGCTACCCGGGACAGGCAAGTATACCTTGCTGGATTACTGCTTAAAATTAAATATTAAATGTTGCAAATATACATGAACTGTGTGCGTCCGAGATTAACTCGGGTGCAGTCGACAATGCGTCGATGAATAGTGTACTAGACCTAGATGCTAGCTGACTCACCTTCGACTGTGAGGATATTTTGATATCTTCCTTGACCATGGCACTATACACGTATCGCGATGGTACACTCATATTGGGATGCGGGTCCGCGTACCCGATTCGCTATCGGTACGTACGACATGCATCACGGACTAGCATGTATTCTAGAGTAATATAGTTAATTGAGACTTGACATCTAGATACGGTACACTCAAGTCGTGTATTCGACTTGCGTATCTATATTGGGCGGGGAGGACAACTGATGGACGTATGGGATACACCCATCGGACTCCGTAGTATCCAGAGGAGCCGCGGATCCGATGATTTCCTTTATTCAGATACCCCACTCTTCGGAGTGGTACGGATGTATATATCATTGCAGATACCACGTCCCTTAGAGTGTTGGACGTTACATATATACAGATACCTCATTCTTCGGAATGATGGATGTTGCAGATACCACACTCTAGAGGACGTTGGATGTTATGCCTACACCTACTTATACGTTCCGAGGTTGTCCTTATATTGCATTTACTTAGATGGTTAGCACAGCCCTCTTTATTTTTATTCAGTACTATATCTGGCATGCATATTGTATCTTATTACGTCCCTCTGAGGACCTGGTTATCTTCCAGATCTAGACGAGGCCTGTTATTCCACAGTTTATGGGCCAGGTGTGGAGACGAGGTTTGCTCTCGACGAGGAGCTGGAGGTACTTCCATCAGAGTACCCCTGATAAGATTGGGAGGCCTTCCGCCTATGACTGGAGCTCATTACCTAGTTAGCAGTTGTTCCAGTCACTCTTATTTTTAGTACTTTATTTCCAGACTATCAGTACTTATCTCCAACATTTGTAGTGGGTTTGTTCCCACCAGACATATTTCAGTTGTACTATGTCATTCGACTATGTCCTTATATTCCAGTCTTTCATTTCAGTATTATACTTGTTGTTTGTGGATGAGATTAGACACTGCCTGTTGATATATTAGACTTATTAGATTTAGGACAGCGTAGCACGCTTCGCCAGGATCCATTAAATTGGGATATCCTCGAAGACGTGTCAGCTGGCCAATGCCATGTGGCCTAGTTCCATAATATTTTGGGACTGGGGCGTGACAAGGGCAAAGATCATTGCTGCCAGCTCCAAGTCGTGAGTGGATAGTTCTTCTCATGGGTCCTCAATTGCCTAGAGGCATAGGCTACAACCTTCCCATGCTGCATCAAGATATATTATAATCCTTTCCCGGATGCATCGCTATAGATCACGAATCCTCCGGGTCCAGAAGGTATGGTCAAGATAGGTGCCATAGTCAGACGCTTCTTCAGCTCATCGAACGCCTTCTGACACTCCTCTGTCCAAGTGAACTCCTGCTCCTTACGGGTCAAGTGGGTCATCGTCTCTGTAATCTTCGCAAAGTTCTCTATGAACCTCCAGTAATATCCGACAAGTCCTAGGAAACTTCTCACTTCTGAGACTTTGGTAGGGGTTGGCCATGTCTTTACTAATGAAATCTTCGCCGGATCTACTGAAATACCATCTTCTGAGATAACGTGTCCAAGAAAAGTGACACGATCTAGGAGGAACTCGTACTTGCTCCGCTTGGCATAAAGCCTCTCTCTCTTCGGCGTCTCTAACACTAGTCTCAAGTTCTCTTCGTGCTCTTCGTGGCTCTTCGAATACACCAAGATGTCGTCGATGAAGACTACCATGAACTGGTCTATGTATTGGTGGAATACTCTGTTCATCAAGTTCATAAATACAGCAGGTGCATTTGTTAGTCCAAAAGGCATCACTAAGAACTCGCAGTGACCATAACGAGTCCTGAATGCTGTCTTTTGAATGTCTTCTTTTCTCACCTTTACTTGGTGATAACCCGATCTCAAGTCGATCTTTGTGAACACCACTGCTCCTGTCAACTGGTCAAATAAATCATCAATCCGCGGTAGGGGTACGTGTTCTTAATAGTCAAAGCATTAAGGACTCTGTAATTAATGCACATACATACTGTTCCATCCTTCTTAGGTACAAACAACATTGGTGCTCCCCAGGGTGATGCACTAGGATGGATAAATCCCTTGCTCTGTAACTCCACTAGTTGTAGCTTCAGCTCATCTAATTCCTTCTTCGCCAATCGGTACACATTAGAAGATACCGGTACTGCTCTGGGTACTAGCTCAATGGTGAACTCTACGTCTCTATCTGGCGGTAAGCCTGGAAATTCTTCGGGAAAAATATCCTCAAATTCTGCAACTATTGGTGGGGGTACCATCTCCATAGCCATATAAGTTCCAGCTGTCTGTCCTACTCCTTGTTCGATGATCCCTCGTATGTACTCGAATTCTGGTTGGTCTTGTGGTCAAAAAGTGATACTACCCTTCCGGCAGTTCAGTACGGTATTATACTGGCTTAACCAGTCCATGCCTAGCATAACGTCAAATACGGTATAGGCAATACCAAGAATCGTGCTCTCATCTCTTTACCACATATGACTACCGAACACGTTCGAATAGTGCTGGTAACTGGCACGATACCTCCTCCGGTATGGATCTTCCAACTCTTAGGTAAGGTAAAAGTCGCTACTCTATGCATTGCTACAAATCTACTAGATATGAACGATAATATAGCTCCAGAATCAAACAATACAGTTGCAGGTAATAATACAACTAAAATGGTACCTGTGATAGCTTCCCCTTCTGTTTCCTCCTCAGTAGCTGCTATTACAAAGGCATGTCCGTAACTCTTCCCTCCGGTCTGCTGTCGGGCTCGATCAAACTGTGCCTGCTGTAGGGCCAAGGGTGGTCCCCTCTGAAATCCTCCAGGTGCGGGTGGACGCTGACCTCCTAGTAGGGGTAGTATCCTCGGGACTGGTGCTGCTAGCCTCTGTCTGGCCGATGGTGCTGCCTCTCTGTGCTGTAGGCAATCTCGGGCAAGGTTCTTACTCGCTCCATATATCATGCATAGTTCTAGCTTCTTTCGGCAATCTCTAATGACGTGTCCCTTCTTGCCATAATAGTGACAAGTTGGAAGCTCCTGTTGTGAGTACGGTGCTGCCTTCTGCTGTGTCTGTGCTCCGGGATGACGGATCGGTCCTCCTGCTCTGAGCTGGGATCTGGCTGGTGTAGTCGTGCTGGAATATCTAGCTCCTCTGACGATGGCCTCCTGGATCCTCGCCTCTACAAGAATCTCCTCATAAGAAATCCTCGCATGTATGGTGGTATACCTCTGTAGCTCAAAATTGAGGTCGTGATGGAATCTCTGGGCTTTTTTAAGATTATTGGGTATCAGGATGGCACCAAATCTGCTAAGACGAATGAACTCTGCATCGTATGCGTCTACAGTCATATTCTCTTATTCTAGATACAGAAACTGGGAGTACAGGGCATTTCTGACTATAGCTAGAAAATACTTCGCATTGAAGTACTCTAAGAACTGTTCCCAAGTCTGGTTCTGGTCTATACTGCGCTCAATGGAATCCCACTAGTGATGAGTGTTGCCTTTTAGTTGGGCCCTCACTGCAGTCATCCAAAGGTCTGGATGCAGTTATGAAGCCTCTAGTAACATCTCCATGTTGGCGCCCCAATCGGAGATCTCCTCTGTAGTCTCGTTACCTGAGAAAGTATCTGGTCCCATCTATCGGAACCATCTAACAGTGCCACCTGTCTGGGCTGGTGGAGGTGCTGGTATTGGTATTATGACAGGTGTCCTTTCTAGTACTGCCATTAAACTCTGTCTCAATGTCTCTGTCTGATGCCACTGTGCTTTTATCATAGTCTGAAAGAACTATAGTATCTGTGGTTGTTCGTCTAGTTGTGGCATCTAGGATGGATAAGGTGGAGGTAGTGGTAATGGAACTTCTGGCTGTGCGGTAGGTGTCTCCTCCTTTGTAGTCCCCTTGGTCTGCGGCATCGGCGTAGCTCCTGAAGTCTGGCCCTCAAAATATTGTATGGGGATCATCTGGGAAGTCTGTCCCTCGGGTTGCTGTGTAGGATCACCCTGAGAGGTCTCATTCCAATGTATCAGCGGGGCCTGTAGCAGTGGTTCCCTTCAGGTAGTCCCTGGGGTACCTTCTCTCTTTGGGTGGTGTCGGTTGGCACCACAACACTGGGTGCTCCTCGTCTACTATGCAAGTTTATCTTGCTGCAAGAGATAGGACTTCATTAAAAGAGTACGAAATCAAACAAACAGGATACAGATATTTAGAAGTAACACAAAGGAAGTTCAAAGACGCAATCAAGTGGATGAGACCTAGTAATTTCTGTCCTATTGTAGGCTTGCTGGACATGTTATCATACCACAAGCGGATAAGTCGACCTACATGGGCCACCACTAAAACCATATCATGCCCCAGTCCCAAAAGTGCACCGGACCAGGCCACGTGGCAATAGCCAGCTGTCACATCTTTAAGGATAACCCAATTTAATAGATTCTAGCGAAGAGTGCTACGCTGTCCTAAATACTAACAAGTCCAATCAATCAACAATGGTAAATCTAATCTCATCCACAAATAAATAGCAAGAATGTACTAATAATAACTGTTGGAAGATAAACGCCAGTCTCAAAATATCATAGTACAACCAAGAATGTCTGGTGGGGACAAACCTACTACTACGATGAAATAGAATACTGAAATGATAGATAAAAGATAATGACTAGGGCATCGGCTGACTAGATAATAATGCTACCAATCCTAGGCAGAAGGCCTACCAACTGATCACAGAAATACTGACGATAGCACCTCTAGCTCCTCCGCGGTAGTGTACCTCATCTCCTGCCCTGGGCCGTACACTGTGGAATAATATGCCTAGTCTAAATCTGGAAAGGTACCAGGTCCTCAGAGGGATGTAATAAGATACATAGAAGCATGCCATATATAAATACTGAATAAAGTAAATACAATAAGTGTGTGCTAACCATCTAAGTGAATGCAATATGAAGACAACTTTGGTACGTATGGGTAGGCGTAGGCATAATGTCCAATACTCCGAAGAACGTGGTATCTATAACGTCCATTATTTCAAAGAATGAGGTATCTATAATTTATATACGTTCGTATCACTCCGAAGAGCGTGGTGTCTGCAATAAAGGAAGTCATTGGATCCGTGGCTCCTCCAGATACGACGGAGTCTAATGTATGTATCCCATATGCTAATTAGCTGTCCTTATCGCCCAATATAGATACACTAGTCGAATACTCAACATGCATACCACGTATCTATATGCCAGTCTATAAAAATAACATAATCCTGAGTTTCGTACTAATCGTGATGCATATCACACACACTGATAGCTAGTCGAGTATGCGAACCCGCATCCCAATATGAATGTCACAGTGATACGTGTAAGAGTGTTTGATCTTAAAAATACTAGAGTATTCTCCTAATAGGGTGAGTCTGCTAGTGACTAGGCTAAGTACACTAATCATCGACACATCCGTCGACTGTACCCTAGTCAATCTCGGATGCACACAGCCATATGAAATAAGCAATAAAATATCATACAACATATGCAATATTTAAATTAGACAGTAAATATGGTAAGGTATCTTGCCTGAGTCCTCAAGCTGTGAATGCCAATAGCTTGCTCCTGCGGTATCTCCTGGTTGATCTAGTGACCCTAGACATACTATATAATATAACAAATACTGACATCAGACACAAAGTAATATATGTACACGCTACTACGACGCTACTCTTGGGTATTGTAGCAAGTTCACGGTTGATCGAATACACGTCACGCGTGCACGTAGCTAGGGCGTACACGTGTTTTGTCCTCGGTTATTATGTGCCTTGAGATAATTATTACTACACTATTGGTTTACGAACTATATTACGTCTTGTTGAATTACCCGCTAGTTGATTTCCACGTTAAATGCACTAGGTCTATGTCTACGCTTATAGGTGAATTACAAGTCTTAAATCACAAGTCATATCATCAAGTTAATTGTTTATTTATTAATTACCATCTAATTTAATTAACACTCTTACATAAACATAACTTGTGTCCAACCCTAAGACACACAACACAACTACACAATGCCAATGAAGAAAAGGGGGTAATACAATGTTTACCTAATCGTGGTCGAGAGGGGGGGTTCTACCTCATCGACGAGTCCTCCGGCGATCGATGGAGCTTCGATCAACAGTCAAAAGCGATAGTAACTGTAGTAGGTGCAGCGGCGGCAGCAGTAGTCTGGCAACGGCGGCAGGCTGGAGGCGACTAGGTGCAGTGAGGTGGTGCCTGTCGGGGATCAAAATGTGGGAGAGGTCGGGGTCGGTCGGACAGGGTGGTTGGCTGTCCTAGAGGCGACTGGGTGCAGTGAGAATTTGTTGTCGAGTTTGATGCTCGGGTTTGAGGTGGTAGAGATGGGTTGGCAGTCGTGTAGGTGGTGGTGCGATGATATTGGGGGTGGTGGTGTCGGTGGTAAGGCGAGTGGCTGAGGCAAAGATGGTGGCAGCTTACGGTGGTGGGTGTTGGGAAGTCGAGGGAAGGAGAGGGAAGGTGCTCGGGCTTTAGGGTTCGACTAGGTTTGTGAAGTCGACGGTAATGGTGGATGGTGTGGTGGTCAGGTCACGGAACGGCGGCCTGAAAGGGTGGTCCGACGGGTCAGGAGGTGGCTTGAGATGGTGGATGTTCAGTCGGGTAGGGGTGAGTTTCGGTAAGGGAAAGGAGGGGAGTCGGCTAGGGTTTGCCTATGGTGAAGAAGAGAATGGGTTTTAGGGTTTAAATGGCAGAAAATTTGTATTTATATATGTAGGGGAATTTGTGGACTGACTTGGGGCTTGGGCCTGTCTGGTCTCATTGGGGTGGGGCTGGTCCATGTAAAAGGGTTCACGTGGGCTTGGTTAGGTTCTGTGCTAGGGTGGACTTGGCCTTAATTTAGTTAATTTAATAATTATTTTGCAAGGCATTTATTTAACGAGCATTCCGCAGCTAAGGTGAGACAAAATACGAGGTTGTAAAGTTACAATGGCCAGATGGGTAGTCTGACATGTCTAGAAGGTGTTTGCTATATTGGGTTGAAGGTATTTTCTGGTGTGGCATTCCAACTTTGAATCAACGGTAAGGTATATTAAGGGATATAATCGATGTACATAAATCCTACTTGTACCCAAATAAGTCCTAGTCTCTTAATTTAAATAGAAAATAAACCCTAAATTGGTCGAGGGGGTTTACACGTAGGCTCTACAAAACATTTGAGCTCTCCCCCGTCAGTCAGTAGCACATACTCACCCGGTGAGTATCTCGTAGATGGTCGATCTATCGCTCCTCCTCAATGGAACCATTGGTGCTAGCTGTATATCAACAGCCTCCTCACCTTCAGAAACTATCTCCTCAGCATGCTCATCCTCCTGAGGGTCACCTTGACCACCATCAGTAGGCTGATGATCAAGGTTGGAAGAACTCCATGTATTATCTCCTCTATAACTGGCTCCTCTGTGATATCCTCTGAAAAAGGTTCGAAGCAAAATAATAACTCAGAAAATTCCTCGATCTCAGAAGGCATTTCAGAATCCTGAGTGTTGATCATGATCTGATCCTCGATGAAAACCACATCCTTGCTTCTGTAGAGCTTTTTTTCTACTGGATCATAGAGCCTATAGCCAAACTCATCCCGACCATAGCCGACAAAGATGCACCGTCTCGTCTTTGGCTCAAGTTTGGATCTTTCGTCCTTCGGTACATGCATGAAAGCCTTGCAACCAAACACTCGTAGGTGATTGTATGACGGCTCTTTGTCATACTATACTTTGTCAGGTACATCACTCTGCAAAGGAGCACTAGGAGATAAATTAATAACATAAGCAGCTGTATAAAGTGCCTCACCCTAATAGCTACCTGATAAGTTTGCTTCTGACAGCAAATACCGTACCCTCTCCATCAACGTCATGTTCATTCGCTCCGCTACACCATTAAGCTGAGGTATCTTCGACGGAGTCTTCTGGTGTCGTATCCCTTGCTCTCTATAATAAGCATCAAAGGGACCAATGTACTTGCCGTCTTTGTCGGACCGAACATATAGTAGCTTCTTGTCTGCCTCCCTTTCAACAGAGGCCTGAAACTCTTTGAAATTGGGCAGCGCCTGATCCTTGGTCTTCAAGGTATAGACCCAAACCTTCCTGGAATAATCATCAATAAAAGTCATAAAATAAGAAGCACCACCAATAGACTTTACCTTCATAGGACCACAGACATCCAAGTGAATCAACTTGAGCAACGCCGGCTTCCTTGAACCTGGGTGACTTTGAAAAGACACTATATTTTGCTTTTTGGCCAAATAATGCGTACATCTCTCCAATTATGTAGATTTTAGCACTGGAATCATCTTCATGTTCACTAAGTAGCTCATTCCCTTCTCGCTGATAAGGCTGAGCCGCTTGTGCCATAACTCACTAGACGCATCAGTAGCTGTGTTCACCTCCAATGCCCCATGTGCGATCCCTTCCATAATAGAGTCTGAACTTTTTGCTTCCTCTGTCAATCTCCATCGAACCTCTGGAAAGCTTCCATTGACCATTCCCGAAGAGGTTGAAGAAACCCTCTTCCTCCAACCTTCCAACCGATACCAGGTTGAAACGGATATCATGGATATGACGAATATATTTTAGAATAAGAACTACACCCGTCTTTGTTCTCAAATGCATAACTCCAACAGCAACAGCTTTCGACACATCTTTGTTGTCCATCATCAACACTCCACAGTCGCATGTTGTGTAAGTAGCAAATAGTGCCCTGTTGTGAGATACGTGCGTTGAAGCACCTGAGTCCACCAACCAAGAGTTTTTATCGTAGGCGAGATTCATAACTACCTTATCACCTATAATAATTATGTCACCTCCATGTATCGAGGCCGCCGATATAGTATTCTCACTTTACTTTTTCTTGTCGCCCTTTCTCTCTCTCTTCCAAGCAAAACAGTTCTGCTTGATGTGTCTCTTCTTGCCATAATGGTAACACTCCGAGTCCTCGTACCGACACTTAGATTTATCCATGCTCTTGTCTCTGCCACCACCTGGACCCCTACTCTTGCTCTTTCTGCGACTCTCTGAAACTTGCACCTCTGAGTGGGATGTGGATGAAGTGCCCAAAGAAAGCCTTCGCATCTCTTCATTCAGTATCCCGCTCTTGGCAAACTCCAGACTGACCACGCCTTCTAAAGCAGAAGTAATCATAGACACTCGTACAATTTTCTACGAGTCTGGCACTGTACACGGCAGCCATAGTCCCTGAACCTCATTGTCAAACTTAACTCCCATCGAGGATAGCTGGTCAACCACGCCCTGGAACTCACTCAAGTGACCCGTAATATATGCAGTATCTTTGTACCGCAGATCCATCATTATTTGGATCAGAAACAACTTGTTTATCCTGGTCTTCTTCACATACAAAGATTCTAGCTTATCCTATAGTGTCTTCGTATGCTCAATATTGGCAAGGTGATTGTATATGTTCTTTTCAATAAACTGCCTGATATATCCACATACCTGTAAATGCACGAACTTCCAGTCCCCTTCGAATTTGTTACTGGACTTCTCGGACGCAAATACTGGAAGATGCAGCTTCTTGACAAACAATAAATCATTTATCTTTATTCGCCAATAATGATAGTTAGTACCGTTTAAGTTTACCATGTGCACCACTTTCGTATCCATCTCTCCTCCCTGTTTTTCCTGTCAACTCCTGACCTCTCTGAACTCCAGAACCTGGCTCTGATACCAATTTGTTGGGAACAAAAGCACAAAAACCATTTCACAAACCAAGAAGCCCTACGAGGGAACCGAGCAAAAACACACAAACTAAAAATGTCAAACACAAATCGCAGACACAAAGATATTTACGTGGAAGGCCCAAATAGAAAAAACTACGGGACGATCGAAGTCCAACCCTAAAAATCCTCCACTAATAAAATAAAAAATACACCGACTCCTTACAAACTTCTCACCTATCTAAACAGATCACCATAACTATTTGGAATAGAAAATATATCACAGACAAATAAAGAACGGAGATGACGAGAAAAGAATTACCCGAAACTGATCTGTTCTTCGAAATATTCTTCAATCTCTTCCTCTCTCCTTCCAATGTTGTAAAAGAACTCTTGTCTCCTTTTGCAATATTTTTGAGATATATTTTAGGACTAGAAGATACCTAATATATATAGCCTCAAACCCACAACTAGTATTCCTATTATATATAGGAATACACAATCCAAATATATTGAGGTATTCCTATTATATGTAGGAATATTTATTCCAACTCCAGAATATTTTCCATATAGGATGGGAACCCTACCCACTCCAACAAATTCTTGTATTAGTGATACATTGTGACTCAGTTGGGTAAGTTGGTTGTACTCACTATTTTCTAATCATGCATAATCATTCACTTGTTGACACACGAGATATCGTGAAATAAACCGAGCTATCTCTCTTTTCATTTCGTTCTACCAAAATTATTGTGTGATATTATGGTACATCTTCAAGCCTCCGGGATGAATAGAATATTTGGAACTATGTGTCTCAGTCATCACTTTATGTCTAATATTTTTACTTGGCACACAAAGCCTATTTTCAAATCTGAGTGTTCCGTCTTCGTGAATCCTTAATTCCTTCCTAAGACCTGATTCACATTCTGTCCTAAGCTTTTAAATCTGGGAATCTTCTATCTGAGCTGACGTAATCCTCTCCATCAAAGTTAACTATATCTGAAGACTGGCTAATACTCATGTCTCTTGAGCTAATACCACCTTGATGCCCATCTCTTGAAGATCTTCTAGAATGTGCTTCTGAGTTGTTAAAATGAATGTGTTGCCTATTCCACTGAGAGCATCTGCCTCCATATTTTTCTTTCTTGGATGATACTGAAGTAATATATCCTAATCACCAAATAATTCTAGCCACCTTCTCTACCTCATGTTTAAGTCATTCTGAGTGAATAAGTACTATAGACTCTGTGAATATCTTGACCCGATCACCATATAGGTAATGTCCCCACAACTTGAGAGCAAATACTACTGTTGCTAATTCCAAATCATGTATTGGATAATTTTTCTCATGATCTCGAAGTTGTCGAGATGCGTAATCTATCACTCTTCCATGTTGTATTAACATACACTCGAGTCCTTTCCTAGATGCATCACAATAAGCTGTGAATCTTTCTGATCCTACTGGAAGTGTAAGAAACGGTGCTGATATCAACTTATTCTTTAACTTCTCGAATGCTGCTTGGCACTCTGCCATCCAAACAAAATTCACATCCTTGCGGGTCAGATGAGTCATTGGTGCTAAAATCTGCACAAAATCTGTTACGAACCTCCGATAATATCACGTTAATCCCAAAAAAACTACTCACATCTGCTACTGTCTTCGGGACTGACCAATTCTCTACTGCTTCATCCTTCTTGGGGTCTACTGATATTCCTTCTCCTGAGATGATGTACCCCAAGAATAAAACAAGATCTAACCAAAACTCACACTTACTGAGTTTAGCATATAACTGATGCTCACTAAAAACTTATAATATCTTCCGAATATGTCCTCCATGCTCTTATTTACTGTTGGAGTAGATAAGAATGTCGTCTATGAATACCACTATAAATTGATCTAGGTATGGCATAAAGATACGATTTATCAAATCTATGAATATTATTGGTGCATTAGGTAATCTGAATGGCATAACTAAGAATTTATAATGCCCGTATCGAGATCGAATTGTCATCTTCGGTATATCTTGCTCCCGGACTCTTACTTGATAATATCCTGATCGAAGATCTATCTTTGAAAATACTTTTGTCTCACTCAATTGATCAAACAAGTCATCAATCCTAGACAACGGATACTTGTTCTTTACTGTTACTGCATTCAACTTTCTATAGTCGATACATAACCGTATTGACCCATCTTTCTTCTTTACTAGATTGTTGGTGCTTCCCATGGTGATCCACTAGCTTGAATAAACTTTTTTTGCCTTTAGTTCTTCCACGTATTGATATAGCTGGTTGATCTCCATTGGTGATATCTGATAGACCTTGTTGGAAATTAGTTTTATTCCTGGCATTAATTCTATGCATAACTTTACTTCTCTTGCTGGGGGTAATCCTAGAAGCTCTTCCAAAAATAAGTCAAAAAATTATTCAATTATTTTGGGGAACTGATCTTTAACTTATGTTATTGCTGCAATGCCACCTTCATGTTGGTCCTTCACCGTTCTATTGAAGATAAACTCTTCCTTGCCTGGAATGTTAAATAACACTCTACCCCTATGGTAATGTATCGTCACATGACTCTCTCTCAACCAGTCCATGCCAAAAATAACGTCAAAGTTACCTATAGGGAACTCGATCAACCTTGCGGATAATAAATATTTACACACTATGATTGGATATGCTAAGCACACTCTACTGACTCCTACGAGACTATTACCAGTGAGTATATTCAGCCTCTCTAGCAAAGCCTCCAACTCCAATCTAATATGTGTCCAAATTATACACATATAAATGAATGGGATGCTCATGAATTAAATAATACTATGGCAGGAAAAGATGTAACAAGAATATTACCTACTACTACATTACCTGATACCAAAGTCTCCTCCAGAGATAGAGTAAAAGTTTGTCCTTGGACTTGTGGTGCTCCTTGTTGCTGCCTCCCTTGAAGACTCAATTGTGGCCTTTACTGTCTGTACTTCTATTTTTTTGATGGTTGTACATCTAAATTTTCTTCAACAATGGACGCTGAGCCAATGACTTGATTGCCAATGCTACCCCCCTATATTGAGCGACCCTTGGTGCTGGTAATTCTAATCGATGTACCGGTCCTTCAATCGTCTGTATCATAAGATACAATCCGTGTACTGTCCTACACACCTCTCGTATATGGCCTTCCTTGCCATAATACGTACATCTGACTGGGGCTCCCAATTGATGTTGTTGCTGCCTCGGTTGATTCTGCCGAGCTGGTGCTGTTGTTGCTGATGCTATTGATCTTCTTGATGCTATGTCATAAATGTGAATACCAAGAGATAGTACTTACATCTGCAGTGCTGGTCCTCCTCCTTCGCTCTGGGCATGATACCTCTTCTGGCCTCCTGTCCTTGAAGCTAACCTCTGGATTGTCAGCTCATGTCGCTTAGATATGATCGATACTTCATTGAAAGTCTGATAGCTATGGCACTCTATTAGTTGCTAAATTTCCAGATGAAGTCCATATTGGAACCTCATCGCCCTCTCCGTTTTTGTTGCTACCATCGTCAAAGCAAATCTGCTAAGCCTGCAGAACTATACCGCGTAGGCATCCACTGTTATTCCAGACCGCTTGAGGTTGATGAACCTAAATTGTAGCTCATATTGTGCTACCACTCCAAAATACTTAAACCCTGAAACCAGCCCTAAAGTTGTCCCATAAGATATGTTGTCTTAACCCAACTTTCTCTACTACCCACCAATCTCTAGCAAGGTCCTGGAGCTGCAATCGGACATGATCAACTTGTTTCTCAGCTGGAACCTTTGCCGCTGTCAGTATTATTTCAATATTCTGAGCAAGCGTCTACGGTAATGGCGCACTCCGTGCCATTAAAGTACCTGAGGTTGAGTCGACAAAATCTTACCGATGCCCCTGAGTCTGTTCTAACACTCATTTCCAAGGCCGTCTGAATCCTTGCTTCAACAAGATATAATGCTCTTGTTGCTAAAACTGCTGATTTTGTTGGGTTTCTATCATTCCTCTTATAAACTCCAGCAATATTGGGGTATCAAGTGCTACTAGCACTACTGGTACGACCAGGGGTACTGAAGCTTCTCGTACATGTTGCTCCTCGTGCTTTCCTACTGGTTCTAGCTTGATCCTTCCAAAAGTAGGTGTTACCTCCCATTGTGGGCCAACGAACCTTTGTCCTGCTGAAACTGCTGGTGCTCCAACCACCAAATCTGGAGAAGCCCTAAGGAAAAAGATACAAGATAAATCAAGAACATGACGAGAAAGGATCGAGAAATCAATGGTACCGAAGTCAAGCTGAGTTACGAGAAGACAAATTTTAGGATTTTAAGGAGGAACATGTTTGATTAAAATTTTCTATTATCAAGATACTGTAAAAAAGACAGAATTGCATGGGCCACCACTAAAATCTTGTCATATCCTAGGCCCAAAATACTGGAGAGCAGAGGATGACTCAGTCAACCACACCTTGCGGAATACCGAAGTAACCTTCAATATTTTAAGGTTGTCTAAGGACATGGGGGTGCATACAACAATCAGGTTTTCTAGGGTCAAGAACTTTTATATCTCAATCATTCAAACAAGTAGCAATAATATAGAATATTTCTGAATAAGTAGTAAGGCGTCCCAAATGCCGCATCAGAATATTTTTAGATGAACTAGCAAGACAAAATGATAAGCTAGATACAAGATCAAAAGTATACATGACAGTGAGTTATCTATAGTCTGAATATATTATAGTCATGTAGGGAACTAGTATCCAGATTTGTCGGCTAACAGGTGCCGGTTGGCTAAACGCCCAAAAGAATATAGTTCACAAAAGACGAGTAGTGAATAAAGAAACACATTCATGTTCCTCAGCAGCCATCCTTCGAGTGTATGCCATCAGTGGGGGGGAGTAAGCTTGAAACTCAGGTGTTGGCTCTAAACCTGGCAATACAAAACCAGTAGAGTCAAACCTCAAATAGCAAGTACCATAAAAGAAGCACGAAATAAAAGCAAAACCAGTTCTATAGCATGAGATGCGTGAGCCAACAATCAATGGCATATGTCCTATCCATGACATGATATGACACCCCTTTACCAAACAAGGACATAAAGTGCCTTATCACATCAAGATAGAATATGTTCATTGATTATGGTCAAGCTAAAATAACTCTGTGTCATAGTTTCATTCCATAACCTATCATATCACAACAGCATAACCCAACAACCAAGCAAGGATATTAGTTGCACCATCAAGCTACAACAGTCTATGTCCTTAATTCCACTTAATAGAAGGTGCAATATACAATCAGAGATATTACATAGGAAAAACAATCTAGCTTCAGTCCATGAATTATCGTAACATAATAATACAACCCAACAACCAAACAAGGACATGGGTTGAATCCTCATGCCGCGATAGCCTACTTTTCTGGCTAGGCATGTATTACAAGTAATTTAAACGGCCAATCATGTATTACGGCTTGATATGTAATCTCTTGGTTATCCCATAAATGTAATACATAAGTATCCTCAGATCGTGCCCTAATCAAGCAGGGATGACTGAATCAATGATATACGAGCAAGAATATATGTATAAGATGCACCAGTCCCTTGTAAGGGCATTGTGCTAATTAACAAATTAGTAACAGTTTCAGGCTTTTTACAGGAAAGATATTGGCTCGGTCTTATAATTTTTGTTTAGCAGCAGATGTTTGAGGTTTAGAATTAAGGATGCAGAAGTCTGACTCTTTAATTAAACCCTTGGTGCACCATACCGTTGTTAAAATATTTGGAGCCCAACATCAGCCCATAAATTCTAATAAATTATTGCATTCTAGACTTGACACGCCAATTTAGACGCTGGACTTTTTTGTCACTCAAAATCATAATCCCTTGTGCTCTAATTTAATTGCATAACTTCCTGTATCCAAATTCTATTATTTAATCCTGTATCGCGCACCTGTGTCGTTGCCTTCAATTTTGAGACACCAACTCAACCCGTTGAGCAGGACCAATTAAACGGTCCAAGACTGACACCAAGCCTACACCTTTCATGACCTTTGCGTCACTCCCAATTGAGCCCCCATGTGCCCCCATTTAATTTAAGAGCACATAATATTTTATTTTAATTAAATTAGGGATACCAACTTTGACTAATCCTATTTTTAATTCCAACTTAACCCAATGTCCCATGAATTAAGCCCATGCAAAACACACAACACCCCCTCACCCTACAAAATATCAAACACCAATTCTCCCACAAATTTTCTATTATTTTATGTGTTTGTGCAAATATCCAAATTTAAGGGGGCTTACTTGCAAATATTGTGCTAGGTGTCATCACCTCATTGGTTTAAACCCAAATGAAGAAACCCCCTCAACCCTTGACCAGTCAAACCTCACCCCTCCCTCTTCTTTGTGTGAAAACAACTTCCTTCATAGTAAATCTAAGCCATTCATTCCAATTTGGATCATCATCACCACACATTCCTAACACAACACCCTATAAAACATCTCCGTCACTTCACTCTTCCACATGTCGGCCCTAATCCCCAAACCTTGAAAATCCTACCCCCTCTCTCTCCTCCCTCTTCCTACATCAAAACTGAAACCACTCCCTCCCCTTTTTTCTTCTTCTTCTTCTTCTTTATTCCTTCTTCTGACCTACTTTAACTCTGGCCTCATCCTTCACCTCCAGCTGAGCTCCACCGTGGCCATATGCATCCACCCGCACCGCCACCAGCTGCAACCACCATTCCACCACCATCTGCAACCACCCGTTCCACTCCACTCCGACGAGCACGCAACCCTGCCTCCCCCTCGGCCAACAACACTCTATCACCCGAGCCTCCCTCCACGACTTCTCCACCACTATTCCCGCTGTTACTCCGGTAAATCCCTCTGGCCTCCAGTTGAACAATTGCCTCAGGCCGTCAACCTCCCGCATCTTTATCATTATCACCTTTAACACCACCACCAAGCCCTACGACTTTGACTTTAGCAACTTTAGTTCTGCTCCGGCCAAGCTTCTTGCTCCGACCACTCTTCCAACAGTTTCCCCATGAGCCCATGACCACTTCGATCCCCTCGGCCAGCCGAGCATCTCCCACTACCACCAGCATCATCATCAACACCATTTCTGATATCTCTACCACCCCACGAGCCCATTGAACCTACTTCGATCTCCTCGGCCATCCGGCCAACACCACCATGTGCCACTGAGATAATTACTCCTCATCTTCTTGTGTAGTGTATTCATGTTTAGGGTTAATTATAGCTTAGTCATTTAGGGTTAGGGTTCAAGAGGTTTGGTGTATGGAGATATTTAGGGTTGTACATGTAAGAGTTTTAGAATTTATTATATTTTAAATATAATAATTGATGGTTAAATGCAAGGATGGTATTTAGGATTTTTTTATGCTAGATGTGAATCTTAGAGTTTAGTGTATTTTGTTACATGCATAATAATAAATTTATTAAGGAGCAGGTTAATTATTGTGAAATAATGTTGCGATATCAAGAACATTGAATATTATTGAGGTACAGATTATCGTAGAATGACGTTATGATATCAAAGCATTGATTAATATTAAGAGCTAATATTTTAATGATGAAACACTGATGGATATTGAGGAGCAGGTGACTATTGTGTAGTAGTGTGTAATATTGAACCAATAGCCATTCATTGACATTTGATGAAAAAAATGATGAACATAATTACGTAGTAGCTTTATTGAGAAATAAGAAAGATTGTATATGTTTGAGGATTTAATAATTAGTTATTAAGTTAGTCAAGGACGATAATTAAACGTAATAATAATGTCTATGAAGACCAGATAAAACAGAGGATTTGATGATGGTTTGAACCACGGAATATCGTGATAAATATAGTAAGATTTAGGTTTGGATTGATGATATTGTACAGATGATTAATTTGATTAGATGTAGCATACCCCAAGTCAACCTTGGTCAATCCTCTAGCTTCGTGTCCATGTGACTTGTAACTAAGGTTGAACATAATGTTATACATGTGTCATATCTTATTTCAGCTTCGTGATAGTTTATTGATTGAGCTTATGTCTCGCCTCTAGGTACTACGGGACCTGTGGACTTGGACGTTGTACCAGATCCCCATCTTCAGCAGCCGGATCCAAGCAAGTGTACCTTACCATCCTGTATTTTAGTTATCAGATATCTATTATTTTATTATATGCATTGTGCGCGAGTTTGATTAGAATTATTACTTCGCGTCCGGGTCACAACCGGGTATAGAATTTCATCGGTAACATTTGGTAACGAATGATAGATGTTCATAACACCTTGATATACATACCTGTGTATATCATAACCCTATGACACATTCAGATACTGTCATTATGCCAGATTTCCTGTATCCTGATACTGACATCATAACCAGAACCTGGGATGACCAAAGGGTCGCGTAGATTTATAGTTACTTCAGTATGACGTGATTGCTAGATAGAGGTTCAGGTCCAGTGCACAATCATTCACCGCTTGGGAAAAAATATAGTTACTAGATGTTTGGGCTCCTCTGCACATGCTTATATATATATATATATATATATATATATATATATATATATATATATACTGTAGTGATCCTGTATTTAGAGTAGTTGTATCACCCGTGTGACTCTTTGCCCGGAGCTGCGGTATATCCCGTGTGTTTCCGTGTCCGGAGCTACGGTTTTATTTTGGACAGCCCACGCGTCGAACATTGTCTTTAAACTGTGTCTCACTTAGTTGGTTATGCTAGATTACCCCATCGTTGCACTTTTACTTTCTGTTATACTTGGCATATTATATTTTTGTACCTTGTTACGTCCCTTTGAGGACCTGGTTTCCTTTTAGGTTTAGGCAAGGAAGATTACCCAGAGGAGTACGGTCCGGGTACGTATCCAGCAGTAGGACCCATTGCCGAGGGCGAGGTCATCCCCGAGGACTTTTCCTGATCTCTGGTAGTGACTTTATCCTTGGGACGGTATTACTATCTAGCTATCTGATGTCGTTCCAAGTTATCTCATTGCTTTCTTTCATTCCAGTATTTTGTACTAGCCGATTTGTTCCCGTGTGACTACTCTAGTATTTGTACTGTGATACATTTTCTCGTGACATTTCCTTTCTACACATTAGTAGTTGTGATTACCTCTATGTGCTCTTATATCTGTTGCCTGTGGATGAGATTTAGATTCACTAATTATGTGTTATGTGTTAAATTTTTCATTGTACTTTACAGCTTAGGTGCACTCCAACAGGCCCATTAGATTGGGATGTCCGTCGAAGCGTGCTGCTAGCCATTGCCACGTGACTCAGTTCCTTATCTTTTGAATCGGGGCATGACAAAGTTTTTGTTGCGTCCCATACAGGTCCGATTTAAATCGTCTTGGTCACCTGACTGTGCCAAGCGAGCCTGCAAATTAGGAATAGATATTAGGAATCTCATCTACAAGTTTGTAACCTTCACATGATACCTCTATCTCGATTTCTTTTACCAAATTGCATCTTGTTTATTTCTTTAGCGCTGATCGCAGTCATGACTTCTTTTCAGATTTATGAATCTCCACAGCAGATGTGTCGTACAGCAGGGCGATGTCCCCCGTGATGCAGGATCATCCGGGGAACCAAAATTGGAGCATATTCTTCTATTGACTCCAGCTCCCCTGGAAAATTCATCGGGGCAGCCCGAGGTGCCTTCAGACGGGCATCAGACTCCACATCAGGCCGGTCCTGAGGATCAGAGGACCCCAAGATAAGAGAAACAGCAGCTGCCCCCACCTCCAACATTACCTCCCCAGATGCCCTATATGCCATTCCCTATAGGGCAACCCATAGATGGGACACAGATGTTTCAGATGGTATATGTGATGATGCAGGCCCAGCAGCAGGTCCAGCAGCAGGCCCAACAGCGCCAGGCTAAGACCTTAAGGGAGAGTATCGTGACGGCCTTGGGGCAGGCATCACCACCAGCACACCAGTCGACGATGGGGTCTGTCATAGACTTCCGTCGCATGATGCCACAACCTTTTGCTAGCACAAAAGAGCCGATGGAGGTCCATGCATGGCTTATCAGCATTCAGCACCAGCTAGAGGCTATCGACCTCCCCCAGCACCGATGGATGACTGCCGTCAGGATGCAGCTCACTGGCAACGCTCATCACTGGTGGCTCTCAGAGGAGCAGCATTTGGGACCAGACTAGGTAATATGGGAAGAGTTCTCTAGGCTCTTCCAGGAGATGTACATACCCTCCACTTCCCGAGCAGAGGTTTAGGATAGATTTCAGAACCTCAGGCAGGGCAGTATGACGATAGAGGAATACAATGCGGAGTTCCTCCACTTGAGCATATTTGCACCATATCTAATCCCTACCGAGGTGGCGAAGGCCAAGAAGTTCTATGAAGGCCTGAGTTTTGAGACGTAGAGATTTATCGGGTCCATAGCCCCCACCTCCTACTCCGAAGTATTATTAGCAGCACGATGCTAGGACCGCATCAACAAGATGGAGGCCATCCTGAAGCGCTCTTGTGCATCGTCATCAGCAGTTCGAGCCCCGCAGGAGGGACCTATGAAGCATCCACTGGTACAGCAGTAGCAGAGAGCAGCACCCCTGCAGGGAGCTGTTATTCCCACATGCCATTACTGTGGCAAGAAGGGACATTTATTGAGGGACAGTCGATGGAGGCTGGGCGCTTATTTGAGATGTGGGTCAGACCAGCATACAGTCCAAGATTGTCCAGACTAGAGGGCTCCAATACAAATGGTTCATCGGCCAGCCTTGACAGCACCGAGGCCTTATTAGCAGCCTCTCGAACCGAGACTACTTTACGCAGGAGCTGGAGCACTACGACCACCAGTACTAGGGGAAATCAGAGAAGGCCACCCTTGGCCCCAGAGGCAGATCGATTCCAGCAGGCCCGACAGCAGCAGCCGAAGGCACCGGCACCGAGACATGGTCAGGCCTATGCGATGACTATAGAGGAGGCAGAGACAGCTGGAGAAGTGATCGCAGGTACTATCTTAGTAGCTTCATTACTAGCAATAGTCTTATTTGATTATGGTGCCATACACTCTTTTATAGCTGCTAATTTTGTGGCCACCCATAGAATAGCCACTGCACCCCTTCCAAAGATCAAGAGGATTCTTACGGGAGGTAGAATAGTACTTGTTAGCGATACTTGTAGATCATGTTCAGTAGTTGTCTGCGGGCGAGACATACTTGCTCGATTTCTCGTCTTTGCCATGTTAAACTATGACATTGTCCTAGGCATGGATTGGTTGAGCCAATACCACATAATGCTAGATTACCGTCGTGGTTGTGTCATATTTAGACCCCTAGATCACCCAGAGTTTGAGTTTTTTGGGGAGCCCGAGAGCATGGTGTCCAACCAACCCTAGCGACACACATTTAAGAAGGTGAACCGATATACCCTCACTTTATATCAGAGTTTGAGGATATGTTTCCAGAGGATCTCTCAGGCCTGCCACCTGATAGAGAGATTGAGTTCACTATAGAGTTGACTCCCGGAGTCGAGCCAGTTACTTCCTCCGTTTACAGACTAGCAACGAAGGAGTTGGTTGAGTTGAAAGTCCAAGTAGATGATCTCTTAGATAAGGGTTTTATACGGGCTAGTGTATCTCCATGGGGAGAACTCATATTATTTGTGCCAAAAAAGGCCGGGATGGTACGCTTGTGTATTGATTACAGGGCATTAAATGCTATAACGATAAAGAATAAGTATCCACTACCGCGCATCGATAATTTATTTGATCAGCTTAGTGGTGCATATGTATTTCCGAAGATCGATCTCAGATCCGGCTATCATCAGATCAAGGTACGGAGAGAGGACATTTTGAAGACGATTTTTTTGGACGAAGTATGGGCACTATGAGTTTCTAGTCATGCCGTTTGGTTTAACCAACGCGCCAGCAGTATTTATGAGTCTGATAGACAATGTTTCCTACCAGTACTTAGATAAGTTCGTGGTAGTATTTATCGACGACCTCTTGGTATATTCCAAGAGCCAGGAGGAGCACGAGAGATATCTCAGGATTGTGTTGGAGACGCTGAGGCAGGAGAGGCTGTACGCCAAGCTCAGCAAATATGAGTTATGCTTGGATAGAGTACCATTCCTCGGATACATAATTACCGGAGATAGACTATCAGTTGACCCAGAGAATAGCTATAGTAGAGACGTGGCCTACCCCCTATATCAGTTACAGAGGTTAGGAGTTTCCTTGGAATTGCTGGTTATTATCGGAGGTTCGTAAAAAATTTCTCGAGGATCGCTGCGCCTATGACGCGACTAACACATAAAGGCGAGGAGTTTATCTGGACCAAAGAGTGTCTGACGACTTTCGATGAGCTGAAGATGCGTCTGACATCAGCATTGATTTTGATACTTCCTTCAAGATTGGGAGGATTTATAGTATACAGTGATGCGTCTGGGAGCGGATTAGGATGTGTACTGATGCAACACGACAAAGTGATAGTCTACGCATCGAGACAGCTGAGAATTCATGAGAAGAACTATCCGACACACGATCTAGAGCTGGCTGCAGTGATATTTGTACTAAAGCTATGGCAACACTACCTTTATAGTGAGCGTATAGAGATTTACACAGATCACAAAAGTCTGAAGTATGTCTATACGCAGAAGGAGCTCAATATGAGACAGAGGCACTGGCTAGAGTTGATAACAGATTATGATATCGAGTTACAGTACCACTGTGGTAAGGCGAATGTAGTAGCAGATGCCTTAAGCAGGAAGCCTATGGCATACTTTTTGATGACTCAGCGGCAATTACTAGAGGATCTCCTGGAGCTTGGGATAGAGATTGTATTGCCAGGCATGGATAGACAGATGGCCAGTCTTGAGGTTCAGTCCATATTGATTAAGAGGATCAAGGCAGCCCTACCTACAGATACGAGATTTAGACGACTGCGAGAGAGGACAGAGGCCAATATGCAGACGAGACTGAGGATTCATGAAGATGGAACGTTAAGGTATAGAGATCACCTATACGTTTCGAGTGGCGAGCTACGCCAGGAGTTGATGACCGAGGCTCATAGCTTAATTTATTCTATTCATCCCAGGGGTACGAAGATGTACCCAGATTTGAGATAACATTACGGGTGGCATGGGATAAAAAAAGAGATTACAAGATTCGTGGTAAGATGTTTGGTCTGTCAGCAAGTCAAGACTGCACATTAGAGGACTGCAGGACTATTGCAGCCGCTTTCCATTCCCGAGTGGAAGTGGGAACACATTACCATGGACTTTATCTCAGGATTTCTGCGAAACCCTAGCAGGAAGGATGTAGTTTGGGTTATCGTAGACAGACTCACCAAGTCTGCATATTTTTTGTCCTTTAGAGTTGGGCAGTCTACGGAGATATTAGCTGACATATATATGAGGTAAATAGTACGACTACATGGAGTGCCTGTCAGCATTGTATCGGATCGTGACTCCAGGTTCACGTCATATTTTTGGCAAAGTATGCAGAAGAGTCTAGGAACTTGTCTCAAGTTCAGCACTGCATATCATCTACAGATCGATGGCCAGTCAGAGTGCACGATACAGATACTAGAGGATATGTTGAGAGCGTACACGATCGACTTTGGAGGATCTTGGGAGGACCATCTACACTTGGTAGAATTCTCCTACAATAACAGCTACCAGGCCAGCATACAGATGGTACCTTATGAGGTACTGTACGGCAGGAAGTGCAGGTCATTCATATATTGGAGTGACGTAGGAGAGCGTCAGATACTTGGTCCAGAGTTGGTTTTATAGACAGTGGAGAAAGTCAAGCAGATTCAGAGCCACCTGCGTGCAGCACAGGACAGACCGAAGCATTGGGCAGATTTTTACCGCAGACCTTTGGAGTTCAAGGAAGATGATCATATATTTTGAAGATATCGCCTAATCGTGGTACTATCAGATTCAGAGGCAGAGGCAAGCTGAGTCCGAGGTATATTGGACCTTTTAACATCTTGGAACGAGTTAGCGAAGTGGCTTATCGTCTTGCATTGTCTCCATCATTAGAAGAAGTACATGATGTATTTTATGTATTGAAGTTGAGAAGATACGTGGCAGACCCTAGCCACTTGCTTGATCATTTGGAGATTACAGTCGGGCCCAGTTTATCTTACGTAGAGCAGCTCGTGGAGATACTCGATCACAGTGAGAAGACTTTGAGAGGTCAAACTATTCGACTGGTCAGAGTTGCATGGAAGCATCATTCGCTAGGCGAGTCTACCTGGGAGCGTGAGGATTTTAATCTACAGTGTTTCTCATATTTATTTGAGGACCAAGATAAAAATTTATATACCGCATTTGATTACCAGTTTGCCTTTAAATTCTCGTAGCAATTATCGTGCTTTACTTTTAATTTTGGGGACAAAATTTTTTTAAGTTGGGAATGATGTAAACTCCCTCATTTATTTTTATAGATAGTCTGGTTATGGGTTAGAAAATTTTGGTTTAGCAGCAGATGTTTGAGGTTTAGAATTAAGGATGCAGAAGTCTGACTCTTTAATTAAACCCTTGGTGCGCCCTACCGTTGTTGAAATATTCGGAGCCCAACATCAGCACATAAATTCTAATAAGTTGTTACATTCTAGACTTGACACACCAATTTAGGCGCTGGACTTTTCCGTCACTCAAAATCATAATTCCTTGTGCTCTAATTTAATTGCACAACTTTCCGTATCCAAATTCTATTATTTAATCCTGTGACGCACACCTGTGTCGTTGCCATCAATTTTGAGACACCAACTCAACCCGTTGAGCCGGACCAATTAAAGGGTCCAAGACTGAAACCAAGCCTACACCTTTTATGACCTTTGCGTCACTCCCAATTGAGACCCCATGTACCCCCATTTAATTTAAGAGCACATGATATTTTATTTTAATTAAATTGGTGATACCAACTTTGACTAATCCTATTTTTAATCCTAACTTAACCCAATATTTCATAAATTAAGCCCATGCAAAACACACAACACCCCATCATTCTACAAAATACCAAACATCAATCTCCCATAAATTTTCTATTATTTTATGTATTTGTGCAAATACCCAAATTTAAGGGGCTTATTTTCAAATATTGTGCTAGGTGTCATCACCTCATTCAAATGAAGAAACCCCCTCAACCCTTGACCGGTCCAACCTCACCCCTCCCTCTTCTTTGTGTGAACACAACTTCCGTCATAGTAAATCCAAGCTATTCATTCAAATTTGGATCATCATCACCACACATTCCTAATAGAACACCCTATAAAACATCTCCATCACTTCACTATTTCCCATGCCGGCCCTAATCCCCAAACCTTGAAAACCCTACCCCTTCTCTCTCCTTCCTCTTCTTACATCAAAACCGAAACCACTCCCTCCCTTTTTCTTCTTCTTCTTTATTCCCTCTTCTTCTTTCCTACTTCAACTCTGGCCTCATTCTACACCTCCAGCCGAGCTCCACCGTGGCCATCTGCAACCTCCCGCACCGCCACCAGCTGCAACCACCGTTCCACCACCATCTGTAATCACCCATTCTACTCCACTCCGACGAGCCTGCAACCCTGCCTCCCCCTCGGCCAATAACACTCCATCACCCGAGCCTCCCTCCATGACTTCTCCATAGCCATTTTTGCTGCTACTCCGGCAAATCCCTCCGACCTCTAATCGAATGACCACCTCAGGCCGTCGACCTCCCGCATCTTCATCATCATCACCTTTAACACCACCACCAAGCCCTATGACTTTGACTTTAGTAGCTTAAGTTCTGCTTTGGCCAAGCTCCCTACTCCGGCCACTCTTCCAACAGTTTCCCCACGAGACCACGACCACTTTGATCCCCTCGGCCAGTCGAGCATCTCCCACCACCACCAGCGTCATCATCAACACCATTTTCGGCATCTCCACCACCCCACGAGCCCACTGCACCTACTTCGATCTCCTCGGCCATCCGACCAGCACCACCATGCGCCACTGAGGTAATTACTCGCCCTCTTCTTATGTAGTGTATTCATGTTTAGGGTTAATTATAGCTTAGTCATTTAGGGTTAGGGTTCAAGAGGTTTGGTGTATGGAGATATTTACATGTAAGAGTTTTAGAATTTATTGTATTTTAAATATAATGATAGATGGTTAAATGCAAGGATGGTATTTATGATTTTTTTTATGCTAGATGTGAATCTTAGAGTTTAGTGTATTTTGTTACATGCATAATAATGAATTTATTAAGGAGCAGGTTAATTATTGTGAAATGATGTTGCGATATCAAGAACATTGAATATTATTGAGGTGCAGATTATCGTAGAATGACGTTGTGATATCAAAGCATTGATTAATATTAAGAGCTAATATTTTAATGATGAAACACTGATGGGTATTGAGGAGCAGGTGATTGTTGTGTAGTAGTGTGTAATATTGAACCAATATCCATTTATTAACGTTTGATGAAAAAAATGATGACCATAATTATGTAGTAGTTTTATTGAGAAATGGAAAAGATTGTATATGTTTGAGGGTTTGATGATTAATTATTAATTTAGTCAAGGACGATAATTAAACGTAATGATATTGTCTATGAAGACCAGATAAAATAGAGGATTTGATGATGGTTTGAACCACAAAATATCGTGATGAATATAGTAAGATTTAGGTTTGGATTGATGATATTGTACAGATGATTAATTTGATTAGATGTAGCATATCCCGAGTCAACCTTAGTCAACCCTCTAGCTTCGTGTCCATGTGACTTATAACTAAGGTTGAACGTAATGTTAGACGTATGTCATATCTTATTTCAGCTTCGTGATAGTTTATTGATTGAGCTTATGTCTCGTCTCTAGGTACTACGAGACTTGCGAACTTGGAGTTGTACCGGATCCCCATCTTCAGCAGCTGGATCCAGGCAAGTGTACCTTGCCACCCTGTATTTCAGTTACCAGATATCTATTATTTTATTATATGCATTGTGCATGAGTTTGATTAGAATTGTTACTTCGTGTCCGGGTCATAACCGAGTGCAGACTTTTGTCGGTAACGTTTGGTAACGAATGATAGATGTTCGTAACACCTTGATGTACATACCTGTGTACATCATAACCCTAGGACACATTCAAACACTATCATCGTGCCAAATTTTCTGTATCCTGATACTGGCATCATGACCGAAACCTAGGATGACTTAAGGGTTGTGTTGATTTATAGTTACTTCAGTATGACGTGACTGCTAGATAGAGGTTCAGGTCCAGTACACAATCGTTGACCGCTTAGGAAGGGGAAGACAGTAACTAGACGTTTGGGCTCTTCTGTACGTGCTTATATATGTATATGTATATATACTATAGTGATCATGTATCTAGAGTAGTTGTATCACCCGTGTGACTCTTTGCCCGGAGCTACGGTACGTCCCGTGTGTTTCCTTGTCCGGAGCTACAGTTTTATTTTGGATAGCCCACACGTCAAACATTGTCTTTAAACTGTGTCTCACTTAGTTGGTTATGCTAGATTACCCCGTCGTTGTACTTGTACTTTCTGTTATACTTAGCATGCTGTATTTTTGTACCTTGTTATATCTCTCTGAGGACCTGGTTTTCTTCCAGGTTTATACGAGAAAGATTACCCAGAGGAGTACGGTCCGAATACGTATCTAGCAGCAAGACCCATTGCCAAGGATGAGGTCATCCCAGAGGACTTCGCCAGATCTCTGGTAGTGACTTTATCCTTGGGACGGTATTACTATCTAGCTATCTGATGTCGTTCCAAGTTATCTCATTGCTTACTTTCATTCCAGTATTTTGTACTAGTAGGTTTGTTCCCGTGTGACTACTCTAGTATTTTTACTATGATACATTTTCTCGTGACATTTCCTTTCGGCAAATTAGTAGTTGTGATTACCTCTATGTGCTCTTATATCTGTTGCCTATGGATGAGATTTAGATTCACTATTTATGTATTATGTATTGGATTATTCATTGTACTTTACAGCTTAGGTGCACTCCGACGGGCCCATTAGATTGGGATGCCTGCCGAAGTATTTTGCTGGCCATTGCCACGTGACTCAGTTCCTTATCTTTGGAACCCGGGCGTGACACCAGCCTTTACTCCCAGCTAATTTAGGGGGCTTGACATGCACGATCTCGGAATACCGTTTTCTTCTAATGCTCTATAAGTTAAGTTGCCTAGTTAACCCTAGGTTAATAGAATCTTATGTCGTGGTCACATGAACATTCTTCTTAGATGTTGTACCTTAATTACGGGCACTTTTGATACAAACCCATATTGTTCTCGTAAGTTAAATATGGATTTATCCAAGTGTGATACAATAATCAATATTATCTAGCCACGATTATAGTCACTATCCAACTAGCAGATCCGTGCATAGAATAATTACATATATCACGTAGAAAGAGTATCTGGCATGACGACTCACTATTTATATATATCAAGTAGGACTCTCGGTGCGATCAAGTGTATCAGCACAGATACAATAGTCAGGACAGGAACAAGTTCTAGTATCAAGATCATGGACAAGATCATAAAAAAATTATTTAGTAAAAAGTTATTCAGGACAGGGCAGTTAAGCACTGGTCACATTAATTGTTACTTTATTATATCGATAGATGAGAATAAGAGTAGTGTGAGAACTCCTCGAGATCAGATCCATAATCCTTAAATCAAACAAGGACCGAGATTGCATATCTTCCCCCAAGTTGAACTACATCCCTTATTCTATCCAACATATAATAAGGTGATCAAGAGAAATTATTAAGTGCATATAAGGCCACATCTATATGGCTCATGTCAGGTACTTAGTCAATTTAGCACAGGGTTGCATCTGATTCATACAAGTCCTTTTTAAGTTTAACACATAGCGTCACAATCATTCAATCAAACGAGAACATTAAACCAAGCAAGTGTTCAACGTGTGAATGAAATATTAAGTGCATAGTCAGAGTATCGCATAAAGCCGAGGTCGCATGGATGTCAAGGCCGCATGGGTAGGGAAGGTCTACTCTTTGGGACAGGTTTAATGTGACAGACAATAAATACAAGTCAAAAAAATTGACATAAATGATGGATGTGACTGATGTGATATGTAATAAAATATGTCAAAAGAACAAGACAAAATCATAAAAAGATGAGCCAAGGCGGTACTGAGTCATGCGTTCAAAGAAAGAGGAAATACATAGCTCGAGGCAGCATGCTCCTCTTGGCCGCATACACACTTGGCCGCATGAAAATCTTTTGGACTTCGCAAAATTCCATTCGTTCAAGTTTCATGCATTTGGTCAAGGGGCGCATATGTAGATTCCAATCATGCGTCCAACAAGATGGCTTCATGCTGACTTTGGAGCAAGAAGTCCAGGCCTATGCTATACGTACTGCATGGAACCCCTTCGTCCCAAAATAACAGATTTTGGCCATGGAAGTTCCAAAAATCCAAGTTTTGTTCCTTCCATGGAAACCTTAAATAAAGTCAGAATCCAACAAGGTAAAGTTCTAAAGTACTCAAAATCAAATGCTCATCAACATATAACAAGAAGTTTTCGAAAATAATAAGTTTTTAGAGATCAAAACCCAAAAAAACTCAAGAACACACAAAAATTTCTAAACATAAAATATAGATCTACAATAATCCATCCACCAAATCCGAAAATACCAAGTTCTAAACCTTTGGAGAATTACATAGCAAACATAATGGACTCATAAAATAGAAGGTTTCTCCATTTTTATGCAAGGTGTGCTTGCCTATGGAGGGGGAGAAAAAAACCTAAGAGAGAGAATGGAAAGAAAATAATAATGAGAGAGAGAGAGAGAGAGTATTGGTTTATATATGGAGGGTTTGGGTTTATTTGATGTCAATACCACATTTTCTAGGAAAGGGTACTTTAGTAATTTCATATTTAATTAAATATTGTGCATATTAAATAATTATTTGTTGTATTATTTAATTATTGTTAGATATTATTTATTTATTTTGGACTTGTGTTAGTGGACCTAACTAGTTTAGTTTAGACTCATGGACCAACATGTATTAATTGTTAGATTTTAGCCCATTTAGAAAGCCCATTGTTTAGGAGGATGATTATTTTAATTAAGCCATTAGACTAGAAGCTTTCCTCCTTAATTATTTCTTCATGGGAGGCCCCAAGGGGTATATTAGAAAATTCATAGTGGCTTGAGGAAGGGGAAAGGGGGCCGGCCTATTAAAGAGGGGAGAATTTGTTTCTCTCTCCTCTTTTCATTTGTAAACTAGATCTAGAAATTTTCTCAACCAAATTCTTTTATTTCCACTTTATTTTTCTACCAAATTTTATCTTAATTCCTTTCTAAATCACCATTGGAGGCTAGTGGAGCAAGAATCTAGAAGGAGAAAGCAAGAATCTACAAAAAGGAGCAAGGATCTACAAGTTGGAGGCCAATTTTATTATATTTGGAGGTTTCATTGGGAATTCATCTCCTAATAGGTATAATTCAGTTTTTTTTCTCTTAATTTAGGTTATAAATCTGAGATTTAACCATAAAAAATTAACCCATATGCATATGCTACCCATAAGATTTGGTTTTGTGTTAATATGAGGCCTATTGAGAAAGTTATGGTACTTTTTGTGTCAATTTTGGGAGAATTTCGATATTGACATTTGTTGTGTATGTCAATTGGTCATATAGATTATTTTGGCATGCACGTGTGCGTTTGGGGCTAGTGTCATGTCCACAATTGATACGTGTAGGTCGTATCCCTATAATTTGGTAATACGTGTTGATTTTGGGGTTTTTCCTCTGACACGGAACTTTGTGCATGTCACATTTTAACACGAACACGTAGAATTATATTTGACTCTTTGTATTGTTCATAAATAATATATTATACTTGTTCGTGTCTTTGGGGTACGTTTGGATGTGTGGTGGACTCGTGTCGCAAGCGTATCCTAGATCTAGTGGGATACGGAATGATACGTTCCATGGGTTGTGCAATTTAATTTTAGATCTATTTCTCTTGTGTTCTTAGTCTTGGTAAGGTGTAATTATATATATATATATATATATATATATATATATATATATATATATATATATATATATATATATATATATATATTGTGGTATATTTATATATGTATTATTGTGTCTTAGATCTATGTATCTATTTATGTATATTGTATGTAGCTATTATTCTATATATGTAAGAGCTATTTAATAGTGTAGTATATGTATATATATTGTAGTATGTATATAGTGTATATGTTATGTGTATATATATATATATGATGCTATGTATATATGTTACTATATATATATATGTATGTTATTGTTATATGTATTATTGTGTCCATATATATATATATATATATATATATATATATATATATATATATATATATATATATATATATATATATATATATATATATATTCTTATAGTTGTAAGTATATATAGGTAATTATTTATTGTGTTATATATATATATATATATATATATATATATATATATATATATATATATATATATATATATATATATATAATGTTATATATATATTATATATTGTGTTATATATATATAGATATATATAAGTGTTTGATAGAGCGACAACAGCTATTGAGACACTTTCAGCGTTACAAAAGAAAAATAGCAGCAACAGCAAAAGCAACAGCAGCGGTAGCAATAGCGACAGCAGCCGCAACAGCAATAGCAGCAGCAGTAGCGACGGCTGCAGCAGCAACAGCGACAACAGCAGCTCAGCAATAGCAATGGCAGCAGAAAACTGTCGCTATAGCAGCAGGAACAGCAGCGGTATCAGCAGCGTATCCGTAGTTTTAACGACGATCGACAAGGCTTCAGCGACACATATACGGTTTTGAATATATATTATATAGTTATATATAATAGTTATATATGTGTATATATTTGATATTAATATATACGTATATATATTCCTAATTGCTAATTGTGTTTTAGTATACTATATGTATAATATTTAGTTGTTAGCATATATTATTATGGGCAGTTAGTATAAGTAAGGTATTTGATATTACCTTGAGATGCCAAGGTAAGTATCAAGATAATTGGGGATACCCAAGGTATTTGATTTGGGTATCAAGATTGGGTTAGTGTTGTGATACCAAGTTGGTTCAAAACCAAGGTATCCATTTAATGTTTGTAATTAGAATGTTATATATTTAATATTTGTTTGATATGTATATGTGATGCTTTACCTATTATTTTACGTATCCTGAGATACGGTATCCTAGTATCCTAATATGTAGCTTTATGACCTAGACTCTAGTGTTTGAACCCAATATCCTTGAGATAGACTCATGCAACCTAAAAATAGGTAGTTTGACATAATTGACCATAATTGACCATAGTTTGACCATAGTTTAGCTTAGAATTGACCTAGTTTGACTTTTGACTTAGAATTGACTTGTTGACCTAGAAGTTGACTAGTTTAACTTATTTTCTTTCCGAAATCTTGTATTGATGTTATATTCCATATCTAGGTCTTCGAGGCATCGTGTCATACATCTGTGAGACTATTCATTGGACTTCAGGCGAGTACATTCTCTGATAGTTCTCATTTATGATATCCTTTATGTTCGTTGTATTTAGTGTAGATATCCATATTTTCTTGACATGATGGTTACACGGATTAGTTTATCCGGATCTTGTCATGAGATATTATTCCTTGGTATATGGTATATCTTGTGCAAGTATTGTTTTATTGTTTATCTTGTACATATACAGACACTAATTCTCGGGAAGACTAGCTATCTTCTTGGGGAATCTTGTGCCATAGCGTACCATGGTTGAATCTATTATACCAGTTGGGGTAGGGGAGTATTAGTGTAGATATGTGATTATACCTTACTGTGCAAGTATTGTTTTCCTGTGAGTATTGGTCATACACCGCACGTATGACTAACCAGGCCATTATTCCTGTGCAAGTTCCCAAGCCGATTACATGTTAAAGCTAGTACTCACTCACTTAGTCATTAGTATTCTTGTTCATTGTCATATTATTCATTATTATATTTATTCTAGTATTTTTTTATGGTGTATATCTTGTATCTATTGTTGCATCTTGTATATTTACATCTATTTACTATTACATAGTTTTTATCATTGATTAGAACTGCTGTTAGAAATGTACTCTGCTCCTTTCCTGACTGGATATATTTTTTTCAGATGATACTGAGGAGTCATACCCTACACATTATGGACCTCAAGATGTTATGGGTTTAGAGTCAGAGACCCTGGCTCAGGAGGGACTTATCCCAACTGAGACAGATGACCCAGGATTAGTAGCTTCTTAGTATTCCTTTGTACTGGATTTGTCTCCAGCTTATTTGTTAGTATTCTTTCAGACTCATTGATATTATTATTTTAGACTCATGAGTTGTATGTGACTATTCTATTCCTTATCATATTTGTGCTCGTTCTATCTTAGATCTGTGATTGAGTATATTGTTATTCTTGGTGGTTTATTATATTGATAGATAGATTACCCAGACAGAGTTCTACCGCTGATTCTGTGGCGTAGGCTGGGTATTGTTCCCGACTTGCATCCCTACATCGGGTGTGGGTCATGACACTTGACCAATGGTTCAAGTCATAACTAAGCACTGATATCAAAATAAACCAAGAACCAACTCTACCAGAAAATAGTCTGGCCTCCAACCAACCAGACAACCACGCCAGCAAGCAAGAATACGTTCCAAATATGTATATCAGGAACGGGGAGTGACAGTGCTCCTTCTCCTCATCCTGATCAACAGTAGTTATTGTTTGGACATGCCCATCTCCTAGGCTTACCGTGATGCTCCTCCTCCTCCGGATCAGCAGTTGTCCTAGTTAGGACAGTTTATTTGTTTTCAGACTTTTGGCCCATGATACTGGGTTATTTATGTATTGAGATAGTATTTCAGACTTTATTTTTTCACATCCAACACCAGTCGTGATTCTTACTAGATAATTTTTTCAGACTTAGTTTGTATGATGTATATGAATTTGCTGGATATTTATTTTGATACTTTATTTATTGAGAATGTATCTATTTCTTTTAATTTTCTTTATTATTTATATTGAATGTATGTGAATTTACCGGTGTTGAATGTTCCATCAAAGGGGTCGACGAACCTAGAAAATTCAACGGAGGGTTGCTTCGGGTCTGTCTATTTTTATAAACTGTTATATTGCAAGAATATATGACAAACTGCAAGTATACGTTTATTCGAGGTTTTAATTTTTTTTTACAATTTAGCGATATTTAGAGACATTTAGTAACTTTTAAATATGTCGCTAACTGTATCAGAACATCACTAATTATATCGCTAAACGTCGCTAAATTGCTGACATTGCACTATTTACCAGGTCAGCAGAACGTCGCTAAATATGTTACAAAATGTCGCTAAATAGAAATATATTAGCGATGTTTAGAGACACACAATACGTCCCTAATATAGCTACATAGTGTCGCTAAACGTTGCTAATATAAAAAATATTAGCGACGCAAATACGTTGCTAGAAAACATCGCTATAGCGATGTTTTACGACATTTTCCTGTCAGCGACTAGCTTCAACGTGACTTCAATGAGGCATCGCTAACAAATTTTAGCGTTGTTTCCAGACGTCACTAATTTGACTTATTCTGGTAGTGGATTATGACAAAGTCCCAGGGCTGATTGGATTTGGCAGCAAGTTTTATAAGATCCACAGGGACGATTTAAAGGAGCATATTTTTGAGGTGATTAGTGACTTCTTTGTACATGGCAGACTGCTGAGGGGAATAAACCACACTTTTATCACCCTTATACTAAAGGAGGGAGCTACGGACTTAGCAAATTTTTAATTGATTGCATATTGCAATTTTATATATAATTTGACTGCACATCTTGTGTGCCATCATCACATTGAGGATTTTATGAGGGAGCTGGTCTTTACCTTCCAAGTTGCATTCATAAAAGGTTGGTCAATAGCTGAGAATTGCCTTCTAGCACACGAGATAGTTTAAGAGTTCAACAAACTAGGGGGCAAAAATGTTTGTTTCAAGCTGGATTTGCGCAAGGCATATGATATGGTTAACATGGAGTTTGTCTGTTATATCATGATTTATATGGGATTTGCTGATGTATGGGTGGATAGAGTGTGGGAATGCATCTCGTTATCGTCATTTTCGGTCCTTATCAAAGGGCAACTTGATGGTTTCATAAGGAGCAGTTGTGGCTTGAGGCAAGGGGACCCTGTGTCATCGTACCTATTTACGTTGGTCATGGAGTATTTCTCGTGCATGTTGGATGCTATGGTCCATTAGAGGAGGGTTATGCCAATTTATAAGCATGTAAGGCTCATTTGATTTTTGCTGACGATTTGCTCGTGTTTCTAGAAACGACAATGTCTGGCCTCAGAGCATTTTTAGAGATTATGGAGAGCTTTGGCAAATTGATGGACCTATACCTGAATAGGGATAGGAGCACAGTTTATTTCAGTTCCCTGTTCCCTAACAAAGATAAGAACACAGTCAAGCTGGGACTAACGAGGGGTGAACTTCCGACAAAATATCTAGGAATCCCGTTGTTTGTCAATTATGCAAGGATATGGAATGCCAAAGCATGGTGAATTATGCGCAACGCAGAGTGGATGGAAGGCTTAGTGCTTGTCTTTTGGGGGAAGGATCGAGTTTGTCAGATCGGTTATTATGGCAATAGCTGCGTTCTGACTGCATGGAGGACATGTGTCGGCCTTGGAAGGAAGGGGGGTCAGACTTTGAACTTTGCAAATGGTTAGAAGGGTGGCAGAGATGAAGTTGGTATGTCGCTTGATCCAGGGGACCTCTTTGTAGGCGGATTCGATGCGAAGCCGGTATCTTCGGGGGAGGAACTTCTAGTAGTATGTTTCTAATAACGAGTATGTGTCTTTCAAGCACATTCTCATACTTAGGAGATTTGTTCAGCCGGTCATCTCGAGTGCTTTCCGCAATGGGGCACACACAGACTTGTGGTTTGACCCATGGATCCAGCACAAGAGCTTGCTGCAGAGAGTTGGATCTCCCATGACATGGATGACCTTCAGGTGGGAGGCGGCTAGTACTATTATCTAGGGTGATGCTTGGCGGGTGGATGGTCACCCACACGCTAATCCATTTGGGGATGTAATCAACCTGCCTAGGATTGATGAGTTTGATCAGATGATGTTAGTCCGGATCGTTCGGAGCAAGTAGGAAGTCTATCCTTCCTACAAGACTACCCTTATTGGAACGCGGGATGTGTAGGTTTGGGATGACTCTCCTCGAGGTAACTTTGTATTCTCTATTGCATATAATCATATTCGAACTGCTCATGAGGAACTGGTTAATGTGGATAATGTGTGGATGAAGGGGATTCTCGTAAGATGCACTTTGTGTTTACAAACTAGCAATAGGGATGCTACTGACGATGGATAGAATGGCTCATTTTGGTATACGAGCTAGAGATCAAACTTGTGTGTTGTGTAGGCCGGAAGGCGAGTCAATGACGCATTTATTTTTTGGTTGCTCGGTTGTCGAGATGGTCTGTAGCAGACAATTGGAGGCGCTGAACCTACGGAGTAGAGGATGGCTAGACTTTGTTGGTGCGATTCAGGAGATAAGGGTGGCAAGGAGTAGGGGGTCGACTTGGTTCCATGAAGCCTGTACCAGGTTGGCATCAACACTTTGGCACATCCGGAAGAAAATGAACAACCGAATATTTGAAGGTCTCAATACGGTCACTATTGGAATCTTGCACAACAGAGTTTGATGTAAGAGGTATGGGGTTTATGGGGAGACAATACTTAATTTGAGATGGATGTAATTTTACACCATTAAAAGAATTACCTTTTATCAATATATATATATATATATATATATATATATATATATATATATAAGTTTTGTTGATTTATATTTAAACTGGGAATGTGTTTGATATTTTTTTGGTATCCTTGAATTAACAGATTAAGTCAAAATTATACTGCCGAGAAAACAAAGCTCAAAAAAAAAAAAAAAAAAAAAAATTTCTAATGTTGGAAGTTTCGTGTAATCTACCCTTCATTCTTTTTCGCTCGTGTTTTCTTTACAATAGTCAGTATGAGAGTTGCAAGATACAAAGCAGTTTTATGAGAAATGTATCTGGACGTCGCACTTATAAAAGTCCTTCTCATGGAATCATTTGTAGCCATTTATCTTGATGGAATGTAGTCAACAATTTCATTCTATCACTACATGTGGGTAGGCAACAATTTCATTCTACAGCGAAAAAAGATTTGTATGGCTATATAACCTAATCATAAAATGTTATGTAGGAGACAAAAGTTTCGACAATTTGATTACAGAAGTAAGTTTTCGAAAATTACTGGAAAGGGAATAATTCGTCAAACATACGGATTTATTTATTGATTTTTTATCTCTACTAATATAATACGAATTAAAACATTTCAAAATTAAGTCTCATATAATATGAATTAGAAATAGTTCAAAATTCATCCGTTTAAATCATTTGTATATTCTTTATTATTTATATAAAAATAATAAAAAGTAATAATTTTAAAAAAAAAAATTTCTTCCTCAAAACCGAAAATCCTCTTTTCTTTCTCATAATCGAAAATCCTTTCCTCATGGTGTATAATGGGCCGGACGACATGAAATTCGGCCCAGGTCTGACCCGGTTAACGTCAATCTAGGTCGGCCCAGACCGGGTCAACGGACCGGTCCGGCTCGGCCAAACACTTCCGCGGTTCCAGACTGAGTCAAGATTTTCGACCCGCAAGTCCGGCCCGGCCCGGCTTGCTTGTAGGTGCGGGCCGGGTAAACCCGCAAAACCCAATCAAACCGGTCCGGACCGTCCCGGTAACCGACCTAGTCCAAGTCCAATCTTGACCCGGTCTGATTCAATTTTTTTTTTCAATATATCTGTTGGGGGATATTTTGACCAAAATATTCTGTTTTGGTGGCTGTTTTTTTGGCCGTTTAGGGATATTTTGGTTATTATTAAAAATGACCAAAATATCCTTATAACAACTATATTTTAAGGATATAGGGGATCATTTTGTACCCAATTTTTTTTATAAATACATAAAAATTAAACACAACAATATTTCTTCCCTCTCTTACAAAAATTAGAAGCAAAGCAATTTATGAAGATTGAAGTAACAACTTTTTAGATTTTTGAGTGCTACTTTCAAGAGTCCAAACTGCAGTGTTCTTGAGGATTCAATTTGTGCAAAATTTTCTGGAGGCTTCAAGTTGACGTTTCAAGAAATTTTAATATAACGGAATAATTTTCTGTTTTCCTTTTTCTGATTCGGAATTTTTATTTCCTCTCTCTCTCTCTCTCTCCCTTTTTGGTAGAGAGTTAATTTCTTCTCCTCATATTTCTTTTAAAAAAAATTAATTTTTAAAATATGGATGATACTGGTTCTAACCACCCTTATGGAAGTGATTCGGAACAAAATTTTACTTATTATGCTAATTTGTTTGAAAATGAACCTATTCCTGATTCTGTGTCACAGACACAAATGTCACATACTGAAGTTAGGAATATGGCTACAAATGTTACAAATAGAAAAAAAAATCAGTTTTATAGATTTATTATGAGAAATTATATGTCCCTGATAGTCGGGACGCACCGATTTTAGATCCAAAGCATCAAAACCAATAGCTAAAGGTGCAAAATACAAGAAATGTAAGCTAATTTAAAATGGAAAAAGAATGATAATTATCTGTTTTGTTAGTTAATATTGTTTACATCTAATATTTTTTGTTATGAATTTTTTTTCTATTTAAATTTATATAACAAAAATTTAATTCACTTATATAACAAAAAATTATAAAATTTACAAATCTTAACTTCTATATAATTTTTCTATTTTAATTTACTAACAAATAAAAATCTTAACAAAAATATATAAAAAATTAACAAATGAATTATATATTAACATATATATAATATGAATTTTTATATTTTATATTTAAATTTATTAACTTAATATATATTTAACTTATATATATACAAAGCTTTAAAAAAAGAAAAAACAATTGCGGCCCGACCATACCCAACCGTGAACTGGCCTAGAACAAAATCGGTTCGGTTCGGTTCGATCCTGACTAGGTCATGGTTTCGGACTGGGTCCATTTATTTTCATTCTTGGCCGGATCGAGCCACCCCGCTTCGCCTACCGGGTTATGTCCGACCCGACACAAACCTAGTCAAACTCGGTCAGCTCGGACCGGTCCGAACCAGTCCAATAAATACCTTTACCCTCTCCACTAACTATCTCTCTCTCTCTCTCTCTCTCTCTCTCTCTTCTTCCACATAAACCGAGAATCCTCTTCACTAACTTTTTATTTTTTATTTTGCATAACAGAAAATCCTACATTTTCTTATGAATAACTGAAACCATCACTTCTCTTCACATATATTTACAATAAATTATAATTAAAATATAAAAAAATCTATTAAAAAAATTAAAGTATAAACATATATAACAATTTTTTATTCAAGTATATTTAAATTATCTATTAACATATGAAAAAGAAAAAAAAATTATTTTATGTGAAACACACTTATTTACTAGTAAAAAATTAATAAATATGTCAAACCGTCTGGTAACCTCAAACGAATTTAACATTTTTACAACGGATCCATTAGACCGTTATGTCTTGTTTTTTAAGTAAAACAACGATAAGACAGTCTGACTGGCTCACTAACTTGTATTGAACAATGAAGAAAGTGTGCGTGAGAGAGAGAGAGGGAGAGAGAGAGCCAGTGAACTTTGAAGTTCTATAAGCCACTTGTCGAGTTTACAAAACTTTAATGCTGAGAATATTCTTTAGGAGAGAGAGAGTGAGAATGTACGGGTCCGTTTGTATAGATTTTCTAAAATTTTGTTCTAAAAATAATTTTTTGAAAGTGATTTATAAAGTTATTTTCTGAGTATAGAAATTTTAGCATTATGTTGGTTTACTTTCATCGGGAAAGTGATTTTAATAAGCAAAATTTGAAAATTCTGTTTGGTAAAATATTTTTAGAAAGTAAATTTAAAAAAAAAATTAACTGTGTTCACACTATTCTATATCCAACTGTGTCCATACTGTTCTGTGTCCAACTATTTTCCTGTGTCCAATGCACGACTCCACGACTGATCTCCAGATCCAACCCTAGACTCTCCAGATCCAGATGAGACTCCAAACTCGAACCGGAATCAAAACCAGAGCCGGAGTCGGTCGAGATCACGGTGGAATGACTTGGCTGCCGGGGGGAGGAGCCAGCATTGGCGTCGACGTTGATGTCGAGATGGTCGCTGTGGAATGACCTGGATACCCCCGGGAGGAGCCAACGTCATCGTTAGCTAGCTGAGTATGGAGGGGGAGACCCCGTCGGCGTTGGCGCACATCGAGGTAAGCAAGTACTGAGGATATCGAGAAGGAGAGGACCCTGGCTTGGTGTTGCCGACAACGGAGAACTTGGTGTTGCCGCTAGCAAGTACTTCGGTCGGAGAAGAAGAGAACCCTGGCAAGGATAGGATACTTGCTTACCTTGAAAAATAAAAGGAGAGGATATGGAAGGAGAGGACCCTGGCCAACTACTGAGAAGAAGAAGAAGAAGAATACTGAGAAGGGGAAGAAGAAGAAGAAGAAGAAGAAGAAGAAGAAGAAGAAATGGTGGAGAAGGAGAACAATTACTGTAGAGAGAGAGAGAGAGAGAGAGAGAGAGAGGGAGTGAAAGGACCCCTCACATGTGAGGCTCAAACCCCAAAGAGCTTTGAAAAAAAAGGAGGGATAAAGTGCAAAAAAATCCTCCTTAGATTTACGTTTTTGCAATTAAAGACCCCTGGATTTAAAAATCCTCGTATTTTATATTTGGTGCATTTTGTACCCAATTTAATTTTCTGCCATTAACGGACATCAAATTCGACATAAAATGACTAATATACCCCTCTATAACCCTAATCCTAATCATAATCCTAATCCTAATCCAATCCTAATCCTAACCCTAACCCACTCTCCCCCACCTCATTCTTTGGCGGTGGTGGGGGCGGTGGCTCGCGGAGGAGAGGGGGCGAGGCGTAGGGTGGACGGGGGGGGGGGGGGGAGCTCGTGTCACCCTCACTTTTTCAAATAGGGGTAATTTAGTCATTTAGCATAGTTGTACTATTTTAGTGATTTAATAATTAATTAGTATGCTATATTAATATTTATGGTTGTGCTATATTTTTTAATTATAGTTAGTGGGCTAGCAAATAGTTAGACTTGACCCATGTGAACCAAATTGGAATTTGTCATGACAACTAGTGAGCCTAACTTGGACCCAAGCCCATTAGATCATTCTCACTAATTAATTAGGGAGAATTAGTTAATTATAATTAGTTAAAAACTACCCAAATAGTCCTTCCTAATTAATTCTCCATAATATATCATGGAGGGGTACATGGGACATTTACAAGTGACTTGGGAAAGGGGGAAGGGTGCCGACCACTACTAGAGGGGGATCTCCTCTCTCTCTCATCTTATTTGCCTTCATTCTAGATCTAGAAATTAGATCCCCAATTTTCTATCATTTCCTTCATTGAATTCTTACTCAATTCACCTCAATTTTTCTCTCTCATTCTCATTCCACAAGGAGCTTGGAGCTTGGAGAAACAAGGAGCACAATGAGGAGGAGGAGTCGTAGCGGAGAGATCGTGACCGAATCGTGTCCACTTTAATTTTTATTGGGAATCCATCTCCCAATTGGTAACTTTTGAATTTTTTCTTATTCTAGCTTCTAAATTATGCATGAGACCTCTAGGAACTACCACAGGGCATAGGGCTACCATTAGGAACAAATTCTAGTTGATTTGGTTGAGTATTGTGGTCTCTACATAGGTTTTTATATTAATTTTGTGGGAGATTACGAGGTGGACACACCAAGTATGTGTCATAACACCAATTTAGTCGTATTGGACTTAGATCGGGGTTGTGAGACTAGATACATGTCCATAAATGGATATGTGAAGGCCGTATCATGGTATTTTGTGATATGTAGTGATACATAGCCTATTTTGGGTGTTTTGTATGATTTTTCTTCAATACATGTTGTAATTAGTTGTAATATCTATTATTATGTGTATTTGCTATGTGGGGATGGTTATCATGGAGAAATTGGGTTTTGACTTCTCAATTGGGAGAGTATCTTTAGTATCACAAGTGTGCTTCACAAGTGCTTGGTGATATACCAATAGGATGTGAGTATGCTTATATTTACCATTTTAGAGATATATATGATATATGTATAATTTATGAACTATATAAATAGTAGAGGGTTGTGTGTGTTTCCTTGTGTATCATAGAGGGGGAGTGTAACTGTGTGGTGTGGAAGCACTGTGACTATAGGTGCGTGCAGGTGACACACAAGTCTATGTTTATGGAGGAGTATATGTGGGTGTGTATATAAAGATGTAGCAATAGCAGTAACAACTGCATTTGAAGAAGTGTGTGTCAGTTTTGCAACTGTGTGTGTGAGGTATTTGATCAAGTGTAGGAGTGTGCAGCTAGTGGTAAAATATTTAGGTGCGGGCTTGTGCCTGGGTGTAGTGAATGAGTGAGAGATGAGGGTGTTGTTGTGGGTTCTGATGTAGTGTTACCTAGAGTTGTTCCCTCTTTAACAGCAATTAGGAAGGAGGGGACTCGGGTTAGGCACTGCAGTGCAGTACTTTGTGTTGTAGTGGGTATATTAGTTTACTCACTGATGGGAGATCGAGTGAGCCAGTGAACTTGAGCTAAGGGCTCGAGTACAGACCTTGTGCCAAGAGCAATCAGGAAGCAGGAGCACAACAACACTGGCATTGAGGGGAGGAAGTATCCGAACAGTGAATGGGTGAGTAGCAGCTGCAGTAGTGCATCGAAAGTGCACTGTCTGTTAAGTTTGACCAGCAATTAGGTTCTGAGTAGCAGACATGAGGGAAGGGAATTAGCAAATTGCAGTTGAGCCATTGACTGTGGCATTTGGTGTTCAGTTGGTTTAGTAATTCTGTCATTGGTTAGATAATTAGAGTACTAGAGATTAGTTAGCATATCTAGTTCAGTTAGTAATAAGGTTGGTGATTAGTTATGTTTAGGTAATATGCAGATGTGTGTATCAGGTATTACCCCTTTGATTTGTATTAAGCAGCAAATTGGTATCATGTTAATTGGTACCACTATAGATTGGCTAGTGATACTTGTTAATATCAGGTGGTTAAGTTCCTATGTCAGATAGTTAATTTGTTATGATATATTTTAAGGCATCAATTGGTGTTAGGATGATAGTTATAGTTAGAGTATCAATTATGGATGTTAGTATTAGTTGGATAGTAATGTCAGTTAGTATCTAAGTATATACCTATAGTGTAAGCTAGCATAATACCAAGGGGTTAATTAATATAAGTATATGAATCAATTAGTTGAGTTCAGAGGTAATTCTTATTAGTAGACATTCTCTAAGCTAGTATAATGAATATACAATAGTACCAGCTAGTGTTTGATACCAGTTAAGATACTAGCTATACCTACAAGTTTTACCTATTAGACTCAACTATACTGGAGGCATGGAGTGTTAATAACCAGTGAACTAATTACCCGTAAGGGTGATGTTCTAGAAACCCAACCTAGACCTAATACACATAGGTAATGACTAGTATAACTAAGTGAGACCTAGGAATTTACTTAGAAGCATGAATTAGTGTATTTTTAACCCATTTCTCCTTTATTTTACCAATTAACTTGATATTTCTTAAATAGGATTCCGTGACACCAAATTGGGCATCAAGAGACACCATTGCTCAAGACCAGAGGCGAGTACATCTCTCTATTAGTTTTTATTTTATGATGGTGTATATATCGCATGTTCTAGAACTGTATACTTGATTCTGACATAGTGGTTACACAGACTGGTACTATATGGATCATGTCAGAGATGTTATTGTCATGACCCGTACCCGGTGTAAGGGTACAAGTCAAAAACAACGTCCAGCCTACGCCACAGAATCGGCGGTAGAACGCTGTCTAGATAATCTATCTAACAATATAATGAACCACCAAAATGATAATATACTCAATCACAGAACTCAGATGGAAATGAGCACGAATCAGATAAAGAATAGAATAGTCATAATACAACTCATGAGTCTAAAATAATACCTCAATGAGTCTGAAGAAGTACAGAAATAAGCTAGCGACAAATCCAGTACAAAGAATACTATGAAGCTATAACTCTTGGGTCAACCGTCTCAGTTGGGATAAGTCCCTCCTGAGCCAGGGTCTCAGAATCTAAACCTACAACATCCGGGGGTCCATAATAGGTAGGGTACCACTCCTCAGTGTCATCTGAAAAAATATATCCAGGCAGGAAAAGAACAGAGTACATCTCTAATAGCAGTTCTAACCAATGATAAAAACTATATAACAGTAAATAGCTGTGGATAAACAAGATGCACAATAGATACAAGAGAGATATATATATACAATAAGGAAATACTGGAAATAAATACAATAATGAATAATATGCCAATGAATAAGAATACTAATGACTAAGTGTGTGAGTACTAGCTTAACATGTGATCGGCTTGGGCAAGATGCAATGCGGCCTGGCTAATCATACGTGCGGTGTATGATCAACACTATTCAGTAATCAGTACTTGATACAATAGGGATATTGATCACATATCTATACTAATACTCCCCACCCCCGACTGGTATAATAGATCCAACCACGGTATGCTATGGCACGAGATTTTCCAAGACGATAGCGACTCTTCCCGAGAATCAGTGTCTGTACATGTACAAGATAACTAATGAAACAATACTTGCACCATATACACCATATACCAAGGAATAACATCTCATTACGAGATCTGGATATACCAATCCGTGTAACCATAGTGTCAAGAGAATATTGATATATACACTAGATACAATGAACATAGAGAATATCATAAATGAGAAACTATCAGAGAATGTACTCGCCTGAAGTCCAATGAATAGTCTTACAGATGTCTGACTCGGTGCCTCGAAGACCTAGATATGGAATACAATATCAATACAAGGTTCCAAAAAGAGAATAAGTTAAACTAGTCAACTTCTAGGTCAATAAGTCAATTCTTAGTCAAAAGTCAACTATGGTCAACTCTAAGTGAACTATGGTCAACTATGGTCAATTATGGTCAAACCAAGGTCAACTATCTATTTCTAGGTTGCAAAAGTCTAACAGAAAAATCTTGGGTCAAGATATTAAAATCTAAGTCATAAAAATCACATCTTAAAATATTAGGATACCGTATCTTCGGATACGTAAATCCCAAGGTAAAGATCACAATACATATATATCAAACAATTATGTATAATAATATAGAATATTAATTTACACATCAAATAGGTACCGTGATTTTGAACCAACTTGGTATCTCAACAAAATCACAATCTTGATACCAAAATCCCGTATCTTGAGTATCCCTATTTACCTTGGTCTCCTCAAGGTAACACTCAATACCTTGATATAATAATTACCCTCATATATAATATATAAATATATACTAATATTATACATATAAGGAATATAGCAATAATACTATATTATCTCAATATCAATACATACATATATATATACATATATATATAAATATAAGTATATAAACACATATATATAAATCTGCCTAACCGTCGCTGAAAACAGTGTTGAAAAACCCTGATACACTGATACCAGGCTTTTAGTGACAGTTCTGGCTGTCACTGAAGCCGCCGTCGCTGCTGTTGTTGGAATTCTGCACTGTTGCTGCTGCTTTGGTGACGGTTTGCAACTGTCACCACTCCCACTGTCGCCACTGCTGCTATTTCCCGCCGCTGCTGCTGCTATTAGTGACAGGGCTGCTGTCATTTAATGCCGCCGCCACTGCTACAGCGGCTACTGCTGATTCTGTTGCTATTAATGACAGCAGCCCTTTTATTAATCCCTGCTGTCCCCAAAAACTGTAATATATATATATATATAACATATATATATATATATATATATATATATAAATCCAATAAATATATATATCTATATATATATATATATATATATATATATATATATATATATATATATATATATAACCCATATATATATATATATACCAAATAGCTATAAATACACCCCCTCTATAATAATGTACATATTACAACATAGCCATATGCACACATACATAAATATTATAATTACATATATACATACATCTACATAATCCTATAACAATTACATATAAAATAATTACCCAAATACATACATGTATATATATAATCAACATATACATATATATCCATACAATATATTGTAATATATATATATATATATATATATATATATATATATATATATATATATATATATATATATATATATATATATATATAAATGCATGTAGAAGAAAGCTACATAATATACATATATTTTATTAGTACATATATAGTACATAGATCTATGATACAATAAACACTATAATAAATACACTATAATACATATATAATATCTATATATATATACACAATTATAACTCATAAATTAAAAGCACAATAATTAGATCTACACATAAATACACAACATATGGAGAGTATCACACCGTATCCCACTAGATCTAGGATACGCATGTGACACGAGTCCACCACACATCCAATTGCACCCCGAAGGACACAAGCAAGTCACATATATTATTTATGAACAAAACAAAGTATCAAATATAGATCTATGTGCCCGTGTCAAAATACGACATGTACAAAGTCCCGTGTCGGAGGGAAAACCCCCAAAACAACACGTATCACCAAATTGTTGGGATACGATCTACACGTACCCAATTGTGGATACGACACTAGCCCCAAACACATAAACACATGCCAAATTGATCTATAGGATTAATTGACACACACAACAATTGTCATTCTCGGAATTTCCCCAAAATTGACACAAAAAGTACCATAACTTTCTCAATAGGCCTCCTATGAACAAAAAACTAAATCCTATGGGTAGTACATGCATATGGGTTGATTCTATGATTAAATCTCAGATTTAGAAGCTATTTTAATGGAAAAAAAACTGAATTGTACCTATTGGGAGATGGATTCCCATTGAAACCTCCAATTGAGATGAAATTGCCTTCAACTTGTAGATCCTTGCTCCTCTTTGTAGATCCTTACTTCTTCCTTCTAGATCCTTGTTTCTCAAATCTCTAATGGTGATTTGGGAAGGAATTGGAATGAATTTTGGTAGAGAAAAGAAGTAGGAATAAAGGAAATTTGGTAGTAGAAAATTCTAGATCTAGATTTGGAATGAAAAAGAGGAGATAGAATTTCCCCCTCTACTTATATAGGCCGGCCCCTATTCCTCTCCCTCAAGTAATAAAGTAATTTCCATTATACCCCTTGGGGCCTCTCATGAAGAAATAATTAAGGAAGGAAGCTTCTAGTCTAATGATTTAATTAATTTAATCCATCTCCTTAACAATGGGCTTTCTAAATGGGCTAAGTCTAACTAATTAATTCATGTTGGTCCATGAGTCTAAACTAAATTAGTTAGGTCCACTAACACAAGTCCAAATTAAATAAATAACATCTAACAATAATTAAATAATAACACAAATAATTATTTATCAAGCACAATAATTAATTAAATAGGAAATGACTAAAATACCCTTTCCTAGAAAATATGGTAGTGACAAGTCTACCCTCCTTCAAATAATTTCGTCCTCGAAATTCAAAGATGAAAATTACCCCCAAAAAATAACAAAACAGAACCAAAGAATCATAACTAACTATGAAAGAACATAACAATGAACAAAACATAACTAGGAATAACATACCTCAAGGCACAAACAAATATGGATAACGCTCCCGTATTTCATCCTCTCTCTCCCAAGTAGACTCCCCTGGAGAGTGATGCCTCCATGTGACACGCACCAAAGGAATAGTCTGGTTCCTCAGCACCTTCTCTCTCCGATCCAGAATCTCAACTGGCTGCTCTGGATAGCTAAGAGTAGGGCCTACCTCTATCTCCGAGTAATTCAATACATGACTAGGATCTGCCACGTATCGTCTCAACTGTGACACGTGAAACACGTTGTGCACTCCCTCCAATACAGGTGGCAAGTCTAGTCTATAAGCAACTGCACCGACCCTCTCTAGAATAGTGAAAGGTCCGATGAATCGCGGACTAAGCTTTCCGCCTCCACCGAAGCGAATTGTGCCTTGTGTCGGAGAAATTCTCAAAAACACCAAACCACCCACATAGAACAAAATATCACCTTAAGAACTTAATCTATAATAAACAACCAACAACAAGCACAAAACAAAAATCTAAACTATACCTCGAACTCCAAAGGTCTCTGATGGCTATCGGCCCAATGTCGCTGTTTGTCCTACGCCACTCGAAGTCTGTTTCTGATCAACTGAACCTTCTCTGCTGCATCCACAACCCTCTCTGGCCCAAGCAAAACTCTCTCTCCAACATCATCCCAAGACAAATGAGTACGACACCTCCGACCATATAGAGCTTCAAAAGGTGACATCTCTATATTGGCCTGACAACTGTTGTTGTAAGCAAACTCTACTAAATGGAGATGGTCCTCCCAAGAACCCCCGAGATCTAGTAAACAAGTGCACAATATATCCTCGAGAGTCTGAATAGTCCTCTCTGACTGTCCATCTGTCTGGGGATGATATGCAGTACTACATTTGAGCTGAGTGTCCAAACTCTCCTGCAAACTCCTCCAAAAATGAGAAGTAAAACGACTATCCCGATCCGAGACTATGCTGACGGAAACTCCATGTATCCTAATGATCTGCCTCACATATATCTCTGCCAGCTTCTCGGTAGACAAACCCACCTTGAAAGGGAAGAAGTGGGCCAACTTCGTCAACTTATCAACGATGACCCAAATCGTGTCTTTCCCTCCTGGAGATCGTGGAAGTCCGGACACAAAATTCATAGTAATGTGTTCCCACTTCCACTCTGGAATGGGTAATGGCTGAAGTAAACCTCCTGGCCTCTGCCTCTCGGCTTTCACCTGCTGGCACACTAAGCATCTGGATACAAACTGTGCCACTTCTCTCTTCAAGCCATACCACCACACACTCTCTCGCATATCCCGATACATCTTGTTAGCACCTGGATGCATGGAATACTGAGAGCGATGCATTTCCTGCAACACCTCCTCACGCAGCTCCCCACTAGGCACACACAATCTAACTCCATGCCTCAAAGATCTATCCTCAGCAATAGTGAAATCATCCTCCAATCCTGCTCTCACCTGAGCTCTGATACTCCTCAGAGATATATCCTCATACTGTGCTGCCTTGATCCTGTCCATCAAATCTGAATGTATCTGCAATCCCAATATCTGCATAGCACCACCAGAAACAATCACCTCAATGCCCAAGCTCTCCAAGTCCTCCAACAAATATCGATCCTGCGTCAAGAACATAGCTACAGGATACCTGCTCAAAGCATCGACAACTATATTGGCTTTCCCAGGATGATATTACAAAGAGATATCAAAATCCTTTATCAGTTCCAACCACCGACGCTGCCTCATGTTCAACTCCTTTTGCGTAAAAACGTACTTCAAGCTTTTGTGGTCTGTGAAGATCTCCACACGCTCTCCTTACAAATAGTATTTCCACAACTTTAGAGCGAATATGACTACTGCCAACTCCAAATCATGGGTAGGATAGTTCTTTTCATGAGGACGCAATTGCTTGGATGCATAGGCAATCACTTTCCCATGCTACTGAAGAACACAACCCAAACCCTTCCCCGATGCATCACTATAAATAGTGAAACCTCCGGACCCTGATGGGAACGTCAAAATTGGAGCAGACGTCAACCTCTTCTTCGACTCCTCAAATGCAACCTGGCAGTCCTCCGTCCAAACAAACTCCACATCCTTCCTTGTGAGTCTGATCATCGGCTCGGCAATCCTCAAAAAATCTTCCACAAACTTCCTGTAGTAGCCTGCCAATCCCAAGAAACTCCTGATCTCTTCTACCGAACTCGGGGTCTTCCAAGACTCCACTACTGAAATCTTCTTCGGATCCACTGAAATACCATCACTAGTCACAACATGTCCCAAGAATTCTATCTCGTCCACGAAAAACTCATACTTGGACAACTTCCCATACAGCTTCTCCTTCCTCAGCACGTCCAACACAATCCTCAAATGCTCCTCATGCTCCTCCGGTGTCCTCGAGTATATGAGTATGTCGTCGATGAACACCACCATGAACTTGTCAAGGTACTGGTGGAATACCTTGTTCATCAAGTTCATAAATACCGTAGGTGCATTAGTCAAACCAAACGGCATCACCATAAACTCGTACTGACCATACCGAGTCCTAAAAACAGTCTTCGGTATGTCCTCCTGCTTCACCTTCACCTGATGGTAGCCTGATCTTAAATCTATCTTAGAAAACACCTTCGCACCACTCAACTGATCAAACAGATCATCAATACGTGGCAAAGGATACTTATTCTTGATAGTGAGATTATTCAAAGACCTGTAATCAATGCATATGTGCACCGATCCATTATCCATCCTTCTTCGGTACAAACAAAACCGGGGTCCCCATGGTGAAGAACTTGATCTGATAAACCTATTATCCTGTAATTCATCCACCTGCTTCTTCAACTCGACCAGCACGCTGTTGTTTACTCTATAGACATGCTACGAAATTGGTTCTGCACCTGAAACCAAGTCTATAGAAAATTCAATATCTCGATCTGGCGATAATCCTGGCAATTCCTCAAGAAACACATCCAAGAACTCTGCTATCAATGGATGTGGCAACTCCTTGTCTTCCACCATAGCTCCACAAATAATGCCTTCTCCCTACTCTGCAGCTCCTCTAGAAAACTCAAACTCTGGCTCTCCTGGCGGACCAAACAAAACTCTACCTCCTCTATAATCTATGCTAGCATGGTGCCTACTCAACCAATCCATCCCGAGTACAATATCGTAGCTCGGAAGTAGCATTACAAGTAGACACACACTCAACTCTCGGCCTCCCAGAGTAACTCTCCGATCCTTGCAAATATCATTAACCAGGATAATGCCTCCCCCGGTCATGATCTTGCAAGTCCTAAGCAAAGACTCATCTACCAAACCATGTTTCAGAGCAAAAGAAACAGATACAAAACTATGGGACGCACCACTATCAAACAAAGCTAAAACTGGAATGGAATCAAGAAGAATAGAACCTGCGATGACATCTTTGATGGGTTCATCCTCCTCGACGGTCATAGCAAATGCTCGTCCCTGCCGAGCACCTCCCTGCTGCTGATGCTGGACAAAATGTTGCTGCTATGTCGGAAGTGGTCCCCTCGGCTGTGCTGCAGGTGGTCTCATCTGTGCCCTCGGAGCTGAAGCTGCTCCCTGATCTGTACGATGAGGACACTCCCTCGATTGATGCCCTTCAGTACCACAATACAAACAAACTCCAAGCCTCCTCCTACAAACTTCCCAGATATGGCCGGACTTCTTGAAGTAGTTGCATGGAGCTTGCTGTAACTGTCTCTGCTGCTGAGGTGCTTGGTGAAAAGGTGCTTTAGCTGGGGTTTGGTTCTGCTGTGGCTGCTGGAAAGGTCTGGACTGGAAATGAGGACGTTTGGCAGATACTGCACTGCCGTTGGCCCCCAGAAAAGAATCACGGTCTCTCTTGGGCTTCAAACCTAACTCCCGCTCAACCTTGCGTGCCTCCGCAAGTATCTCCGAGTATGTCTCATAAAAATATGGAATGAGAATCTTCACTTCCCAGTTTAGACCCTCACGGAAATGAATAGCTCGAACCTCCGGCTCTCTCACCAGATACTCTACAAATTGGCTCAACCTATCGAACTCTGCAGCGTACTCCTCCACAGACATGCTCCCCTAAATGAGACACTCAAACTGTCTCCCCAAGTCTAGCCTGTCTGCCCGAGCGAAAAAGTTCTTCTTGAAAAGGTCCTTGAATACCTTCCAAGACTGTCCTACGTCAACCAGAACTGGCTCATTCCTGAACCACGTGCGAGCAACGTCGAACAATTGAAGTCCTACCGCCTCAACCTTCAGATCCTCAGAAAGATGGGACACCCTCATAAGACGCTCAATGTCCTCGAGCCAATCATCAGCATAGACGATGCCCTCCGTCCCCTTGAAAACCCTAAGCTTCAGTTTCTTGACGTCCTGAATGTTGCCTGGCCGAAGCTGAGCAACCTGAGGAACATACTGCTACTGGATCAGAACTTCTCTCTCGACTACAGCACGAGCAAGCTGATGAGCACTCTCGATGCCCTGCCATAGAACGTCGGTCTGCCTCTGATGTGCCTCTAACTGAGCCCCTCTATGCCTCGAGCATCTCACAAAACAGTATAAACATCTATGACGCCTCTGTTGGCACAGGAGGTGGAGGTGGAAGCCCCTCAGATACAGCTGGCACAGTCCTCTGAGTAGGTGGTGGACCTCCAAAAGCAGCTGACACTCCAATCACCAGAGAAGTGACTGGTACAGGCCCTCAGGATGTCGCAGACCTCTCAGAAACTGCTCTCTCCTGCTGCGATCTAGTCTTAGGCAGCATCCTGAGACAAAGCGAAAGAAAGAATCAATATGGCACAAGATATAAGACATCAAGGAAAGGACAGTTTAAGAGATTAAGTATCAATATCAAAGGAGAATAGTTGAATCAAAAGAATTTTCCTAGGTGTGATTGAGTATCAAAGCCTATTCCTATATCCTATTGCAGGCTCGCAGTAGTATAACTAAATTATCGCACTATCACGACATCACATACTTTGTGAAGCTAGACCTGCATGGGCCACCACCAAAAACGTATCAAGACCCGCACCCGGTGTAAGGGTACAAGTCAGAAATAACACCCAGCCTATGCCGCAGAATCGGCGGTAGAACACTGTCTAGATAATCTATCTAATAATATAATGAACCACCAAAATGATAATATACTCAATCACAGAACTAAGATAAAAATGAGCACAAATCAGATAAAGAATATAATAGTCACAATATAACCCATGAGTCTAAAATAATACATTAATGAGTCTGAAGAAGTACAGAAATAAGCTGGAGACAAATCCAGTACAAAGAATACTACGAAGCTACAACTCCTGGGTCAACCGTCTCAGTTGGGATAAGTCCCTCCTGAGCTAGGGTCTCAGAATCTAAACCCACAACATCCTGGGGTCCATAATAGGTAGGGTACCACTCCTCAGTGTCATCTGGAAAATTATATCCAGTCAGGAAAGGAGCAGAGTACATCTCTAATAGCAGTTCTAATCAATGATAAAAACTATGTAACAGTAAATAGCTGTAGATAAACAGATGCACAATAGATACAAGAGATATATATACAATAAGGAAATACTGGAAATAAATACAATAATGAACAATATGCCAATAAACAAGAATACTAATGACTAAGTGTGTGAGTACTAGCTTAATATGTGATCGGCTTGGGCAAGATGCAATACGACCTGGCTAATCATACGTGCGGTGTATGATCAATACTATTCAGTAATTAGTACTTAATATAATAGGGATATTGATCATATATCTATACTAATACTCCCCACCCCGACTGGTATAATAGATCCAACCACGGTATGCTATGGCACGAGATTCCCCAAGAAGATAGCGACTCTTCCCGAGAATCAGTGTCTGTACATATACAAGATAACCAATGAAACAATACTTGCACCATATACACCATATACCAAGGAATAACATCTCATGACGAGATCCGGATATACCAATCCGTGTAACCATAGTGTCAAGAGAACATGGATATCTATACTAGATACAATGAACATAGAGGATATCATAAATAAGAAACTATCAGAGAACGTACTCGCATGAAGTCCAATGAATAGTCTCACAGATGTCTGACTCGGTGCCTCGAAGACGTAGATATAGAATACAACATCAATATAAGGTTCCGAAAAGAGAATAAGTTAAACTAGTCAACTTCTAGGTCAATAAGTCAATTCTAAGTCAAAAGTCAACTATGGTCAACTCTAAGTCAACTATGGTCAACTATGGTCAAACCAAGGTCAACTTTCTATTTCTATGTTGCAAAAGTCTAACACAAAAATCTTGGGTCAAGATATTAAAATCTAAGTCATAAAAATTATATCTTAAAATATTAGGATACCGTATCTCCGGATACGTAAATTCCAAGGTAAACATCACCATACATATATATCAAACAATTATGTATAATAATATAGAATATTAATTTACACATCAAATAGGTACCGTTGTTTTGAAACAACTTGGTATCTCAACAAAATCACAATCTTGATACCCAAACCCCGTATCTTGAGTATCCCCTATTTACCTTGGTCTCCTCAAGGTAACACTCAATACCTTCATATAATAATTACCCTCATATATAATATATAGATATATACTAATATTATACATATAAGGAATATAGCAATAATAGTATATTATCTTAATTTCAATACATACATATATATATTTATATATATATATATATTTATATATATATATATAAATATATATATATATATTTATATATATATATATATATATATATATATATATAAAACACATATATATAAATCTGCCTAACCGTCGCTGAAAACAGTGTTGAAAAACACTGATACCAGGCTTTTAGTGACAGTTCTGGCTGTCACTGAAGCCGCCGTCGCTGATGCTGTTAGAATTTTGCACTGCTGCTGCTGCTTCTTTGGTGACGGTTTGCAACCGTCACCACTCCCACTGTCGCCACTGCTGTTATTTCCCGCCGCCGCTGCTGCTATTAGTGATAGTGGCGACTGTCATTAAATGTCGCCGCCACTGCTTCAACGGCTGTTGCTGATTCCGCTGCTATTAATGACAGGCAGCCCTGTCATTAATCCCTGTGTCCCCAAAAACTGTAATATATATATATATATATATATATATATATATATATATATATATATATATATATATATATACCCCCTCTATAATATTGTACATATTACAACATAGCCATATGCACACATACATAAATATTATAATCACATCTATACATACATCTACATAATCCTATAAAACAATTACATATAAAATAATTACCCAAATACATACATGTATATATATAATCAACATATACATATATATCCATACAATATATTGTAATATATATATATATAAATGCATGTAGAAGAAAGCTACATAATATACATATATTCTATTAGTACATATATAGTACATAGATCTATGATACAATAAATACTATAATAAATACACCACTATAATACATATAATATCTATATATATATACAATATTGTAACTCAAGAATTAAAAGCACAATAATTAGATCTACACATAAATACACAACATATGGAGAGTATCACACCGTATCCCACTAGATCTAGGATACATGTGACACGAGTCCACCACACATCCAATTGCACCCCGAAGAACACAAGCAAGTCACATATATTATTTATGAACAAAACAAAGTATCAAATATAGATCTATGTGTCCGTGTCAAAATACGACATGTACAAAGTCCCGTGTCGGAGAAAAAACCCCCAAAATAACACGTATCAACAAATTATTAGGATACGACCTACACGTACCCAATTATGGACACGACACTAGCCCCAAACACATAAACACATGCCAAATTGATCTATAGGATCAATTGACACACAGAACAATTATCATTCTCGGAATTCCTCCAAAATTGACACAAAAAGCATCATAATTTTCTCATTAGGCCTCCTGTGAACACAAAAACCAAATCCTATGGGTAGTACGTGCATATGGGTTACTTTTCCATGATTAAATCTCAGATTTAGAAGCTATTTTAAGGGGAAAAAACTAAATTGTACCTATTGGGAGATGGATTCTCAATGAAACCTCCAATTGAGATGAAATTGCCTTCAACTTGTAGATCCTTGCTTCCTCCTTCTAGATCCTTGCTTCTTAAGTCTTTAATGGTGATTTGGGAAGGAATTAGAATGAATTTTGGTAGGAAAAAATAAGTGGGAATGAAGAAAATTTGGTAGTGGAAAATTCTATATCTAGATTTGGAATGAAAAAGAGGAGAGAGAATTTCCCTCTCTACTTATATTGGCCGGCCCCTATTCCTCTCCCTCAAGTAATCATGTAATGTCTATTATACCCCTTGGGGCCTCTCATGAAGAAATAATTAAGGAAGGAAGCTTCTAGTCTAATGATTTAATTAATTTAATCCATCTCCTTAACAATGGACTTTCTAAATGGGCTAAGTCTAACTAATTAATTCATGTTGGTCCATGGGTCTAAACTAAACTAGTTAGGTCCACTAACACAAGTCCAAATTAAATAAATAACATCTAACAATAATTAAATAATAACACAAATAATTATTTATCAAGAACAATAATTAATTAAATAGGAAATTACTAAAATATCCTTTCCTAGAAAATATATTAGTGACAGTTATCCCTTACCATATTCAGCGGGTACTCTTTCTGTCATGTCCCATTTCCAAAATACGTAGGACCAGGAATACGTGACACGCCAGCTACGTATTCGACTAGACTCTGGTCTGACTCGAATACGTATAAGCTTTATAATATAAATGACATTATCTAGATATCCCATAAATGTAAACCTCTATGTCTTAATCCATAATGTACAACAGTATACAAGAAAGAGCTATATGTGCTAAAGTCGGCCGCCCGATAACACACAAACTCGAATAGACTCGAGAAGAGACGAGTCTACAAAAAACTAGGCTACAACAAACAGATGAATAATCAATAAGAATAATGTATCCATAATGTCGGTGGAAATGATATGAGTACCTGGTACAATGTCCGCAAGACGTGCAACTCTATCGGCAACTCCAATGCTCCATAATCGTCTATGCTGCAAAAATGGCAAGGGACCAGGTCCTCAGAGGGACGTAACAAGGTACAAAAATATAGCATGCCAAGTAAAGAGAAAGTACAAGTGCAACGACAGGATAATCTATCATAACCAAACAAGTGTGACATAGTTTAAAGACGATGTTCGACGCGTGGGCTGTCCAAAATAAAACCGTAGCTCCAAACACAGATACACACGGGGCGTACCGTAGCTCCGAGCATAGAGTTACACGGGTGATACACTACTCTAAAATACAGGATCACTACATATACATATATAAGCGCGTGCAGAGGAGCCCAAAACGTCTAGTAACTGTCTTTCCCTTCCCAAGCGGTTAACGATGGTGCGCTGAACCTGAACCTCTATCTAACAGTCTCGACACACAGAAATAACTCAACAAACGCGACCCTAAGGTCGTCCGAGTCTCTGGTCATGATGTCAGTATCAGGATTCAGGAATCTGGTACGATCACAGTGTATGAGTGTGTCCTGGGGTATTGATATACTCAGGTACGTACATCAATGTGTTACGAATATCTAACAATCATTCTAATATGTTACGACGAACGTCTGCACCCGGTTGTGATCCAGACGCGAAATATTGATCGTAAACAAAAATATGCGCATAATGTACATAAAAAAACAATAAATATCTGTAATATGAGATACAGGGTGGCAAGGTACACTTGCCTGAGTCCGGCTGCTGATGACGGGGATCCGGTACCACGTCCAAGTTCTCAGGTCCCGTATTACCTAGAGATGAGATACAAACCCAAATCAAAATCTATCACACGGTAAACAGGGATGTCACACACATCTATACATATGCTCAGTCTCAACTATGACTCACAGGGACAAGACGCTAGGGGGTTGACCACAGTTGACTATCGGTACGATACATCAAATCAACTAGTCATCTATACACTATCATCGACCAATCCTCATTCTTACCATATTCATCACGTGGTTCAGTAGTTCAGGCATACTCATTCCTCGAGAGTGATTACTTATTAAATATTCAGTCTTCCTTTATACAACCATCATTATCATTTCACTAAAAATCACTGCTCATCAATAATAATTAACGTACACGTAAATCAATATGATAAACCCTAAATCTCAATGCCTATCATTTAAATTCATTTTATAAACTTATGAAGAATAATCCCTAAACTCAACTCCATATATCCTCAAAAATTTGTTTAGCATTTTACCACCATGTAATATATCCAGGACATTTATTTAAAATTAAATCCTATACCTCCATGGAAAACCCTTTATCATTTTTATAATTTATTTGCAAACACTAAATCTAAACCTCCATGCAAAACATTTAAACTCATTTTAATTCATGTAAACAATGAACCCTAACCTACATTAACCCTAATAAATATTAAACCTCATCATCAATACTACAATACCAACAAGACATATAGAACCCTAGCTAAAACTCAATATGAGTATAAGTAAAACCCTAGTTAACAATAACACAACCTAAATATAACAAAGAGAGGGGAAGGGAATCGACCTCGATGTGGCAGCGTCGACCGGGGGTTGGCCGGAGAGGTGATGGTTCAATGGTGGTAGTGGAAGTGATGGTGCAATGGTGGTGGTGGAGATTATAGTGCAAATATGGTGCTCGCCAGACTGTGGGGTCGAGGGGGGGCAGTGCCGGAGCAGTGGGGGCTCGACGCTGGAAGCGGCTCGTCGGGGTGGGGCAGTGCCGGAGAACAGCGGGGTACAGCAAGATACGGGGACAGTCGTCGGAGCTGCGGGTTGGAGGGTGTAGTGAACGGCGAGCCGCGAGGGCTCAACCCTGGAAGCAGGGACAGCAGCCGAAGAACATCGGGTGCGGCACTGCACTGCTCGGCCGGAGCTAGGCTGCCGGAGTAGCTCTCCAAGAAGAAGAAGAAAGGAAAAAGAAGAAGAAAGAAATAAATATGGAGGGGTGGGTGGCTCGATTTTCAAGGTGGAGGAGGGAGAAGAGAGAGAGGAGGGTGATTTTCAATGTCCCTAGGAATTAGGGCCTGCATTGAGGAGAGGGGAGAAAAGATATTATATAGGGGGGTTGTGTGATGAATGGAGGGTGGTGATGCTTCCATTTCAAATAAAAGATAGGGATTTTACATGAAGAGATGGGTTTTTCCATGCAAAGGAAGGGGAGGAGATGGGTTGACTACAGTCAAAGAAGAGGTAGCCTCTCCATTTGGCCTTGGCCAATGAGGGTGTGCCACATATTATAATATTTGCAATTTAGCCCCTTAAGTTTGGGTAATTGCACAAACACATAAAATAATAGAAAAATTGTGGGAGAAATAATGTTTGGTATTTTGTAGGGTGAGGGGGTGTTGTGTGTTTGGCATGGACTTAATTAAATGGGCATTAGGATTAAATAGGGATTAATATGGGATTAGTCAAAATTGGTATCCCTAATTTAATTAGAATAAAAGTGTCCCACGCTTTTAAATTAAATGGGGGCACTTGGGGTCTAAATTTGGAAATGACACAAAGGTCAAAAATAGTGTGGGCTTAGAGTCATTCTTGGACCCTTTAGTTGGTCCAGCTCAACGGGTTAAGTTGGTGTCTCAAAATTGAAGGTAACGACACAGGTGTCCGACACAGAATTTAATTATAGGATTTTGGATACGGGAAGTTGTGCAATTAATTTAGGACACAACGGATTTGAATTTGAGTGACGGAAAAGTCCAGTGCCTAAATTGGCGAGTCAAGTCAAAAGTACAACAGTCTGATAGAATTATGGGCTGATATTGGGCTCCGAATAATTCAACAATGTTAGGGCGTGTCAAGGGTTTAATTAATAAATAACAGACATATGCAATCCCTACTCTAAACCTCAAACATCTGCTGCTAAACCAAAATTTTCTATCCCATACCTGACTATCTATAAAATTAATTGAGGGGGTTTACATCCTTCCCAACTTAGAAAAATTTTGTCCCCGAAATTAAAAGTAAAGCACGCTAATAACTAAGAGAATTTAAAAACAAGCTAGTAATCAAATGCGGTATATAAATTCGTACCTTGCTCCTCAAATAAATATGGGAACCATTGTCGAATGGAATCCTCGCGCTCCCAGGTAGACTCGCCTGGCGAATGATGCTTCCATGCAACTCTGACCAGTCGGATAGTCTAACCTCTCAAAGTCTTCTCACTGTGATCGAGGATCTCAACTGGCTGCTCTACGTAAGATAGACTGGGCCCGACTTTAATCTCCGAATGATCAAGCACGTGGCTAGGGTCTGCCACATATCTCCTCAACTGCGATAAGTAAAATAAGTCATGCACTCCTTCTAATGATGGAGGAAATGCAAGACGGTAAGACACTTTGCCAACTAGTTCCAAGATGTCAAATGGCCCGATGTACCTCGGACTCAGCTTGCCTCTGCCTCCGAATCTGATGGTACCACGAGTAGACGATATCTTTAAAAATACATAGTCACCCTCCTCGAACTCCAATGGTCTGCGGTGCGCATCTGCCTAATATTTCTGTCTGTCCTGTGCTGCTCGCAGGTGGCTCTGAATCTGCTTGACCTTCTCTACTGTCTGTGTCACCAACTCTGGACCAAGTATCTGACGCTCTCCCACGTCACTCCAATATACTAGTGATCTACATTTTCTGCCATACAGTACCTCATAAGGTGCCATCTGTATGCTAGCCTGGTAGCTGTAATTGTAGGAGAATTCTACCAAGTGTAGGTGGTCCTCTCAAGATCCTCTAAAATCAATCATGCACACTCTCAATATATCCTCTAATATCTGTATCGTGCGCTCTAACTGGCCATCAGTCTGTGGATGATATGCAGTGCTGAACTTAAGACGAGTTCCTAGGCTCTCCTTCATACTCCGCCAAAAATGCGACGTGAATCTGGAATCACGATCCGATACGATGTTGACAGGCACTCCATATAGTCGTACTATCTGCCTCATATACATGTCAGCTAATATCTTTGTGGACTGCCCAACTCTGAAGGGCAAGAAATATGCAGACTTGGTGAGTCTGTCTATGACAACCCAAACTGCATCCTTCCCGCTAGGGTTTCGCAGGAATCCTGTGACGAAGTCCATGTTAATGTGTTTCCACTTCCACTCGGGAATGGGAAGCGGCTGCAATAGTCCTGCAGTCCTCTAATGTTCAGCCTTGACTTGCTGACAAACTAAATATCTCACCACGAATCTTGTAATCTCTCTCTTCATCCTATGCCACCAGAAATATTGTCTCAAATCTCGGTACATCTTCGTACCCCCGGGATGAATAGAATAAATTGAGCTATGAGCCTCGGTCATCAACTCTTGGTGTAGCTCGCCACTCGGAACATATAGGCGATCTCCACACCTCAATGTTCCGTCTTCATAAATCCTGAGTCCCGTCTACATGCCGGCCTCTGTCCTCTCTCGTAGGCGTCGAAATCTCGCATTTGTAGGCAGGGCTGCCTTGATCCTCTCAATCAACGTAGACTGAACCTTGAGACTAGCCATCTATCCATCCATGCCTGGCAATACAATCTCTATCCCAAGCTCCTGGAGATCCTCTAACAATTGCCGCTGAGTCATCAAAAAGCATGCCATGGGCTTCCTGCTTAAGGCATCTGCTACTACATTCGCCTTGCCAGGATAGTACTGTAACTTAATATCATAATCTGTCATCAACTCTAGCCAGCGCCTCTGCTTCATGTTGATCTCCTTCTGCGTGTAGACATACTTCAGACTTTTATGATCTGTGTAAATCTTAACACGCTCACCATAAAGGTAATATCTCCATATCTTTAGTACAAATATCACTGCAGCTAGCTCCAAATCGTACGTCAGATAGTTCTTCTCATGAACTCTCAGCTGTCTCGATGCGTAGGCTATCACCTTGCCGTGTTGCATCAGTACACATCCTAGTCCGCTCCCAGACGCATCACTATACACTATAATCCTCCTGATCCTGAAGGTAGTATCAAAATCGGTGCTAATGTTAGACGCTTCTTCAGCTCATCGAAAGCCGCCTGACACTCGTCGGTCCAGATAAACTCCTTGCCTTTACGCGTCAGTCGCGTCATAGGCGCAGCTATCCTCGAGAAGTTTTCCATGAACCTCCAATAATATCCGGCAAGTCCGAGGAAACTCCTAACCTCTGTAACTGATGTAAGGGTAGGCCATGTCTCAACTGCTGCTATCTTTTTTGGGTCAACTGATAGTCCATCTCCGATGATTATGTGTCCCAGAAATAGTACTCTATCCAAGCAAAACTCATATTTGCTGAGCTTGGCGTACATCCTCTCCTGTCTCAGCGTCTCCAGTACGATCCTGAGATGTCTCTCATGCTCCTCCTGGCTCTTGGAATATACCAAGATGTCGTCGATAAATACCACCACGAACTTATCTAAGTACTGGTGGAAGACATTGTTCATCAAACTCATAAATACTGCTGGCGCGTTGGTTAAACCAAATGGCATGACTAAAAACTCATAGTGGCCATACTTCATCCGAAAGGCCGTCTTCGGGATGTCCTCTCTCCATACCTTGATCTGATGATAACCGGATCTGAGATCGATCTTCGAGAATACACATGCACCACTAAGATGATAAAACAAATCATCGATGCATGGCAGTTGATACTTGTTCTTTATCGTTACAGCATTTAGCGCCCTGTAATCGATACACAAGCGTACCGTCCCGTCCTTCTTCGGTACAAATAGAATGGGTGCTCCCCATGGAGAAATACTAGCCCGACTGAAACCCTTGTCTAAGAGATCCTCTACTATGGACCTTCAACTCAACCAACTTTATCGGTGCTAGTCTGAAGGCGGGAAAATAACTGACTCGACTCTGGGAGTCAACTCTTTAGCAAACTCTATCTCTCTATCAGGTGGCCGGCCCGGAAGTTTCTCTAGAATCACATCCTCAAACTCAGATATAATGCGGGGGTACACTGGTTCACCTTGCATTGTGTGCCCCTAAGGTAGATGGGCACCATACTCCCGGGCTCCCCGAAGAAACTCAAACTTAGGTAATTTGATGGCCTAAAAATAATGCAACTACGTCGACAATCTAGTGTCGCATGGTATTGGCTCAACCAACTTATTCTAGGACGTTGTCATAGTCTAGACTAAACCTCATAATAATTTCTCTCATTCTGTTTTCAATATCAATCCTCAAAAGAAAAATTTTTCTTGTCTAATGTATAATTTCTCTTCTCCTCAAGATTTTCCCTAAAATTTTATTCCTCAAATTTCTTGTTTTCGTTATTTATCTCTCCAAGTCACATAGTACATTAATGGTATCTCCCAAGCATATACTAGAATTCTTGGAATCAGATCATTATCTTCTAAGTGAGAGCCTGAAATTTTATCTCCTCTAATCCATAATATTATTTCTGGTATCGCTATCATTTACAACAACTAATTCCTAGCATCGGGCTATGCACTTCCATAAATTATTCTAGGTCATGATCAACAATCCTTCCAGCTTCCAGTACTTCTAAGATCACGGCTATCTCAAGTATAAATAGGGTACTACTGGGTCCAATTCTTTTGCTAACCTTCCATGCTAGATCTAGAATCTAAAAGAACCTATCAATCTATCCTACTCAGGGTAACAATCTTCTCAAGGAATGTTACCTAAATTCTGTCTTCTGTCGTCTGGTCTTCGATCTTCTTCTGGAGAGAACCATCAGGCACAAGCGTTTGCCTTCCCGAATAATAGGGGATGAGAAACAATGATAACGATATTGACGAAAATTGAACGAATACAAATTGGAAGTCCAAGGGCGATAATCACATACAAAGTAAGTTTTTAAAATCGATTATGTATTGAGATCCTATTCAACAATCATAATATCTATTCCTAATTTGCAGGCTCGCTTGGCACAGTCAGGTGACCAAGACAATTTAAATCTGATCTGCATGGGCCACCACAAAAATATGTCACGCCCCAGTCCCAAAATACGTAGGACCAGGAATACGTGACACGCCAGCTACCCATTCGACCAGACTCTGGTCTGACTCGAATACGTATAAGCTGTATAATATAAAGGGCACTATCTAGATATCCCATAAAGGTAAACCTTTATGTCTCAATCCACAATGTACAACAGTATACAAGAAAGAGCTATATGTGCTAAAGTCGGCCGCCCAATAACACACAAACTCGAATAGACTCGAGAAAAGATGAGCCTAAAAAAACTAGGCTACAACAGCAGATGAATAATCAATAAGAATAATATATCCATAATGCCGATGGAAATGATATGAGTACCTGGTACAATGCCCGCAAGACGTATAACTCCATCGGCAACTCCAATGCTCCATAATCGTCTATGCTGCAAAACTGGCAAGGAACCAGGTCCTCAGAGGGACATAACAAGGTACAAAAATATAGCATGCCAAGTAAACAAAAAGTACAAGTGTAACGATAGGGCAATCTATCATAACCAAACAAGTATGACACAGTTTAAAGATAATGTTCGACGCGTGGGCTATCCAAAATATTACCGTAGCTCCAAACACAGCGACACACGGGGCGTACCGTAGCTCCGAGCACAGATTCACACGGGTGATACACTACTCTATAATACAGGATCACTATATATACATATATAAGCGCGTACAGATGAGCCCAAATGTCTAGTAACTGTCTTCCCCTTCCCAAGCAGTCAACGATGGTGCGCTGAACATAAAACTCTATCTAACAGTCTCGACACACAGAAATAACTCAACGGACGCGATCCTAAGGTCGTCCCAGTATCTGGTCATGATGTCAGTATCAGGATACAGGAATCTGGCACGATCATAGTGTATGAGTGTGTCTTGGGGTGTCGATATACTCAGGTACGTACATCGAGGTGTTACAAACATCTAACAATCATTCTAAGATGTTACGACGAACGTCTCCATCCGGTTGTGATACGAACGCGAAGTATCGATCGTAAACAAAAATACGCGCACAATATACATAAAGAAATAATAAATATCTGTAATATGAGATACAGGGTGGCAAGGTACACTTGCCTGCGTCCGGCTGCTGATGACGGGGATCCGGTACCACGTCCAAGTTCTCAGATCCCGTAGTACCTAGAGATGAGAAACAAACCCAAATCAAAATCTATCACACGGCAAACAGGGATGTCACACACATCTATACATATGCTCAGTCTCAACTACGACTCACAGGGACAAGACGCTAGGGGGTTGACCACAGTTGACTATCGGTATGATACATCAAATCAACTAGTCATCTATACACTATCATCGACCAATCCTCATTCTTACTATATTCATTACGTGGTTCAGTAGTTCAGGCAGTCTCATTCCTCGACAGTGATTACTTATTAAATATTCGGTCTTCTTTTATATAACCATCATTATCATTTCACTAAAAATCATTGCTCATCAAATAATAATTAACATACACAAAAATTAATATGATAAACCCTAAATCTTAATGCCTATCATTTAAATTCATTTTATAAACTTATGAAGAACAATCCCCAAACTCACCTTCATATATCCTCAAAAATTTGTTTAGCATTTTACCACCATGTAATATATCCAGGACATTTATTTAAAATCAAATCCTAAACCTCCATGGAAAACCCTTTATCATTTTTATAATTTATTTGCAAACACTAAATCTAAACCTCCATGCAAAACATTTAAACTTATTTTAATTCATTAAACAATGAACCCTAATCTACATTAACCTTAATCAACATTAAACCTCATCATCAATACTACAAAACCAACAAGACATATAGAACCCTAGCTAAAACTCAACATGAGTATAAGTAAAACCCTAGTTAACAATAACACAACCTGAATATAACAAAGAGAGGGGAAGGGAATCGACCTCGATGTGGCGGCGTCGACTGGGGGTAGGCCGGAGAGGTGATGGTCCAATGGTGGTGGTGGTGGTGATGGTGCAATGGTGGTGGTGGAGGTGATGGTGCAAATGTGGTGCTCGCCGGACTGTGGAGGGGGGCAGTGCCGGAGCAGTGGGGGCTCGACGCTGGATGCGGCTCGTCGAGGTGGGGATTGCCGGAGTACAGCGGGGTGCAGCAAGATACGGGGACAGCCGCCGGAGCTGTGGGTTGGAGGGTGTAGTGAATGTCGGAACCTCGAGGGCTCGACGCTGGAAGCAGCTCGTCGGGTGGGGCAGTGCCGGAGAACAGCGGGGTGCAGCAAGATACGGGGACAGCCGCCGGAGCTACGGGTTGGAGGGTGTAGTGAACACCGGAGCCGTGGGGGCTCGATGTTGGAAGCGGGGACAGCAGCCGGAGAATAGCGGGTGTGGCGCTGCACTGCTCGACCGGAGCTAGGCTGCCGGAGCAGCTCTCCAGGAAGAAGAAGAAAGGAAGAAGAAGAAATAAATAAATATGGAAGGGTGGGTGGCTCGATTTTCAAGGTGAAGAAGGGAAGAGAGAGAGAGGAGGGTGGTTTTCAATGTCCCTAGGGATTAGGGCCTGCATTGGGGAGAGGGAAGAAAATATATTATATAGGGGGGTTGTGTGATGAATGGAGGGTGGTGATGCTTCCATTTCAAATGAAGGGTGGAGATTTTACATGAAGAGATGGGTTTTTTCATGCAAAGAAAGGGGAGGAGATGGGTTGACTACGGTCAAAGAAGAGGTAGCCTCTCCATTTGGCCTTAGCCAATGAGGGTGTGCCACATGTTACAATATTTGCAATTTAGCCCCTTAAGTTTGGGTAATTGCACAATCACATGAAATAATGAAAAAATTATGGGAGAAATGGTGTTTTGTGTTTTGTAAGGTGAGGGAGTATTGTGGGTTTGGCATAGACTTAATTAAATGGGCATTGGGATTAAATGGGGATTAAAATAAGATTAGTCAAAATTGGTATCCTCGATTTAATTAGAATAAAATTGTCCCGTACTTTTAAATTAAATGGGGACACTTGGAGTCTAAATTTGAAAATGACACAAAGGTCAAAAATGGTGTGGGCTTGGAGTCAGTCTTGGACCCTTTAGTTGGTCTGGCTCAACGGGTTGAGTTGGTGTCTCAAAATTGAAGATAACGACACAGGTGTCCGATACAGAATTTAATTATAGGATTTTGGATATGGGAAGTTGTGCAATTAATTTAGGGCACAACAGATTTGATTTTGAGTGACAAAAAAGTCCAGTACCTAAATTGGTGATTCAAGTCAAAAGTACAACAGTGCGATAGAATTTATGGGCTGATATTGGGCTCCGAATAATTCAACAATGGTAGGACGCGTCAAGGGTTTAATTAATAAATAACAGACATATGCAATCCCTACTCTAGACCTTAAACATCTGCTGCTAAACCAAAATTTTCTATCCCATACCTGACTATCTATAGAATTAATTGAGGGGGTTTACACTTTCATATATATTTTATCGTATGTATCGAGTATTGATTATCGTGTACTTCATGTTCATATACTGCTCATGTTCAGTGTGCCCATATTCGTGTTCGTAACGTGTCATGATTGGATCCATTGGTATTGGTTGGGGATGGGGAGTGGGAGTTAGTTATGTGATCAAGCCAAAGTGTATTCGTGTACATGTCAATTACATATCACACGTGTAATCGAGTTACCATATTGTATTCGCGTTCAACATAAATCGATCACATAATAAACTTGTACTTTATGGCACATTAGTTAGTGTCATCTATTTCTATTTAAATTATAATTATTCAGATTGCCTGTTCTTCATTCCAGTATATTACCTATTTACTCTAGTTCAATCCATTTCCTATTGCTAGTTATCTTGTATTCTTTTTTATTATCTATTATATATTCTCGATTATGTATTTGAAACTGATTTTAGAGGTATGCACTTCATTCCAATCCTGACTGGATATATTTTTCTGATGATTGGCTCATGTAGCAGTGTCCGACCTACTACGGGCCGCAGGATGGCGTACCGTTAGAGGATACTCCCTTAGAGAATGAGGACCTAGTGCCAGATATTGAGGAGGCTTAGACTTATTGTTTAGACTTGTATTAGACTTTTATTGAGACTTTTGGCATGTATATATTATCTCGGACCTGTGGATGTATTGTGACTCTTTTTCTATTTTAATCCATATCATGCTTTCATCCTCCTTTAGTTTTATTTTGTGATTGAGTATTGTTTACCATTAGCATATACTATATTGTTCCTTCTTTTGGAGTTGGGATGACATTGACATGTACCATATATATATTTGATGAGATGCTTAGATAGTGTAGTTGACCCAGACAATGTTCTACCACCGATGATATAGCGTAGGCTAGACGTTGATCACTACTCGTGCCCTTATTCTGGGTACGGGTTATGACACATTTTTAGTGGTGGCTCATGCAGGTCAAGAGTCGCAATTAGAGTGATGTCACAGCAGTGCTCACCTAGAGTACTACTACGAGCCTGTTTTAGTATATAGGATATAGGCTGAGAGTATACTCAATCACAACTAGGAAATATTTCCACATATTTATTTTTCTATCCTTATCTACTTGGATGCTTGCTTTATTTTGAATAATTTTTTTCTTCTTTGATTATATTGTATCTTACTCAATATTGATTCCTTTGTTTAATCTATCTTCAGGATGCCGCCGAAGACGCGTTCCTAGCGCTCAGGCGTAGTGTCAGCAAGGTCGGTCACTTCGTCGCCTTTGAAGGGAAGCACCAGCAGGCACAGTTCTAGCAGCTTTAGTTCAGAGGTCCGCTTCACCGATCCAGGTGAGCATTTCTGCAGAAGCTTTCTGGTGTGCTCCACCTCCGGTATAGAGGACAACGTCGACAGTCTCAGAGGGTCTTCCATCTTTACCACCCGCAGTCGATCAGATGCAGATGTTTGCACTCTTTCAGCAGATGATGGAGGCACAACAGCATCAGTTAGAGGTTATGAGGTAGGGTATTGATAATGCCTTCCAGATTGCTCTTGCAGCAGTTGAGAGAGTCGTCTTAGTCCAGCCATAGACGACACCACTTCAGTTCACCCCGCAGCAACTGAGGCCGAGAATTGTCATAGATTTCAAGAGAATGGGGCCGAAGGACTTTAAAGGCACTGAGGGAATTATTTATGCTGATGATTGGATAGAAGACATTGAGAGGAACCTACGGCTGGCACAGATTTCAGATAGGTTGTAGGTAGAGGCCGTAAGAAGCATGATGTTTAATATCGCATTGACTTTGTTCAGGACGGACCCCAGGATCTCAGTACCGGGACTTACTTAGGAAGCTTTTAAGGAGCTCTTCAAGGAAAAGTTTTTTCCAGATGTGGCTCTGATATCTGTAGAGAGCCAGTTTCAGTACCTCGTTCAGGGAGGTATGATGGTGGATGAGTATGCGGTAGAGTATTATAGATTAGGCCACTTTGTGGAGGGACAGAACCCTAGAGAGAAGGCCATGAAGTTCAGGAAGGGCCTGGACAAGGAGATCAAATCACATACGAACGGAGACCCAACCGCTATTTTAAGAAGATTCTGAGGAAGACACAGCAGACAGAGAATGATCTAGAGCTTGGCTCCAAGAGGCCGAGGAACATAGGAGGATCCAGTACTAGCACGGGCCCAACGAAGCAGCCTCACTTTCAGCAGCAACATCAGACGATTGGAAGGCGGCCTGCAACCTGTCATCAATGCGCATGTAGTCGTTCCCTAATATCTAACTATGCGAGAAGTCCTCAATTATGCCCTTTTCCTTGAACCACAGTATCCTCTAGTTGCTGTCGGCACTGTGCATACTTCCAATCACAAGCTCCATAGCAACGGGGATGAAAATACCGCTCCAAAGTGTCCAAATAATAGTAGTCAACAAAAAAGAAATCCACGGCAACTATGTTTCTTCTGTAAGAAGCCAAGGCACACCATCAACGAATGTTACCTCAAGAAAGGAATATGCTTCAACTATGGTGACAAAAGACACATATTTAGGGACTGTCCGCTCCCCTCCAAGCTTCGCTCTGAACATCCAAATCCTGCCTCAACACCCCAAGCCCACAGCAAGAGCGTCGTCAAGCTCAAGGCCGGGTGTACACTATGACACGGGAAGAAGCCCTAGCATCGGACATCGTTGTATTAGGTATATTGCTTTTCAATAACATACCTACTCGTATTTTATTTTATTCTGGTGCAAAGCATAGCTTTATATCCACAAATTTTGTCGTAGAAAATATGATTGAAATGATACCATTATATCTAGACCTTAGTTTTAGCACCCCATCGGGCACAAAAATATTTGTTCGTTCAATATGTCAGGGTGGTCACATTTGTATTAGGGGAAGGTAACTCTCGCTCGATGTGTTAGTTCTAGATGTTCAAATTTATGACATCATTTTGGGGATAGATTGGCTCGGTGCTTCCTCGGCAACTATCGAATGTGCAGAGAAACGAGTCATCTTTTGTCTATATGGAGAGGCCAAATTCTGCTACACAAGTGGTCCAGCAACAGAAGCGTCAAGGACCTGCATGGTAATTTCTACGATGTCAGCTCAGCGGATGCTACACTCTTGATGCGAGGGATACTTAGCGTCGATTCAGAACATGCAGCTAGATTACGCAAATATTGAGTCTTCTTCTGTTGTGGTGGAGTTTCTTGATGTGTTTTCGAGCGAGCTACCTGGCATGCCACCCGACCGAGAAATCAAGTTCACCATCGATACATTATCAACTACTCAATCGATTTCTAAAGTCCCATATAGAATGGCCCCTGTTGAACTAAAGGAGTTAAAGTAACAACTACAAGAACTGCTTGACCGTGGGTATATTCGTCCAAGCGTGTCTCCTTGGGGCGCGTCTGTACTCTTTATAAAGAAGAAGGACGAAATATTGCGACTCTGCATAGACTATCAGGAGATAAACAATGTCACTATCCGAAAAAGTATCCCCTGCCCAGGATCGACGACCTCTTTGATCAGCTGCAAGGGTTGTTGGTGTTTTCATAAATAGATCTTCCTTCTGGCTACCATCAATTAAAGATAAAACCAGAGGACATGCCGAAGTCAGCATTTCAAACCCTCTATGGCCATTATGAGTTTTCTGTTATGCCGTTCGGACTGATGAATGCTCCTGCTGCATTCATGGATTTGATGAACCGTGTGTTTCGACCATTCCTCGATAAGTTTGTGGTAGTTTTCATAGACGACATCTTAGTGTACTCAAAGAACAAGGATGAATACGCAGGACACCTGCGAATGGTGCTTCAAACTCTTCGAGACAATAAGTTGTATGTAAAGCTGAGCAAGTGCGAGTTTTGGTTGGACAATATATCTTTCCTTGGGCACATCATTTCCGCGGAGGGCATCTCAGTCGACCCGAAAAAAGTTAAAGCCATCATAAAGTTAAAGCGACCTGAGTCAGCTAGCGACATTCGAAGCTTCCTTGGTCTAGCAGGCTACAACAGGAGATTCATAAAAGTTTTTTCACGAATCGCCTTGCCTCTAATTTATCTCACTCGGAAATAAGTAACGTTCATGTAGTCGGATGACTGTGAAGCTTCATTTGTGGAGTTAAAGCAACGACTTATCTCAGTACCAATTCTTACCCTTCCAGATGGACCCGATGATTTTAATATCTATATCGATACCTTAGGAAAGGGTTTGGGATGTGTCCTTTTATAATAGGACAAAGTGACAGCCTTTACGTTGAGGCAGTTAAAGTCTCAGGAGAAGAACTATCCAACGCACGACCTGGAAATTGCAGCAATGTTGTTCGCACTAAAGTTATGGCGGCATTACATTTATGGCGTACCGTGTAAAATCTATACGGACCACAAAAGCCTCAAATATTTTTATACTCAAAAGGATTTGAATCTACGGCAACAATGTTGGCTTAAACTCCTTAGCGACTTTGACTTAATGATCAGATATACACCAGGCAAGGAAAATGTTGTAGCTGATGCACTGAGTCGAGTGTTCATTGGGAGCTTGGCTATCGATGATAGGCTGCGACAGGATCTCAAAAGTCTGGACATTACACTCCGAACCAGATACAAAAAGGGGGCACATGTGGCTCAGCTGCGCCTCGAACCAGACTTGTTGGAGAAAGTTAAGTCCGCTCAGAAGGGCGACCTGTTCCTAGAGAAGATACAAAATCTTATCTCATCAGGAAAGACGACCGACTTTGCGGTGGGCACGGATGGAATAATGCGGGTGAAGAAAAAATTGTGTGTTTCTAACGATGCAAACCTCAGAAAGGACATACTCACTGACGCCCACTATGCAAGTTATACTTCACATCCAAGAAGCACAAAGATGTATCGAGACCTCCGTACGACATTTTGGTGGCATGGCATAAAAAGGAATATGGCGTTGTTTGTGTCACAATGCATGGCTTGTCAGAGAGTAAAGGGTGAGCACCAGAAGCCAGGTGGAGAGATGCAGAACCTTGCTATACGGAGTAAAAATGGAAACACATAACGATGAATTTTGTTGTTGGTTTGCCAAAGATGCAACGGAGAAATAATACCGTCTGGGTCATCGTCGAACGACTCACCAAGTTAGCTCACTTTCTATCTATCAAAGTTACTTGGAGTGTCGACCGTTTGACCCAGATCTACCTCAACGAGATCATTCAACTCTACAATATGCCCGTATCTATTGTCTCCGATCGAGATAGACGATTCTTATCATGCTTCTGGAAGAGCCTTCAGTCGGCAATGGGGACGAAGTTAAAGTTCAGCTCCACCTACCATCCTCAGATAGATGACCAAACAGAGCCAGTCAACCAAATCCTCAAAGATATGCTACAGCTCTGCGTCTTGAACTTGAAGATAAGTTGGGACATGTATTTATCATTAGCCGAATTTGCATACAACAATAGCTATCAATCCAGCATTCAAATGGCACCGTATGAGGCATTGTATGGGCGGAAGTGCAGATCTTCGATATGTTGGGATAAAGTTTGTGAACGGCAAATTCTTGGCCCAAAACTCGTAGAACAAACTGTCCAGAAGATTCGCTTGATCCGTGAATGGCTGAAGGTAGCACAGAGTCATTAAAAAAGTTACTCAGACATGCACCGTCGACCTCTTGAGTTCTTAGCAGGCGATCAAGTATTTCTCAAAGTCTTGCCCATGCGAGGAGTTACCAGATTTGGGGCAAAGGGGAATCTAAGTCCAAGATTCGTCAGTCCGTTCGAGATACTAAAACGATTCGCCTCTGTCACATATCAGATTGACCTGCCACCGTTACTATCTGAAGTGCACGATGTCTTTCATATTTTATAGCTTAGGAAGTACATGTACGACCCGAGCCATGTGTTGGATCTTGATCAACCAAACTTGAAAGCGAACTTGATGCATGTTAAGCATCCTGTGCGGAGCTTGGATCACAAAGAGAAGCTGCTTCGAAGTCGTTCGGTTCCTCTCATACGCGTGCTTTAGAGAAATTATTCGGTCGAAGAATCAACCTGGGAGCTTGAGTCAGAGATGAAGAAAAAGTTTCCTATATTGGTTCATAGTGGTAGGTTCTATTCCTAAGTTTTATGGACGAAACTTCCTATTAGTTAGTTAGGATGTGGTACCCCGTTCCCCCTTTACGGGAAGTGCGACTAGGAATAACTAATCGGTATTGTTCGATCGTAATAGATTGAATCAAGATATTATCCTTGTTATGGTTTGCTTCTTCGAAATTGATTCCCATATTCAGTGGACTGTGCCCTAAGGATGGACTTGGCGACAGAGTCAAGAGGGACCTCTCCGCTGCAAGTTTCCTTGCCTAGTTTTTTGCTGTCGCCTTGTTGCTTTCGTGCTTTTGAGTTAGTTTTTGGATTTACATTTTTTTGAACGGTTTCGATGGATTTTATTACTTTCGTTCGTTGAACTGTATTTTATTCCGATCTTGGAAAGAAAAGAAGAGGTATTGATCATCTGTTTGTGGCAATGCAGATGATCATATAGTAGACGACGTACGAGCAGAGTCTTGAAGAACCTCTTTCCTTTTCTCTCTTCAATCAACTTGTGAGTGGCTATATTCGATTCAGTTAACCCTTCTTCCAAGTCTTCATAATCTAAAATCTTGCCTTCTTGATTGTTTTGTTCAAACGATACCATAATAACTAAAAGATGTCAAGATAAAAATGAATAGACTTGGAGTTACATTCTTGTCAATCAACTTATGAACGGTTACCTTGTTGCATACTAGGTCGCTTAGAATATTCTTCATAATGCTTCAATTCTAGTTAGAATAAATATACTTCTTCTATGATTATGTTATGTATATAACTCACCTTGCTATGCAACAAAATGATCAAGAAGACTATGCAAAATGGATCGTGCCATGTACTCGTCTCGTGCTTGTATTTCCTTAAACTATACCATTTGATAACTTAGTATTAGATATCGTTTGGTCACGGACAACTTGTGCACAAGGTTTGTGGTTCATGCGAACGGTCCTCGGGGTACTAGGACCGATCCGGTGCGGATATAACGTTATGAATAGTCGTATGTTGGAGGAAGAAATGGCACGTAGCGGGGCTCGCCACCTGCGTTGCATACCATTTTTGTCCCGTGATTATAACTCATACTTTATGGCATCATGCCAGTGAACCCCTCGTATATTTAAACTATGAAAGCTAACCATGTCTTCATGGTAGGAAAGGTCATGGTAAGTATTTGTGCAGGTGGTTCAGACAGGAAGGTAAAAGTCATCGAACGGTGGCATGTTTATTTCAGTAAACTTTTATATCTAATGCTTGCTTGTATAATAAACTAATGCAAGATAGAAAGATCACAAATAACTTGCATGCTTCATATAAATAACGTGTTGATTGATATAGTTGGATTAGCTCACCTTCACCAGTGTATTTCAATGTATTGACCCTCGTTGAAATAGGTTTCCTGCACCAAGGAGATCCTGCGAGGAGCTAAAGCTACTTCCTAATCCAGTCCACCTGCCGGCACACTCTGATCGTGCTTTTGAAGAAACGTTTTAAAGTTCCAGGAGCTCGTGCACACATCTTATGCAGCTCCGTGGAAAGGCGATAGCTTCACCTAAAGGTGTCTATATCTTTAAAGTTTTAGTAAAATGATGTAATGTACATGATGACTATCTCATTTTGTGTCCACTTTTGTAAGCCCGTGCGGCAATTATCCGACTCGTTTAAGAGTTTGTAAAAGATGTTCATTATCAATAAAAATAACTTTTCCATGTTTCAACTTTGTGTTTTAATTATCTGCGTACTCTGAATATGTGCTCGTTATCTAAAAATATCTTGGCCTTGTGTGTTGCACAATCTAGGCACGCACGATGTTACGCCCGGTGAACGACTATCGATTCTGCAAAATCAGGACGTGACAACAGTGGCTTACAGACTAGAATTGCCCCTGCACTAGAGGGAGTGCACAACGTGTTCCATGTGTCGCAGCTGAGACGGTACGTGGCAGACCCTAGCCATATATTGGATCACTCGGAGATATAGGTTGGTCCGACTCTCAGCTACTCAGCTGGATCGTAGGGAGAAGGTATTGCGGACTCCAACCCCTTGTCTCCAAATAAAAAATATAAAATAATGAGCCTGACGCCAAGGGGGTTGACTGCAAACAAAAAATAAAAATAAAAAAATGTCCTAGCCCCTACCCCCTTGGATCCAAATCAAAATACAAATGGAAGTGAGAAAAAATTCCTAAAAACCCTTTCTCATTTATTTTAAAATAGTTTCGATTAAAAAATGCATTAAAATTTTTCTTTCTTATCTTCCGTCAATTTTAAAACACTTACGGAAGCAAAAAAAAAAAAAATTCAAACTTTCTCATTCATTTAAAAATAGTTTTGGTTTAAAAATCATTTGAAAAAAAAAATCCTATCTTATCTTCTATAAATACATAGAGAAGCAAAAAAATTTAAAAAAATTTCTGTTGTTGAGCATTGAATTAATTTTTTTATATATTATTCTAAAATATTTTAAATATGTAAATATATTTGAATTAAAATTTATTATATACATATACATATATTTATATTTTAATTATAATTTTTTATATATTTGACTATATTTTTTTATTATACTTGTTATGGATATATCTCTACTTTCTCTACTATTATAATGATACTTCAAAATGGTTCAAAAGAGGGCCGTCTAACTCGTAAGTAAATACTCAAACAATTAATAATTATAAAATTATAAAAAAAAATTTAACTACCCTTGCATGTTTTTTCTTTACGTAAAAATATCTTAAATTTTTTATCATTATCTAAATATATATATTCAAATGTATATAAAGATATATATAGCAAATCAAAATAAGAATATATTCAATATTCAAAATATATTTAAACTAATTTTTATATTTAAACATATATCCAAAGTTTTACAAACATTATAACAAATTTAAATTTAAATATTTTCAAATCAAATTTAAATTATTTTAATATATTTTAAATTTTTATTAAATGTTTCAATAATATCGATAAATTATATAAATCTAATTTTTCAATATATATATATATATATATATATATATATATATATATATATATATATATATATATATATATATATATATATATATATATATAACAAATCTTAATTTACAAATATTTTAAAAAGTTTAACAATATTACAAAAATAATTGCATTTACTAGTTTATAAAAAAATCTTGAGAATGCTAGTCATTTAAGCCATACGTATATTCTCAAGTAATTTAAAATTTTGAAAAAAATTGTTAACTAATCGTAAGTATTTTAAAATTGACAAAAGATAAGCAAGGAAAAATTTTAATTTTTTTTTAACATGAACTATTTAAAAATGAATGAGAAAGTTTGTTTTAGAATTTTTTTTTTTTTGCTTTCGTAAGTATAAAATTGACGGAAGACAAGAAAGATAGTTTTTTTTATTTTTTTTAACCGAAATTATTTTAAAATAAATGATAAAGTTTGTTTTAGATTTTTTTTTGCTTCCGTATGTATTTGAAAATTGATGGAAGGTAAGATAGAAAAAAAATTTAAATTAATTTTTGAACAGAAACTATTTTAGAATGAATGAGAAGGAAATTTTTTTTTTGCTTTCGTAAGTATTTTAAAATTGACGGAAGATAAGAAAGAAATTTTTTTAATTCTTTTTTAACCGAAACTATTTTTAAAATGATTGAGAAAGTTTTTTTTAGGAATTTTTTTCTTGGTTCCGTATGGATTTTGCTTTGGAAACAAGTGGGTTGGCGCCAGGGTTTTTTTTTTTGAGCCAAGCCCCTTGGCGTCAGGCTCCTTTTATAAAAAATTTTAGTTTGGAGCCAAGGGAGTTGGCGTCACGCTTTTTTTTATTTTAATTTTTTTGTTTGGAGCCAACTCCCTTAGCGTCAGACTTAAATTTTTATTTTTATTTTTTTTGGATGACAGTGGTAGAGATCAGAAGATTTTTGGACTAGTAGGCTATTATCGAAGATTTATTCAAGATTTTTCTAGGATTTCAGAACGATGACTAGACTAACCAGGAATGACGTGGAGTTCGTCTAAACTGATGATACAGTCAGAGTTGATGGACTGGATCAGGGCCACACAGTTCGAGAATGAGTCTCTGAGGAGCATCAGAGCATATGTCCAAATAGGGTTGGTAGAGGACTTCAGTATTACAAATGATGGATCATTACGGTACGGTACCAAATTATGTGTGCCGAGTGGGGCATTGCACGAGAAGATTCATTAGGAGGTGCATCGATCTCAGTACTCTATACATCCAGGTGCCAACAAGATGTATAGGGACAAGAGAGAGCATGTTTGGTGGTATGGTATGAAGCGGGAGGTGGCTAGCTTCGTATCTAGATTTTTGGTTTGCTAGCAGGTAAAGGCGGAGAGACAGAGGCTAGGTGGATTGCTTTAGGCTTTACCCATTTCAGAGTGGAAATGGGAGCACGTGACGATAGATTTTGTTTCAGGACTTCCGTGTTCTCCAGGAGGTAAAGATGCAATTTGGGTCATCATAGACAGGTTGACCAAATCAGCCCACTTTCTGCCATTCAAAGTGGGTAGGTATACGGAGAAGCTCACGGAGATGTATGTGCATCAGATAGTCAGATTGCATGGAGTTCCTGTGAGCATAGTCTCGGATCGGGATAGTCGCTTGACGTCCTACTTCTGAAAGAGTTTGCAGGCTAGCTTGGGCACTCAGCTCAAGTTCAGTATCGCATATTATCCTCAGACAGACGGGCAGTCGGAGAGGACTATTTAGACTCTCGAGGACATGCTACGCACCTATGTTTTAGACTTTTGAGGTTCTTGGGAGGATCATCTTCACTTGGTATATTTTTCTTTCAACAACAACTACCAGGCCAGTATCGAGATATCACCATTTGAGACATTAAATGGACGAAGATGCCGTACTCTGTTATTATGGGATAATGTTGGTGAGAGAGCCTTATTGGAACTAGAGATGGTAGTGGATACAACTGAGAAGGTGAAGCTCATCAGGGATAGACTTTGGGTGGCGCAGGACAAACAACGGTATTGGGCCAATAGCCACCGGAGACCATTGGAGTTTGAGGTATAGATTTGTTTGTATTGCTTGTGATTGCTTATTTTTATTAAAGTGTTAAGGCTATATTTCGTGCTAGGTTGGCGGTCTAGTTTTCTTGAGGATTTTTTTGACACATGGCACGATTCGTTTTGGTGGAGGTGGAAAGCTTAGTCCATGATTCAACGGACCTTTCAGTATTCTTGAGAGGGTCGGTGCAGTGGCCTACAAACTAGACTTGATGCCTGGATTAGAGGGAGTGCACAACATGTTCCACGTGTCGCAGCTAAGACGGTACATGGCAGACCCTAGCCATGTACTGGATCACTCGGAGATCGAGGTTGGTCTGATACTCAGCTATCCAGAGCAGTTCGTGGAGATCTTGGACCGTATGAAGAAGGTGTTGCAGAACTAGACGATTCCTTTGGTGCATGTCGCGTAGAGGCATCACTCGCCAGGAGAGAGTAATTGGGAGTGAGATACCGAGATGCGCGAGCGATATCCTTATTTGTTTGAGCCGTGAGGTATAATTCTTTCTTGCTTGTATTGATTGCTTTTAGTAGTTAGTTTCTTCCTTAATTTAGAGGACAAAATTTTTCTAAGGTGGGTAGGATTGTCACCCTCACTTTTCCAGCTAGGGATAGTTTGGTAATTTAGCATGGGTATTTAATTTTAGAAATATAATATTTATATTAATGTGATGATTGTAATAATTATTTATGTTGAGCTTTAATTATTGTGGCTAGTATTATTTATTTTAGTTAGAGGCTTGTGATTAATCAATTATTTAGAGAGATTAGACAATAAATTAGATTTGTCACATTTGGACCTATTTAATTTTTGTCATGACAAATAGTGAGACCAACGTAGACCCAAGCCCATTAGTCATTCTACTAGTTTAATTAGGAGGGATTAGTGTAATTATAATTAGTTAGAGACTTCCAATTATATCTATCCTTGATTATTCATCATAATACAACATGTAGGAGGCAATTTGGACCTTTGACAATGCTTGAGGAAGGGGAAAAGGGGCCGGCCATGGAAAGGGGGGTTCTTCTCTCTCTCCTCATTTATATTTTATTTTGTGTCCAAATTCTAGATCCCCAATTTCTCAAATTCTCTCCATTGAATTTCCACACAATTCACCAAAAATTCTTTCTTAATTCATCATTCTTGGAGTCTTAAAGCTTAGAGAAGCAAGGAGCACAAGGAGGAGAAGCTTTGGAGCTAGAGACCGTGTCCAGATCGTGTCCAATTGCAATTGTATTGGGAATCCATATCCTAATTAGTAATTCCTAATTTTTTTCTTATTGTAGATTCTTAATCATGCATTTGACCCTTAGGAATGACCCCATGGCACAGGACTACCGATAGAAACAAGTTCTAGGCTAATTGATTTTGTATTATGAGATCTATAAGGTAATTTGTGTGTAGGTTGGGAGAATTATGATTTTGATATCTCAATTGTGTGTCATGAGACTAATTAGATATAATTAGACTTAGATTGGGTTATGGGACTAGGTACGTGTCCACAAATGGATACGTATAGGCTGTACCACGGTATCTTGCGATACGGTGTGATATAGAGTCAAATTTGGCTGAATTGCATGAATTTTTTTCATGATGTGTTGTAATAATTTCTAATAGTTGTAATTCTATATATATGACTTGTAGGAATGGGTAATTGTGGATTATGGAGAGTTTGGCACTTCATTGGGTTGAGTATCATAGGTATCATAGTTGATGCACTATAGATGTTTATCGTAATGTCTCTCTCTATATATAAATATGTATATATAGTTATATTTATATGTGTGTGTGCATATGTTTGGTTAGTGATATTATATATATATATATATATATATATATATATATATATATATATATCAGGTGTGTGTCTAAGTGTGTGAGTGAGTTAGTGTCAGTGTGCATCAGTAGGGATGGAAGTACAGCGTATGTATACACAGTTGGTGAGGGAATCGAGTTTCATTAGTTAGCAAATTTAGGAGAAAGTGCAACAATAGCAACATGGCATAGCAGCAATGCATCAATATTAAGAGCATCAACTACAGAAGCAAGAGCAGCAACTGCAGCAGAGCAATGGCTTCAGCAGTGCAGTATAACTACAGTAGCAAGAATGCACAGCAACATCAACAAGAAGTTTTCGAGTAGTAGCAAGAGCACTACATTGAGCAACAGTACAACAGCAATGCAGAGTGAGCAGCTGCAACCTCAGCTAGCAAATACAGTGTGCAGTTTCAGCATCAGCAGCAGTGCAGCAATAGCTATAGTAGCTAGGAGCAGCAACAAGTACAACTGCAGCAGCAACTCATAGTGTATAAACTATAGCAGTATCAGCAACAACTGCAGAGCATTAGCAACAAGGGCAATAGCACCTAGAGTAGCAACTGCAGCATAGTAGTTAGTCATTAGTAATTAGTATATAAGTATTAGAGTATTGGTTATATATATATATGATAGAGTTAAGTATTAGCATTATGTTAGTGAGTCAACTAGATGGGTTGTATTACAAGTTAGATAGTTAAGGGTGTCAGTTAGTATTTATGACCAATTAGCATGACTGATATGGTATCAGTTACTGATACATGTATGTGTGTGAGATTGAGGGGCCCGAGCGCTGATGTTGGTACCCAAGACCAGCAGTAGTAACTCAGTGAGCAGGATACTGGATGTGTTCTTGTAGGGTGAGTGAGGATCAGTCAGGTATTGGGGTAAAGTTAATCCTGGGTATGTGGCTATAAGTGCTTCATTAAACATCAGTGTATAAGAGGTAGGTTGAGTATTAGTTGTCTCAGGTATTGTCCTTAAGCATTCAATGCTTAGTTATCAGTCAAGATGTTCTAGGGACTATTAAGGATAGGAAGTATCAGTAGAACTATAGTATAGTGTTAAGGTATTATACAACTAAGAAATGGAATAGGTTGAGGCTTGATAGGATAGTATAATCCATGTGTTTTGGTTGGTATTGTAAGCTAAGGTAATAATATTAGGTTTATAGTGGATTGGTAAGTTAGCTAAGTTATCAGTTTATCACCAAGGTCTTGGAGAGAATTAGATATTAGGTAATATATTTATATACTAAGTTAATAGGTAGTAGCAGTAACTAGTATATATGAATATATATATAATACTTAATATTGTAGCTAATCTAGCAATTTATCTAAGGTATTGACTTAGATACTCAACCAAGACCTAGTATAGCTAGTATTAGCTAGTTAATGATCATTTGAGACCCATTAACTTAACTTGGACCTAGATGCATGCATTAGTGTATTTTTAATCCATTCCTCTTTGGTTACACCTTTTAACTTAATAATTCCTAAAATAGGTTTGTGTGATACAAGCTTGAGCATCGAGAGACAGACCTAGCTCAGAATCTCCGACGAGTACATTTCTCTGTTAGTTTTTATTTTATAATAGTGTATATATCTCATGTTCTAGAACTGTATACTTGATTCCGACACAGTGGTTTCACGGACTTGTACTGTATGGATCCTATCAGGAGATGTTATCCATTACCGTATTCAGCGGGTACTCTTTCACATGTATTTTATCATGTGTATCGAGTATTTATTTGGTGTACTTCGTGTTCACACACTACTCGTGTTTGGTGTGCTTATATTTGTGTACACACAATGCTCGTGTTCAGTGTGTCCATATTCGTGTTCGTAACATGTCGTGATTGGATCTATTGGTATTAGTTGGGGATGGGGGAGTATGAGTTGATTACGTGATCAAGCCCCAGTGTATTCGTGTACATGTCGATTATATAACACACTTGTAATCGGGTTACCTTATTGTATTCGTGTTCAACCTAAACCGATCACATAATGAACTTGTATTCCATGGCAAATTAGTTAGATTTCAGTTATTCTCATTATATTGCAGATATTATATTGCATGTTCTTTATTCCAATATATTTTCTGTTCACTCTAGTTCATTTTATTCTGTTATTTAGTTATCTTGTATCATTTTCTATTATCTGCTTTATATGCTCGATTATGTATTTGAAACTTCTTTTAGAGGTACATACTTTGCTCCAATCCTAAATGGATATATTTTTCAGATGATTGGCTCATAGACCAGTGTCCTACATACTACGGACCACAGGAGGGCATACCTTTAGAGGATACTATGGTAGACCAGGAGGACTTAGTATCAGATCCTGAGGAGGTTTATTAGTATTTTTGGTGGACTTGTATTACTCTTTTATTGAGATTCATTGCATATATATTATTTTAGTCTTGTGGATTGTATCTTGATTTTCTTCTTCGTTATTCCATTCATGCTCTATCTTCCTTAATTTGCATTATGATTCAGTATAATTATATTTGTGAGATACCATATTGTTTCTCCGTTTGGAGTTGAGATGATTGACAGGTACCATATATATATATATATATATATATATATATATATATATATATATATATATATTATTGAGATGTTAGTTAGTTAGAGTTGACCTAGACAGCGTTCTACCGCTGATGCTGTGGCGTAGGATGGACGTACCCACGTACTCGTGCCCAAATATTCGGTTACGGGACATGACACAAACTAATATTTCAAACACTTAGCTAGTTTACTTTATTCTTCTATTCCAGCTTATACTTGATGAAACTGATATTCGCCTGCTTACTCACTACTCATTATTTTACTATGATTGATGTTTCTCCTGCTTCCATACATTACCAGTATTACTTTTCCATCATATATATTCATTACTCACTATTTTATAGTCTTTATCAATTTAATTAAAAAATTTGTTTGTTTATGTGCTTCCCTCCAATCCTAACTGGATAATATTTTTCAGTATTGATTTGGAGAGCACTATCCAACTTACCATGGACTCAGAGAGTTTCAGGAGAGTCAGTCCTCATAGAGGAGACACAGTTGGTAGTGACTTAGCTAGTTTTGTATTTTTATATTTGACTGGATTTATTTTCAGATTTGAGACATTGTATATTATTTTTGAGACTTATATTGTTGTTGAGTATGGCTAGACTCTTAGACTTATTGATGGAGAATTGAGATATATATTTATAAAATTCTCTTAGTGTCATGACCCGCACCCTGGATTTAGGCATGAGTCATGAGTACGCCCAGCCTACGCCGCAGTGTCGGTGGTAGAACGGTGTACAATAAGCCACAAGTATAATCTACAACTCACAACATATATACATCTCCATACTATACTTAATCACGGGCACTAGTTTAAATGAATACGCCAAAATGATAATAAAATAATAGTCTAGATGCGGGTTCAAGGAATTTTCCCAAAACAAAATATCCAAAATATAATATTAAACTGCCGGATAATAATCTGGTCCAAAATAACTAATAAAATCAACTACCATTAAATTACTCCATTTCAGACGGTATCTGAGCTGCTAACTCTCCCTGATCCTCCGGAAGGGCAAGATCAGTCTCTATTATGTCGCTAGCATACTGTCCATAATGTGTAGGGATTGCATACTCATTGTAGTCACCTAAAATATTTATCCAGACAGAAAAGGAATGAGTACATCACAGTGAAAATAGTTCCAACACATGGTAGAAGCTATAAGACAACAAATAGTAAGGAATATATGATAGCAACAAACTGAACTCACAATAAAGCAACTAGAATAACCAATGCTGGAGTCCTGTCATGGCAAACATATAGTATAATATCTCTAAGCCACACAAAAAATAACTTTAAAGTATGGAAGAAAAGATGGGAACAACTACTCTATGTGATTTAAAATACATTGTTGACATATGAACGGCTAGGGGGTAATATCCGACAAACCACACGTGTCGTGCATGGCTGTTATTATTCCAGAAAGACCATGGGATGGAATGGGTATTGCACATGTCCACTAAGTGAATTTTCCCTGCCCACAAGTACACATGGATTCCAAACCAGTCACGAAGAAATAACAATAATCCAGAACAGTCACGTATCTCATAATAATAATCCATTAGACTAATCCATGTAACAAGTGTCAAGAATCAAATAATCAATACTAAGCATGCATTATAGAGACTATCAAGTACTGAAAGTAATCACAGAAATGTACTCACATGTGGTCCTTAGCTGGTATGAATCAGAGTCCAAGTCACAGTCCAAATAACCTATATATTACCAATTTACCATATCAAAAGATAATTTATTTTAATTTATTTAATTCTAGAATAAATACTCTAAAATCCTATTTTAATCTTATTATTCTGATTTTTAGGTTAATTCCTAAATTTTGTCCAAAGAAACTAAAATTTATCAACTCGAGACTCATGCCACGCAAATCGAGATGATCTATTGACCAAAAAGTCTACCGATGCAAACTCGACTTTCATGCATGGTTTCCTATAGATTTTAGTGTCAAAAATATGCTAGAATTTATGGCTTGTCCGAATTCAAATTCGTTTGGGAATTATTGTACATAACTAAAATTGTATTGTGCAATGGTAGTTGATTATTAACCTAAAAGTTCTACAGAATTAACAGCACAGATATTTTGTATTAAATCCTGGTAAAAATATATGTCAATTATCTCGACATTAGATTTCCGAAACTTCAAACGGTTCATGATTCTGATTCCTAGTTGTCCCAGAATCGTAAAAACACTGAGATGCATCTATTTTGGACATGTTGTACTCTACGAATTTTTCAAAATTTAATATTCATAATTTCGTGAAACAATTTACATATTCAGAAAAATAACCTCAATATAGTTCTAATGCAAGAAATTAGGCTACGTTTTAAGTCTGAAGCTATGAGTAATAGCTTCTGGAAGATGAAGGAAACTCTAGATGACAATTCTCCAAAATCGGCTAAAAGAAAATTCTAGAATTTATAAACCAAATACTATATATATATAGCAGAGAGAGAGCAGCCACGGCTAAAGGACGTGCCACTTGGCATCCATCCACTGTTGCCCGCTCGGATCGAACGGCCAGCGTTCAAGCCGGCTTGGCTCGACTGAGCCCGAGTCGGATTAGGACTCAGCTCGGCTTGGCTTGGACCGCTTCACCCGCCCTCACCCGCTCTCACTGACCGCTGGGCCCAGCTGACTGGGCCGTACTGGCTGACACGCGGGCCAGGCTGGCTGCTGACTGCACGGGTTGATTTTATTAGCTTTTCTTTTTATGAAAATTAGTTTTTAATTCAGTTTTTCATAATTAACTCAAAATAAATGCTAAAAATAATCAAAAAATTCCCAAAAAATTCTAGAAAATATATTTGATTATTTAGAACATAATATAAAAGTTTAGAATATTTTTAATTATGTTTGACACTAAAATAATTCTTGCAAGTCCTAGAAAATTAGTGTTACTAGTTTTTAATTAACCAAAAAATTATAGAAAAATCTCAATAGCCCCAAATTAACCTAATAACAACATTTAAGCTAGAATTTCAGGATACGGAGGTTACAAGTCTACCCTCCAAAAAAAAATTTGTCCTCAAAATTTAGGACAGAACAAATACAAAAAGAAAATTACCTCATAGTGCAAAAAGATAGGGGTAACGCTCTCGCATCTCCTCTTCCCGCTCCCAAGTGGATTCACCAGGAGAATGATGCCTCCAAGCAACGCGAACCAAGGAAATTACTTGGTTACGAAGCACCTTATCTCTGCGGTCTAGGATCTCCACCGGCTGCTCTGGATAACGGAGGCTTGGTCCAACCTTAAGCTCCGAATGATCTAATACATAGCTAGGATCTGCCATGTATCGTCTCAGCTGGGACACATGAAACACATTATGTACTCCTTCCAATGTAGGTGGAAAGTCTAGTCGATAAGCTACTGCCCCGACCTTCTCCAGAATATTGAAAGGTCCGATGAATCTTGGACTAAGCTTTTCACCTCCACCGTAACGAATCGTTTCACGTGTCGGAGAGATCCTCAAGAACACTAAGTAACCAACCTATGCCAAAATAGGAACTTAACGCATAATCTAAGAATATAATAGATATTTAAATAATGAATCGATACCGCAAACTCTAGCGGTCTCCTGTTGTAAAACCCCTATTTCTAAAAACCGTATTTTTTTTATTAATTAATAATTTAATTATAGTAATTATGTGCTAATTAGGAGAAATAGATTTTATTAATTTTTATTTTAGGTGTTGGTGCACTTGGAAGATTTATGGGACCATTAGAAATTTTTTCGAATTTATTTCATGTAGGAGACCTCTTGAGCACTTGCTAGCTTAATGGTGTGCATTAGTATAATTCTAAAATTTTTTATGAGTATATACGTGTGTATATATATATATATATATATATATATATATATATATATATATATATATATATACACAAATATATTTAAAGAGAAGTATAAAAGAGAAAAGAAAAGAAAGGAAAAGAAATACTATTAAATAACTAATACTACTAAACCATTAATAACCCCATTCCAACAAACCAACTAAACTACCCATCATATGCTACAGCCGCACCTAGCAGCAAAGTGCAGCAGCCTTTAATTGCACTTGTGAGCCACTTAGCAAATTTGCAACTAGCAAATCCCACAGCAACAGACCCCCCCCCCCCGCGAGCAAACCGAACCCGCCTCCTCTCTCTCCCTTTCATATATATATATATTATTCTATTTCAATAAAACCCTAAACCTAAATCATCCAAACCATTACTCTTCTCATCTAGACCTAGAGAGCGCCACCACCGCAGCAGAAGAACCCCGCCAGGCCGTCCAAACCGATTCTGACGACCGCGACCACGCGCACTACAGATTCTGCATCGAGGTACCTGTGTTCCAGAGTTGTTTTCCGTCGCCTCGTTCAACCAAACGTTACCCCGTCTTCACCGGTATGCTCACCCCTTAACCCTTTTCCATATCTGTATGATAGTAGACCTCGAACAATGCGTAACCATAGGCAAAAATAGCGCCAAAGTTGGCAGAAATAGATCGAATTCTGGGATCGCAGAAAACTGCGGTGACCACCCATGCCTTCGAGTTCGTATCTCCAACCACAGAGATCCGAATTTGATGATTCTTTTTGGTATGCATAGACCACTTGACCTAGTTTAATTTCTGTTAAATAACCCCAGATTATTAACTGCTGTAGACAGAATTAAATTCGTTGGAAAATTCTGCGAACACATTTTTTCAGATTTCCAAAAATTGTGAAACGGAGTGCACCCAGCCAAACGGGACCGCCCCGCCCTGTACCAAGTGTACCAAATGGTGCGTGCAGCGTAACCGGACACGTAAGAGTTTGCAAAAACTGATTCGGACGTGTGTGCGCACCGGAATCAGCCCGTATCTGCGGACAAACCCCGTATCGCAAATTTTGCAAAAGTTGCGCGCATTTTGTGCACGCTCGTCAGATTGTGACAAAACTTGTGCCAATGGACTCGTGGTAACGCGTTGGTCCTGTGACCCAATTTTCACGCAATTCTGAGACAGTTGACCAAGTCACCAATTGGCGGGCCCTACGATTGACTTTTTGGATGAAATTGTGTTCGGCTCATCGGAATCCACATTTGGACATACTGTTGGGTTCGTATTGACATTTAGAGTTTGTTTGACCTATAATTTATCCTATTTAGAGACTGTTACCCTTGGCACATTTTTCGGTGCAAAGTGGGCAACACGTGGACCCCACTTTTATCCGAAATTACCATTTTGCCCCTGTGTCCAAATTGGATGAAAGGGAAGTGATTTTTAGCTATTTTTCTTATTCTGGGAACGTTGGTGATATTTATTTCAGCATCCGGAGACGTTCATTCTGAGGCCGTAGCTTCTGACTCTTGGTGTTGATATCGGGACACTACATTTTGTAGCTTTCTTGCCAGGCAAGATACCTTGCCAAATTGTTACAGTACTTTTGTATGCTATTTATATTTCTGTATATTTATTGCATTTCTGTATATTTTTTGCATGTGTAATTTTCTTTCAGTCATTACTATGTATTAGATATGTTAACACACACATGGCACTTAGTATCATGAGAGGACAATCATTAGGCGTATAGGCTTTTAACCACTCTGGTAAACCGTAGTATATAGTTCGCACTACGGGCGTGTGTCACGCTGGTCGCTACCCCTGAGGTATATCGATTTCTGTAGAGTCGCGCTGGTCGCTACCCCCAAGGTATGACGATTTCTGATGTCTACTGACGAGTGTGTGAGTTGTGAGGTAGATCGAGTAGCCTACCCTTGCCCATACGTCGAAAAGTTGTCCTTATTTGCATTTATATAGATTGTCTTGTACAGCGTACTTATTTATTTTCAAATGTTATGTATGTTCACTGTATTCAAATTGGGTTGCTTTTATGTATCTTGTTATGTCCCTCTGAGGACCTGGTCCCTTGCCAGTTATAGACGACCAGGAGTATCCACAGGAGTACGTGCCTGGACCTAACGCATTATTTCTGTCGATGAGGTCTTACCTTTTGAGCATCATTGATTATCTAGCGATGGATCTTTTTAGCTGATATATTTCTGTCTTCATATTATTTTATATTGGAGATTTATACTCCTCTCTCATTTTAGTTTTGGATATAGTCATTGGTAGTGGATTTGTCTCCACTGACTATTATTTGGATATTTTAGACTCCTTATTCTAGTTTAGTACTTCTTTTTTATGGCTTGTGGTGTGGATGAGATTAGCATATCTGTGACTTGTGATATATATATCCCACATGTGAGTTTATATTCATATTATAGCGTACGTGTATATTATGGTATCCATATATTGGAGTTGCCATATACATACGGCTGGCATACTTACGTGTTCCTAGTCCTACGTATTTTGGGACTGGAGCGTGACATATTTTTGTGGTGGCCCATGCAGGTCGAGTTAGCCATTTCGCTTACGTAACTATACCGAGCGGGCCTTCACCTAGGATTAGAATTTTAGATCTCATCCACACTTGACTATAACTTACCTTCCTTCCAACATATCCTACTTATGTTCTTGCATCCTGCTTGATTTATGTACTCTTCTTAATCCTTCGTCCATCTCTTACAGAGAGATAAATTTGCATAACGGGCATGCCGCCACCGGGGACAACACGTCTCCAGGGGACGACGACCAATCACCAGGAGTGACCTCAATGACACCTCTTCTTCCCGGACCGGATGGACTGACTAGCAATCCAATTCCATCAATTCCTCCCATGATACCTAATGGGACTTTTCCAGCTCCACTAGCACCGCAGGATGGCCAGACACAGCTGTTCCAATTCTTTCAGATGATAATACAGGAACAGAGGCAGCAAGCAGCAGAGCAGAGGCTAAAATTTCTGGCAGCACTTGAGAGAATGGCTGCACTAGTCCCTACACCAACCCAGGCACTAGTTTCAGTATCACAAGCTCGGGTTGGTTCAGTCAAGGACTTTGTGCAGATGGGCCCTAAGCCATATAAGGGCAATGAGAGTCCAGAGGAGACCACGAACTGGATTGCCAATACCAAGAAGTTGTTAGAGGTATCACAATTACCTTCTGACCTATGGATGATAGGCGTAAGGACTCAGTTAGAAGGCAACGCGCATCACTGGTGGGAATCAATGGAGCGCCAGTTGGGTACGCGTCAGACTTGGGAACAATTCTTGGAGTGCTTTGAAAGAAAGTACTTTTCGGATACTGTAAGGGACGCATTGTACAATCAGTTCCTCCATCTAGAGCAAGGGAACAAGACAGTTGATGAGTATGATGCAGAGTTTAGCCACCTCAGTAAGTATGGCACAGTCCTAATACCTACTAACTTGGAGAAGGCTAAGAGGTTTCACCGTGGGCTGACTCAGGAGCTCCAGCACTACACTAGCTCCCAGTCCCGGATCTCTTATGCCGAGCTATTGACAGAGGCCAGGATCCAGGAGGCCATCAGCAGGGGAAATGGAATTCAACAAAGAATTCATCAAGGACCAGTAAGGACACAGCCAAGAGGACCCATTAGACACCCTTTGACACGCCAGCAACCAGATAGTGTCGCACCATACCCAGCCAAGGGGCACCGTACTTGTAACTTTTGTGGTATACCAGGTCATATTCATAGAGATTGTCGTCGTCGATTGGGGCTGTGCATGATATGTGGATCAAGTCACCATCAAGCCCGAGAATGTCCTCAGCAGAACCAGAGGTCTATGGCATTTGAATCAGGAACACTGCATACACCCTCAAGTATAGGAGACCAAAGGGACCCACCACTGCTTCTACAGTCTGCACAAATGGAGGAGACTAGACCCAGTTGAACAACCAAGGACAAGGCCAAGCACTCATTATGACAAGTATGGAAGAGCAGACACAGGAAGCCATAGATACAGGTACGACCTTAGTTATAATTGTCTTTGCATACTTATAACCCAATGTGACACAAGATCTTAGATATACAAATAGATGTAGAATTATATATATGGTAGTCTAGCAGTTATGAGGATATATTTCTATTCTACCCAGATGGCATACACACGATGCTAATGGATGACGTGAGTAGCAGTAGTAGTATTCTTCTCCTATCCTTATCTCGCCCTCTTGGGTGACTCATATTCTCCTTTTATATTCATTTTTTATCTCGTCCTTAACTCTTCCTATCATAGTCGTATCTTTCGTGCCATTATTAATTGTTGATTTATATCAACCTCACCCCTATTTTGTTAGTAAATCATAAATGTGTTAGTAATGCTTGATAACTAAGGATGAGTTCTTAATATGTATATGCACTATAGCAATGTCTGTATTCTTTATTAGTTTAACCCATAAGTAGCACCATGTAGCCTAGTAGAAATTATTACATCATTTGAGCAAGATCATACCCCTAATAGTTAGTCAAGACCTTAAGTGTTTCCCTAAAAACCTAGGCTAGAAAAGAGTTGAAGGCACTTGTTACGAACTGATGACTATGACAAATCGCTGGTGAGGTAGCGACAGTTGTAGCGAGATAATTTGGTAGAGTAGTCGAATTACTTGCAGCCATACTGGCCAGGTGGCGTGGCAGTATTAGACTACGATACTTGACGGTTACAGGAAAAAGTCATAGTTATAAAATTTTAGACAGTTATCCCAAGATTCTCGACCCAATAAAATATAATTGCCTTACAATCTAGACAATAGCTACAAAGAATGTGACTACTAGTAGAATTCTTGTAAGTTGGGTAGTGTAGACGAGTTAGAGGATGATAAAATAGTGTATGGACAATAGATGAGGAAGTGTTAGAATGGCAGACCATGAGTTTTAGGAGTCCTGCTAGACACCAATATAGTATAATAGCTATAGTGATCATTATGAATATAGGTTAGTGTCAATTTCGAGGACAAAATTTTTGTTAGTTGGGTAGAATGTAAAACCCTTATTTCTAAAAATCGTATTTTTTTATTAATTAATATTTTAATTATAGTAATTATGTGCTAATTAGGAGAAATAGATTTTTATTAATTTTTATTTTAGGTGTTGGTGCACTTGGAAGATTTATGGGACCATTAGAAATTTTTTCGAATTTATTTCATGTAGGAGACCTCTTGAGCAATTGCTAGCTTAATGGTGTGCATTAGTGTAATTCTAGAATTTTCTATGAGTATATACGTGTATATATATATATATATATATATATATATATATATATATATATATATTTCTATATATATATACAAATATATTTAAAGAGAAGTATAAAAGAGAAAAGAAAAGAAAAACTATTAAATACTATTAAATAACTAATACTACTAAACCATTAATAATCCCATTCCAACAAACCAACTAAACTACCCATTCTATGCTACAGCTGCACCTAGCAGCAAAGTGCAGTCGCCTTTAATTGCACTTGTGAGCCACTTAGCAAATTTGTAACTAGCAAATCCCACATTAACAGACCCCCCCCCGCGAGCAAACCGAACCCGCCTCTTCTCTCTCCCTTTCATATATATATATATATATTATTCTATGTCAATAAAACCCTAAACCTAAATCATCCAAACCCTTCCTCTTCCCATCTAGACCTAGAAAGCGTCGTCACCGCAGCCAGAGAACCCCGCCAGGCCGTCCAAACCGATCCCGACGACCGTGACCTCGCGCACTGCAGATTCTGCAGCGAGGTACCTGTGTTCCAGAGTTATTTTTCGTCGCCTCGCTCAACCAAACACTACACCATCTTCACCGGTATGCTCATCCTTTAACCCTCTTCCATATCTGTGTAATAGTAGACCTCGAACAACGCGTAACTATAGGCAAAAATAGTGCCAAAATTGGCAGAAATAGACCAAATTCTTGGATCGCAGAAAACTGTGGTGACCACGCATGCTTCCGAGTTCGTATCTCCAACTACAAAGATCTGAGTTTGATGGTTCTTTTTGGTATACGTAGACCACTTGACCTAGTTTAATTTTTGTTAAATAACCCCAGATTATTAACTGCTGTAGACAGAATTAAATTTGTTGGAAAATCCCGCGAACACACTTTTTCAGATTTTTAAAAGTTATGAAACGGAGTGCGCTCCGCCAAACGGGACTGCTCCGCCGTGTACCAAGTATACAAAATGGTGTGCATAGCATAACCGGACATGTGAGAGTTTACAGAAACTGATTTGGACGCGTGTGCGCGCCGGAATCAGCCCGTATCCACGGATAAACCCCGTGTCGCAACTTTTGCGAAAGTCGCGCACATTTTGTGCACGATCGTCAAATTGCGACAAAACTTGGGCCACTGGACTCGTGGTAACACGCTGGTCTTGTGACCCAATTTTCACACAATTCTGAGATAGTTGACCAAGTCACAAATTGACGGGCCCCACAGTTGACTTTTTGGACGAAATTGTGTTCGGCTCATCGGAATCCACATTTGGACATATCGTTGGATTCGTATTGACATTTAAAGTTTGTTTGACCTATAATTTATCTCATTTAGAGACTGTTACCCTTGGCACATTTTTCGGTGCAAAGTGGGCCACACATGGACCCCATTTTTACTCGAAATTACTGTTTTGCCCCTGTGTCCAAATTGGACGAAAGGGAAGTACTCTTTAGATATTTTGCTTATTCTGGGAACGTTGGTGATATTTATTTCAGCATCCGGAGACGTTCATTCTGAGGCTGTAGCTTCTGACTCTTGGAGTTGACATCGGGACACTATATTTTGCAGCTTTCTTGCCAAGCAAGATACCTTGCCAAATTATTACAGTACTTTTGTATGCTATTTATATTTCTGTATATTTATTATATTTTTGTATATTTCTTGCATGTGTAGTTTTCTTTCAGTCATTATTATGTATTAGATATGTTGACATACACATGGCACTTAGTATCATGAGAGGACAATCATTAGGCGTATGGGCTTTTAACCACTCTGGTAAACCGTAGTATATAGTTCTCACTAGGGCGTGTGTCGTGCTGGTCGCAACCCCCAAGGTATGTCGATTTCTGTAGAGTCGCGTTGGTCGCTACCCCCGAGGTATGACAATTTTTGATGTCCACTGACGAGTGTGTGAGTTGTGAGGTAGATCGAGTTGCCTACCCTTGCCCATACGTCGAAAAATTGTCCTCATTTGCATTCATATAGATTGTCTTGTATAGCGTACTTATTTATTTTCAAACGTTATGCATGTTCACTGTATTCAAATTGGCTTGCTTCTAAGTATCTTGTTATGTCCCTCTGAGGACCTGGTCCCTTGCTTAGTATAGACGACCAGGAGTATCCGCAGGAGTACGGGCCTGGACCTGACGCATTATTTTTTGCCGAGGAGGTCTTACCTTCTAAGCATCATTGATTATCTAGCGATGGATCTTTTTAGCTGATACATTTCTGTCTTTACATTATTTTATATTGGATATTTATACTCCTCTCTCATTTTAGTTTTGGATATAGTCATTGGTAGTGGATTTGTCTCCATCCGACTATTATTTGGATATTTCAGACTCCTTATTCTAGTTTAGTACTTCTTTTCTATGGCGTGTAGTATGGATGAGATTAGCATATCTGTGACTTGTGATATATATATCCTATATGTGAGTTTATATTCATATTACAGCGTACGTGTGTATTATGGTATCCATATATTGGAGTTGCCATATACAAAAAGTTGGCATGCTTACGTGTTTCTAATCCTACATATTTTGGGACTGGAGCGTGACACCTGTGGCTATCGGCCCACTGCTTATGTCTATCCTGGGCCACTTGAAGTCTCTCTCTAATCTGTTTTACCTTTTCTGCAGCATCAACTACCATCTCTGGTCCCAAAAGTACTCTCTCTCCTACGTAATCCCAAGATAATGGAGTTCGCCATCTCCTACCATACAAAGCCTCGAAAGGAGACATCACGATACTGGCCTGATAGCTATTGTTGTATACAAACTCAACCAGGTGAAGATGATCCTCCCATCAGCCACCAAAATCTAGTACACATGTTTGAAGCATATCCTCAAGCATCTGAATAGTCCCCTCTGTCTGTCCATCTGTCTGAGGGTGGTAAGCAGTGCTAAATTTGAGTTGGGTACCCAAGCTAGCATGCAAACTCCTCCAAAAGTAGGACGTAAATCTACTATCCAGATCGGACAAGATGCTTACTAGAACTCCATGCAGCCTGACTATCTGACTCATATATAAATTGGCGAGCTTCTCCGTAGTCAATCCCACTTTGAAAGGCAAAAAGTGGGATGATTTGGTCAGCCTGTCAACAATGACCCAAATCGTATCCTTTCCTCCTGGAGTGCGTGGAAGCCCGAAAAAAAATCCATCCTGATATGCTCCAATTTCCACTCAGGAATTGGTAGGGGCTGTAGCAATCCTCCTGGTCTTTGCCTCTCGACTTTGACCTGCTGGCACACTAAACATCTGGAGACAAAACTTGCTACTTCTAGCTTCATCCCATACTACCATACATGTTCCCTCAGGTCCTTATACATCTTGTTAGCTCCTGGATGTTTAGAATACTGGGAACGATGAGCCTCATGCATGAACTCTTCTCGCAGGTCCCCACTAGGCAGACATAACCTAGTCTCGTGCCTTAATGAACCATCCTCAGCAATAGAGAAGTTATCCATCAATCCTGCCTGTACTTGAGCTCTGAGGTTTCGCAGACCCTTATCCTGGTAATGTGTCTCTTGGATCTTTTCCATCAATCCTGACTGAATCTGTATGCCCATCATCTGTGTCTCTACTCCTGGAATAATAACCATAATGCCAAGGCTATCCAATTCTACTAATAAGTGACTATCCGTTTTCAAGTACATCGCTACTGGATATCTGCTCAAGGCATCGGCAACTACGTTAACCTTCCGTGGATGGTACTATAGTGAAATATCGAAATCCTTTATCAGTTCTAGCTACATGCGCTGCCTCATATTCAGCTTTTTCTGCATAAAGACCTACTTCAAGCTTTTGTGGTCAGTGTATATTTCCACACGCTCTCCGTAAAGATAATATCTCCATAGCTTTAAAGTAAAAATTATCGCTGCTAATTCTAAGTCATGAGTGGGATTGTTTCTCTCATATGGCCTCAATTGTCTAGAAGCATATGCCACCACCTTCTTGTTCTGCTCTAGAACACATCCCAAGCCCTTTCCCAAAGTATCGCTATAAATGACAAATCCTCCTGTCCCCGATGGCACTGTCAAAACAGGCGTTGTGGTCAATCTCTTCTTTAGCTTATTAAATGCAGCCTAACATTCTTCAGTCCATACGAACTGCACATCCTTCCGAGTGAGTCTAGTCAACGGCTCTGCGATCCGAGAAAAATTATTTACAAATTTTATGTAATATTCGGCCAATCCTAAGAAGCTTCTGATCTCTGCAATAGAACTCGGAGTGGTCCAAGACTCTACAACAGTAATCTTTTTGGATCCACCGATATCCCGTCTCCAGTCACCACATGCCCAAGGAACTCTACCTTATCCAGGAAGAACTCACATTTTGAGAGTTTTCCATAGAGCTTCTCCTTCCGAAGGGTCTCTAGCACAATCCTTAAATGCTTCTCATGGTCTTCCGGTGTCTTCAAATACCCAGACCTCAAATCAATCTTCGAGAATACTTTCGTACCGCTCAACTGATAAAAAAGATCGTCTATTCTTGGTAGCAGATATTTGTTTTTGATGGTGAGGTTGTTCAGAGCCCTGTAATTAATGCACATTCGCACCGACCCATCTTTCTTTGGTACAAATAAGACCGGGGCTCCCCAAGGCGAGGAACTCGATCTAATAAAACACTTGTCTAGCAAATCATTAACCTGCTTCTTCAGTTCTACTAGCTCGCTGTTGTTGATCCTGTAGACTTGCTGCAACACCTGTTCTGCCCAGGCACTAAGTCTATAAAAAATTCAAGATCTTTGTCCGGTGGCAATCCTGGTAGCTCCTTAGGAAATATGTCTAAAAATTCTATAATAATAGGGTATAGCAAGTCCTTCTCTGCTACCATAGCTCCACAAATAATTCCATCACTCTGCTCAACTCCTCCCCTAACAAACTAAAATTCTGGCTCTCTTGGAGGGCAGAACAGTACACATCCTTTACGACAGTCTATGCTACCATGGTGCATACATAACCAATCCATTCCAAGGACAATGTCAAACTCGGAAGTGGCATTACGAGTAAACTAGCATCCAAATTATGGCCTCCCAAAGTAATACGATGCCCCTTGCAAGTATCACTGACTAGGATAGTCCCCCCACCAGTCGTGATCTAGCAACTCATACTCAAGGGTTCTGTTACTAAACTATGCGTAAGCACAAAGGATACAGATATGAAGCTATGTGATGCACCAGAATCAAATAAGGCAATAACGGGAATAGAATCGAGAAGAATAGAACCTGTTATCATGTCACTAGTCGGCTCAGCCTCCTCTACGATCATGGCAAAAGCTCTGCCCTGTGGAGGTACTCCCCTTTGCTGGTGCTGAACAAACTGCTACTGTTGCGTAGGAAGCGGGGGTCCTCTTGGCTGTGGGGCCACTGGTGGTCCAACTGGTCCTTTCTGGGCTGAGGATCCGCCTATTGGGGGTGCGGTAGGACACTCCCTCATCTGGGGCGTAGGTGATCCATAATATAAGCACACGCCTAATCTCTTCCGACAGATCTCCCATAAATGCCCTGGTTTCTCGTAATAGTTGCATGGAGAGATTGTTGCACTTGTCTCTATGGCTGTTATTGCATTTTCTTAACTGGGGCTCAAACTAGGGCACGGTACTATTGCTGTTGCTGAAAGGTCCTTGGCTAAAATTGTGGACGCTTTGCTTACCCTTGATTACTACCACTGCCGATAGCATCCTTGTTTCTCTTGTTCCGAAGACCCATATCCACCTCGACTCTTTGAGCCTCCGCCAATATGTCAGCAAAAGTCATATGAGCCAAAGAAATATGGACCTTGACCTCTTGGTTCAAGCCCTCTCTGAATCGTATAGCTCTATCCTCCGGGTCCCTCACCATGTACTCTACAAATCGGCTTAGCCTGCCAAATTCTGTAGCATACTCGTCCACGGTCATCTCATTTCTCCAAGTTCTGGAATTGCTTCTCCAAAACCCCTTTGGCTACTGCAGAAAAGAATTTTCTCTTAAAGAGGTCCTTGAACTGCTCCCAAGTCAGGTTTGGATCTGCAATCCTATGCTCTTTTTTGAACCAAGTATGAGCAATATCGTGAAGCTGCAAGCCAACGGCCTCAATCTTTAGGTCCTCGGAAAGACAGGAAACTCTCATGATCCGCTCGATATCCTCGAGCCAATCATTAGCGTAGAGGATTCCCTCTATCCCCTTGGATGTTCGAGGCTCAATCTTCTTGAAGTCCTGAATATTACTGTCACGACCCGTACCCTAGATTTGGGCATGAGTCATGAGTACGCCCAACCTATGCCACAGTATCGACGGTAGAATATTATACAAAAAGCCACAAGTAATCTACAACTCACAACATATATACATCTCAATACTATACTCAATCACAGGCACTAGTTTAAATGAATACACCAAGATAATAATAAAATAATAGTCTTGATGCGGGTTCAATGAATCTCCAAAACTAAATATCCAAATTACAATATTCAAAATGCTTTCGAAAAACTATCGGAGAACAATCCGGTCCAAAATAACTAACAAAATCAACTACTACAAAACTACTCCATTGTAGACGGTATCTGACTTACAAACTCTCCCTGATCCTCCAGAAGGGCAAGATCAGGCTCTATTATGTCGCTAGCATACGATCCATAATGTGTAGGGATTGCATTATCATTGTATTTACCAAAAATATTTATCCAGTCAGGAAAGGAACGAGTATATCACAGTGAAAACAGTTCTAACACATGGTAGAAGCTATAAGACAATAAATAGTAAGGAATATATGATAGCAACAAACTGAACTCACAATAAAGCAACTAGAATAACCCATGCTGAAGTCCTGTCATGGCAAACATATAGTATAATATCTCCAAGCAACAAAATAAATAACTACAAAGTATGGAAGAACATATGGGAACAACTACTCTATGTGATTTGAAATACCTTGTCGACATGTGAACGGCTAGGGGGTAATATCCGACAAACCACACGTGTCGTGTATGGCTACTATTATTCCAGAAAGACCATGGGATAGAAAGGGTAGTTCATACGTCCACTAAGTATTTTCCCTCCCCACAAGTACACATGGATTCCAAGCCAGTCACGAAGAAATAACAATAATCCAGAACAATCACGTATCTCATAATATGAATCCATCATACTAATCCGCGTAACAAGTATCAAGAATCAAATAATCAATACTAAGTATACTTTATAGAGACTATCAAGCACTAAAAGTAATAACAGAAATGTACTCGTCTGCGGTCCTTAGCTGGTATGAATCAGAATCAAAGTCACAGTCCAAATATCCTATGTATTACAAATTTACCATGTCAAAAGATAATTTATTTTAATTTATTTAATTCTGGAACAATTATTCTAAAATTCTATGTTAATCTTATTATTCTAATTTTTAGGTCAATTCCTAAATTTTGTTGAAAGAAACTAAATTTTATCAACTCGAGACTCATGGCACGCAAATCGAGGCGATCTGTTGACCGAAAAGTTAACTGACACAAACTTGAATTTTATGCATGATTTCCTATAGATTTCTGTGTTAAAAATATGCTAGAATTTATGGCTCATCCGAATTCTAATTTGTTTAGGAATTATTGCACATTCCAAAATCGTGTTGTGCAACGGTGGTTGATTGTTAATCTAGAAGTTCTATAGAATTAACAGTAATAAAATATTTCTAATTAAATTCTGGGAAAAACATATATCTATGATATCGTCATTAGCTTTTCGAAACTTTAAATGGTTCATGATTCTGATTCCTAGTTCTCCGAAATCGCAAAAATACCGAGACATATCTATTTTCGGACATGCTATGCTCTATGATTTTTTCAGAATTTAATTTTCATAATTTCATGAAACAATTTATGTATTCAGAAAACTAACCTTAATACGACTTTAATGCAAGAAACTGGGCCACGTTTGGAGTCCGAAGCTATGAGTAATGGCTTTTGGAAAATAAAGGAAACCCTATATGACAATTCTCCAAAATCGGCTAAAAGAAAATCCTAGAAATTATAAACTAAACACTATATATATATATATATATATATATATATATATATATATATATATATATAGGAGAGAGAGAGAAGCTATGGCTAAGGATGTGCCATATGGCATCCATCCGCTACTGCCCGCTCAGATTGGACGACCCATGTTCCAGCCGGCTTGGCTCGGCTGAGTCCGAGTCGGACTAGGACGCGGCTCGGCTTGGCTCGGCTAGGACCGACTTCTCCTGCGCCCACCCTCGTCCTCTCTCGCTGACAGCTGGGCCCCACTGACTAGCCGCGCTGGCTGACACGCAGGCCAGGTTGGCTGCTGACTTAGCAGGTTGGGTTAAATTAGATTTTCTTCTTCTGGAAATAAGTTTTTAATTCAGTATTTTCCTAATTAACTCAAAATAAATGCTAAAAATAATTTAAAAAATTCAAAAAATTCTAGAAAATATATTTGATTATTTAGAACTTAAAATAAAAGTTTTAATTATGTTTGACCCAAAAATAAATTCTAAAAAGTCCTAGAAAATTAGTGTTACTAGTTTTTTAATTAACCAAATTTTATGAAAAAATTCCACTAGCCCCAAATTATCCTAAAAATAACATTTAAGAAAGAATTTCAGGATACGGAGGTTACAAGTCTACCCTCCTTAAAAAAAATTGTCCTCAAAATTTAGGGCAGAATAAATACAAGAAAATTACCATATGGTGGAAAAAGATAGGGGTAACGCTCTCGCATCTCCTCTTCTCGCTCCCAAGTGGATTCACCGGGAGAATGATGCCTGCAAGCGACGTGAACCAAGGGAATTACTTGGTTACAAAGCACCTTATCTCTGCGGTCTAGGATCTCCACTGGCTGCTTCGGATAATGGAGGCTTGGTCAAACCTTAAGCTCCGATTGATCTAATACATGGCTAGGATCCGCCATGTATCGTCTCAGCTCGGACACATGGAACACGTTGTGTACTCCTTCCAATGTAGGCGGTAAGGCTAGTCGATAAGCTACTACTCTGACCTTCTCTAGAACATTAAAAGGTCCGATGAATCTTGGACAAAACTTTCCACCTCCACCGAAATGAATCGTTCCACGTATCGGAGAGATCCTTAAGAATACTAAGTCACCAACCTATGCCAAAACAGGAACTTAACCATTGATCCAAGAACATAATAGATATTTAAATAAATGAATCGATACCTCAAACTCTAGCGGTCTCCTGTGGCTATCGGCCCACTGCTTTTGTCTGTCCTGGGCCACTCGAAGTCTCTCTCTAATCTGCTTCACCTTCTTTGCAGCATCAACTACCATCTATGGTCCCAAAAGTACTCTCTCTCCTATGTCATCCCAAGATAATGGAGTTCGGCACTTCCTACCGTACAGAGCCTCGAAGGAAGATATCTCGATACTAGCCTGATAGCTATTGTTGTATAAAAACTCTACCAGGTGAAGATGATCCTCCCACGAGCCACTAAAATCTAGTACACATGTCCGAAGCATATCCTCGAGCGTCTGAATAGTCCTCTCTGACTGTCCATCCGACTGAGGGTGGTAAGCCGTGCTAAATTTGAGTTGGGTACCCAAGCTAGCCTGCAAACTCCTCCAAAAGTGGGACATAAATCTACTATCCCGATCGGACACGATGCTTACTGGAACTCCATGCAGCCTTACTATCTGTCTCACATATAAATCGACGAGCTTCTCCGTGGACAATCCTACTTTAAAGGGCAAAAAGTGGGCTAATTTGGTTAGCTTGTCAACAATGACCCAAATCGTATCCTTCCCTCCTGGAGTGTGTGGAAGTCCAAAAATAAAATCCATCGTGATATGCTCCCATTTTTACTCAGGAATTGGTAGTGGCTATAGCAATCCTCCTGGTCTCTGCCTCTCGGCTTTGACCTGCTGGCACACTAAATATCTGGAGACAAAACATGCTACATTCCGCTTCATCCCATACCACCACACGTGTTCCCTCAGGTCCTTATAAATCTTGTTAGCTCCCGGATGTATAGAATACTGAGAACGATGAGCCTCCTGCATGATCTCTTTTCGCAGGTCCCCGCTAGGCACACATAACCTAGTCTCATGCCTTAAAGAACCATCCTCAACAATAGAGAAGTCATCCATCAATCTTGCCTGCACCTGAGCTCTGAGGTTTCGCAAACCCTCATCCTGGTACTACGTCTCTCGGATCTTCTCTATCAATTCGGACTGAATCTGTATGCCCATCATCTGCGTCTCCACCCCTGGAATAATAATCTCGATGCCCAGGCTATCCAATTCTTCTAGTAAGTGACGATCCGTTGTCAAGTACATTGCTACTGAATATCTGCTCAAGGCATCAGCAACTACGTTAGCCTTACCTGGATGATACTGCAGTGAAATATCAAAATCTTTCATCAGTTCTAGCCATCTCCGCTGCCTTATATTCAGATCTTTCTGCGTAAAGACATACTTCAAGCTTTTGTGGTCAGTGTATATTTCTACACGCTCTCCGTCCAGATAATGTCTCCATAGCTTTAGAGCAAAGATCTTCGCTACTAACTCTAAGTCATGAGTGGGATAGATTCTCTCATGTGGCCACAACTGTCTAGAAGCATATACCACCATCTTCTTGTTCTGCTCTAGAACATATCTTAAGCCCTTCCCTGAAGCATCGCTATAAATAAGAAATCCTCATATCCCCCATGGCACCGTCAAAACAGGCGCTATGGTCAATCTCTTCTTTATCTCATTAAATGCAACCTGACATTCCTTGGTCCATATGAACTACATATCCTTCCGAGTGAGTCTAGTCAACGACTCTGCGATCCGAGAAAAATTCTTTATAAATTTCCTGTAATATCCGGCTAATCCTAAGAAGCTTCTGATCTCTACAACAGAACTCGGAGTGATCCAAGACTCTACAGCAGCAATCTTCTTTAGATCCACCGATATTCCGTCTCCAGTCACCATATGCCCAAGGAACTCTACCTTATCCAGGAAGAACTCATATTTTAAGAGTTTTTCATAGAGCTTCTCCTTCTGAAGGGTCTCTAGCATAATCCTTAAATGCTTCTCATGCTCTTCCGATGTCTTCGAATAGATAAGAATGTCATCTATGAATACTACTTCAAACTTGTCAAGGTACTGGTGGAATATCTTGTTCATCAAGTTCATAAAGACTGCCAGGACATTAGTCAACCCAAATGGCATCACCAAAAACTCATATTGGCTATATCTTGTCCGAAATAGAGTTTTCGGAATATCTTTCTTCTTCACCTTTAACTGATGATAGCCAGACCTTAAATCAATCTTCGAAAATACCTTCGCTCCAGTCAACTGATCTAAAAGATCGTCTATCCTTGGTACCGGATATTTATTTTTGATGGTGAGGTTATTCAGAGCCCTGTAATCAATGCACATTTGTACTGACCCCTCCTTCTTTAGTACAAATAAGACCGGGGCTCCCCAAGGCAAGGAACTCGATCTAATAAAACCCTTATCTAGTAAATCATCCACCTATTTTTTCAGTTCTGTCAGGTCGCTGTTGTTGATCCTGTAGACTTGTTGCCACACCGGTTCTGCACCAGGCACTAAGTCTATAGAAAATTCAAGATCTCAGTCCGGTGGCAATCCTGGTAGCTCCTCAGGAAATACATATAGAAATTCTGCAATAATAGGGTGTGGCAAGTCCTTCTCTGCTACCATGGCTCCATAAATAATTCCACCACTCTGCTCAACTCTTCCCCTAACAAACTTAAATTCCGGCTTTCCTGGAGGCCGGAACAGTACACGTCCTCCACGACAGTCTATGCATGGTGCATAATCAACCAATCCATTCCAAGGACAATATCAAAACTCGAAAGTGGCATTACAAGTAAACTAGCATCTAAATTATGGCCTCCCAAGGTAACACGATGCCCCTTGCAAGTATCACTGACTAGGTTAGTGCCTCCACCAGTCGTGATCTTGCAACTCCTACTCAAGGGTTCCGATACTAAACTATGCTTAAACACAAAGGATACAGATATGAAGCTATATGGTGTACCAGAATCAAATAAGGCAATAACAAGAATAAAATCAAGAAGAATAGAACCTGCTATCACATCACCAGTCGGCTCAGCCTCCTCTATTGTCATGGCAAAAGCTCTGTCCTATGGAGGTACTCCCCTTTGCTGGTGCTAAGCAAACTGCTGCTGTTGCGTAGGAAGTGGGGGTCCTCTTGGCTGCTGGGCCGCTGGTGGTCCATCTGGTCCTCTCTGGGTTGAGGATCCGCCTATAGGGGGTGCGGTAGGATACTCCCTCATCTGGTGTGTAGGTGATCCACAAAATATGCACACGCCTAATCTCTTTCGGCAGATCTCCCATGAATGCTCGGGTTTCTTACAATAGTGCATGGGGGAGCTTGTTGCACTTGTCTCTGTGGCTGCTGCTGCACTAGCTGAGCTAGGGTTCTAACTGGGGCACGGTACTGTTGTTGTTGCTGAAAGATCCTAAGCTAAAATTGTGGATGCTTTGCCTGCTCCTGACTACTACCACTACCGATAGCATCCTTGTTCCTCTTATTTCGAAGATACATATCCACTTCGACCCTTTGAGCCTCTGCTAATATGTCAGCAAAAGTCGTATGGGCCAAAGAAATATGGACTTTGACCTCTTGGTTCAAGCCTTCTCTGAATCGTCTAGATCTATCCTCCGGGTCCCTACCATGTACTCTGTAAATTGGCTCACCTGCTGAATTTTACAGCATACTCATCCATGGTCATCCAGTTCTGCTCCAAGTTCTGGAATTGCTTCTCCAGTACTCCTTTGTCTACTACATGAAAGAATTTTCTCTTAAAGAGGTCCTTAAACTGCTCCCAAGTCAGATTTGGATCTGCAATCCTAGGCTCATTTATGAACCAAGTACGAGCAAAATCGTAAAGCTGCAAGCCAACGGCCTCAATCTTCAGGTCCTCGGAAAGCCGGGAAACTCTTATGATCCGCTCGATATCCTCGAGCCACTCATCAGCGTAGAGAATTCCCTCTGTCCCCTTGAACGTCCGTGGCTCTATCTTCTTGAAGTCCTGGATGTTACCCACCTTCGGTTGAGCGGCTTGTTTTTGTAGTTGTTGGGCAACCCTCTCCATGGCTGCTAGGGCAACCTGTTGGGCATTTTCTATTCCTACCCTCACCATTTCTGTCTGTTGGCTTTGAGCCTCTGCCTGAGCCTTTTGAGCCTACATCATGCTTCGGAAGAGCTCATGTAATGGCTGAGGAGAAGAAGGAGGAAGACTCCCTGATCCAGCTGATGAGACCTCCTACGGTGCGGATGGTGTGGGGAAAGCACCATTTTCTCTGGAACCGCGCACCCTGGTCTTGGATGGCATTCTGAAAGGTTGGAAACAACAATAATAAAGTTGATATGACACAAGATAAGGAAGTATTCAAGAAGGACAATCAACTAAATAAAAGAGATCTCATTGCTCGAAAAGAATTTATAAGGGTTTGCGAGTTGAGTATATGGGATACTAGTTGTGATTGAGTATCTTCCTATTCCTAGTATGTATATCCTATAGAAGGATCACAATCGTACAACTAACTTGAGTACCACTACGAGTTCGCAACCTTGTTACAACCCTGACCTACATGGGCCACCACTAAAAACGTGTCACGACCCGCACCCAGGATTTGGGCATAAGTCATAAGTACGCCCAGCCTACACCATAGTATCGGCAGTAGAACGCTGTATAAAAAGCCACAAGTAATCTATAACTCACAACATATATACATCTACACACTATACTCAATCACAGGCACTAGTTTAAATGAATACACCAAGATAATAATAAAATAATAGTCTTAATGCGGGTTCAATGGATCTCTAAAACTAAATATCCAAATTACAATATTCAAAATGCTTTAGAAAAACTTTCAGAGAATAATCCGGTCCAAAATAACTAACAAAATCAACTACTACTAAACTACTCCAATGTAGATGGTATCTGAGCTGCTAACTCTCCCTGATCCTCCGGAAGGGCAAGATCATGCTCTATTATATCGCTAGCAAATGTTCCATAATGTGTAGGGATTGCATCCTTATTGTAGTCACCTAAAATATTTATCCAGTTAGGAAAGGAACGAGTACATCACAGTAAAAACAGTTCCAACACATGGTAGAAGCTATAAGACAATAAATAGTAAAGAGTATATAATAGCAACAAACTGAAATCACAATAAAGCAACTAGAATAAACCATGTTGAAGTTCTGTCATGGCAAACATATAGTACAATATCTCCAAGCAACAAAAGAAATAACTGCAAAGTATGGAAGAACAGATGGAACAACTACTCTATCTGATTTGAAATACCTTATCGACATGTAAACGGCTAAGGCGTAATATCCGGCAAACCACACATGTCGTGCCTGGCTACTATTATTCCAGAAAGACCATGGGATATAAAGGGTAGTTCACACATCCACTAAGTATTTCCCCTTCCTACAAGTACACATGGATTCCAAGCTAGTCATGAAGAAATAACAATAATCCAGAACAGTCACGTATCTCATAATAAGAATCCATCATACTAATCCGTGTAACAAGTATCAAGAATCAAATAATCAATACTAAGCATACATTATAGAGACTATCAAGCACTAAAAGTAATCACGAAAATGTACTCGCCTGCGGTCCTTAGCTGGTATGAATCAGAATCCAAGTCACAGTCCAAATAGCCTATGTATTATAAATTTATCATGTCAAAAGATAATTTATTTTAATTTATTTAATTCGAGAACAATTACTCTAAAATACTATTTTAATCTTATTATTCTAATTTTTAGGTCAATTCCTAAATTTTGTTCAAAAAAACTAACTTTTATCAACTCGAGACTCGTGGCACGCAAATCGAGGCGATCTGTTGGCCGGAAAGTCAACCGACACAAACTCAACTTTCATGCATGATTTTCTGTAGATTTTAGTGTCAAAAACATACTGGAATTTATGGCTCATCCGAATTCCAATTCGTTTAGGAATTATTGCACATACCAAAATTGTGTTGTGCAACAGTGGTTGATTGTTAATCTAGAAGTTCTATATAATTAGTAGCAATGAAATATTTTGAATTAAATTCTAGGAAAAATGTATGTCTATGATCTCATCATTATCTTTCTGAAACTTCAAACTGTTCATGATTCTGATTCCTGGTTCTCCCGGAATCGCGAAAACACCAAGACGCATTTATTTTCGGACATGCTATGCTCTACGAATTTTTCAAAATTTAATATTCATAATTTCATAAAACAATTTATGTATTCGAAAAACCAACTTTAATACGGTTCTAATTCAAGAAACTGGGCCACATTTGGAGTCCGGAGCTAAGAGTAATGGCTTCTGGAACATGAAGAAAACCCTAGATGAGAAATCTCCAAAATTGGCTGAAAGAAAATCCTAGAAATTATAAACTAAACACTATATATATATATAGGAGAGAGAGAGAAGTTGCGGCTAAGTATGTGCTATGTGGCATCCATCTGCTGCTGCCCGCTCGGATCGGACGGCTCGCGTTCCAGCCGGCTTAGCTCGGTTGAGTCCGAGTCGGACTAGGACGCGGCTCGGCTAGGACCGACTTCTCCCGCGCCCACCCTCGCCCTCTCTCGCTGACAGCTGGGCCCTGCTGATTAGCCGCGCTGGATGACACGCGGGCCAGGCTGGCTGCTGACTGGGCGGGTTGGGTTAAATTAGGATTTTCTTTTTCTGGAAATTAGTTTTTAATTCAGTATTTTCCTAATTAACTCAAAATAAATGCTAAAAATAATCAGAAAATTCTAGAAAATATATTGATTATTTAGAACTTAAAATAAATGTTTGGGGTATTTTTAATTATGTTTGACCCTTAAATAAATTTTTAAAAGTCCTAGAAAATTATTGTTACTAGTTTTTTTAATTAACCAAAATTTATGGAAAAATCCTACTATCCCCAAATTTTCCTAAAAACAACATTTAAGCTATAATTTCAGGATACAGAGGTTACAGTAACCCACCTTCGGTGGAGCGACCTGCTGTTGTGGTTGTTGGGCAACCCTCTCCATGGCTGCTAGGGCAACCTGTTGGATATTTTCTATTCCTGCCCTCAACATTTCTGTCTGTTGGCTCTGAGCCTCTGGCTGAGTCTTTTGAACCTCCATTATGCTTCTGAAGAGTTCGTGTAATGGCTGAGGAGGAGGAGGAAGACTCCCTGATCCAACTAATGAGGCCTCATGCGATGTGGATGGTGTGAGAAAAGTACCATTGGCCCTGGCACCGCGCGTTCTAGTCTTGGGTGGCATTCTGAAAGGTTAAATCCAACAAGAATAAAGTTGATATGGCACAATATAAGGAATTATTCAAGAAGGACAATCAACAATGGAAGATGTTTGATTGCACGAAAGAAAACAGTAAGGGTTAGCAAGTTGAGTATACGGGATCCCTAGTTGTGATTTAGTATCTTTTTATTCCTAGTATGTATATCCTATGGCAGGCTCTCAGTCGTACATCTAACTTGAGTACCACTACGAGTTCGTAACCTTGTGCGAAACCTGACCTACATGGGCCACCACTAAAAATGTGTCACAACCCGCACCCTGGATTTGGGCATGAGTCATGAGTACGTCCAGCCTACGCCGCAGTGTCGGCGGTAGAATGTTGTACAATAAGCCACAAGTATAATCTATAACTCACAACGTATATATATTTTTATACTATACTCAATCACGGGAACTAGTTTAAATGAATACACCAAAATGATAATGAAATAATAGTCTTGATGCGGGTTCAAGGAATATTCCCAAAACTAAATATCCAAAATACAATATTAAACTGCCGAAGAACAATCCGGTCCAAAATAACTAACAAAATCAACTACCACTAAACTACTCCAATTTAGACGGTTCTGAGCTGCTAACTCTCCATGATCCTCTGAAAAAGCAAGATCAGGCTCTATTATGTTGCTAGCATACTGTCTATAATGTGTAGGGATTGCATCCTCATTGTAGTCACCTAAAATATTTATCCAGTCAGGAAAGGAACGAGTACATCACAGTGAAAATAGTTTTAACACATGGTAGAAGCTATAAGACAATAAATAGTAAGGAATATATGATAGCAACAAACTGAACTCACAATAAAGCAACTAAAAAAACCAATACTGGAGTCCTGTCATGGCAAACATATAGTACAATATCTCCAACCCATAAAAGAAATAACTGCAAAGTATGGAAGAACAGATGGGAACAACTACTCTATGTGATTTGAAATACCTTGTTGACATGTGAACGACTAGGGGATAATATCCGGCAAACCACACGTGTCGTGCATGGCTGGTATTATTCCAGAAAGACCATGGGGTGGAAAGGGTAGTTCACACGTCCACTAAGTATTTTCTCTTCCCACAAGTACACATGGAATCCAAACCAGTCATGAAGAAATAATAATAATCCAGGACAGTCACGTATCTCATAATAAGAATCCATCATACTAATCCGTATAACAAGTGTTAAGATCCAATAATCAATACTAAGTATGCATTATAGAGACTATCAAGCATTGAAACTAATCATGAAAATGTACTCATCTGTGGTACTTAGCTGGTACGAATCAGAGTCCATGTCACAGTCCAAATGGCCTATGTATTACAAATTTACCATATCAAAAGATAATTTATTTTAATTTATTTAATTCTGTAATAATTACTCTAAAATCCTATTTTAATCTTAATATTCTGATTTTTAGGTTAATTCCTAAATTTTGTCCAAAGAAATTGAATTTTCTCAACTCGAGACTCATGGCACGCAAATCGAGGCGATATATTGACCAAAAAGCCAACCGATGCAGACTCGACTTTTATGCCAGGTTTTCTGTATATTTCAGCATAAAAAATATGCTAGAATTTATGGCTCGTCCGAATTCAAATTCGTTTGAGAATTATTGCACATACCTAAAATCGTATTGTGCAACTGTGTTTGATTGTTAACCTATAAGTTCTACAGAATTAACAGCACATAAATATTTCATATTAAATCTTGGGAAAAATATATGTAAATTATCTCAATATTAGCTTTCTGAAACTTCAAACAGTTCATGATTCTGATTCCTGGTTCTTCAAAAATGGTAAAAATACCAAGACGTGTCTATTTTCGAATATGCTGTGCTCTATGAATTTTTTAGAAATTAATATTCTTAATTTCATGAAAATATTTACATACTCAAAAAACTAACCTCAATATGGTTCTAATGCAAGAAACTGGGCCACATTTGGAGTTCGGAGCTACAAGTAATGGCTTTTGGAAGATGAATGAAACCCTATATGACAATTCTCCAAAATCGGCTAAAAGAAAACCCCTAGAATGTATAAACCAAATACTATAGGAGAGAGAGAACAGCCGCGGCTAAAGGACGTGCCATGTGGCATCCATCCGCTGCTGCCCGCTAGGATCGAACGGCCAGCGTTCAAGCCTGCTTGGCTCGGCTGAGTCCGAGTCGGATTAGGACTCGGCTCGGCTCGGCTTGGCTTGGACCGCTTCACCCGGCCCTGCCCTTGCCCTCTCTCACTGACCGCTAGGCCCTGCTGACTGGGTCGCGCTGCCTAGCACGCGGGCCAGGCTGGCTGCTGACTGGGCGGATTAATTTTATTAAATTTTCTTTTTCTGAAAATTAGTTTTTAATTCAGTTTTTCATAATTAACTCAAAATAAATGCTAAAAATAATCAAAAAATTCTCAGAAAATTTTAAAAATATATTTGATTATTTAGAACCTAATATAAAAGTTTGGAATATTTTTAATTATGTTTGACACTAAAATAAATGTTTGCAAGTCCTAGGAAATTAGTGTTACTAGTTTTTAATTAAGCAAAAAATTATGGAAAAATCCCAATAGCGCCAAATTAACCTAATAACAACATTTAAGCTAGAATTTTAGGATACGGAGGTTACACTTAGATTCTTTTATATCATATTCGTGCGTTGTTTCTCCCTTATAGATTCTTATGATTAAGTATTCATATTGATATTGAAATAACATTATATATTATGAATCATTATTTTTAGATAGTATTGTAGATCTACACAATATTCTACCGTCGATGCTGTGGCGTAGGCTGGACGTACCCACGTACTTGTGCCCCTATATCTGATGAGGGTCGTGACACTAAGCCTAATGGTAACTTGCTTATGATGCTAATCAACGACAAGTTCCTAAAGAAATATTATGCCTAAGTTGGACATTTAAAATAAAAAGAAAACAAAATAATGTATGTCATTTTTATCCCAAGCAGAGGGGTATAAAATTGTAATGTCCACAACTGATGTCTTCCCTAACAAATAATTTTTGTAGCATACAGACAAATCTGTTATCCGTACTCGGGAGTCCCGAGTACGCAATGTGTAACAGATCCACAAAAGGCAAAATGGTTCACGTCAACATCATCTCTGAACTATAAGCCGTTATTTCCATCAAAAGAAGGCAGTCACGTCCATACTACCTCTGAGTTATCCCTTTTGTTGTTATCTCCACAAAAATTCTACTAAGCAGGAAGTTTACGTCCATATTACCTCTAAAATATGAGCTAACTATGTTTCTCTGTCATGTCCATACTACCTCTGACTCGTTTGCTTAACTATCAATTCTACACAAAATTATATTTACTATCGCAGATAATGTCTCCACCAAATTTCCTTAATGGAACTACTCTAACCTATCACGTTCATACTACCTCTGATAGAGATTGGTGTTATCTCTATTATGATGTTATGCTACATCCATATTACCTCTGGTATAATACTTATAGCCACGATAACCACACCAGCAAGAAAAGTTCTAAACAGGAAAGAAGGCAAACTTTTTATTAATATTCAAGATCATAAGTACATATGAAAGTCCATTAAATTTAAGAATTTTTTATTAATATTCAAGATCATGGGTACATTTGAAAAGAAATAGACCCCTCTGTGATATTTCTGGTACCAACACATGTAAAACCGGCAGCTCAACGCATTCTGGCCACCACTTTAACAAAACTCCCCAGTGCAAGCCATGGTACATGAAAAAGAATCTAAGCCAATGGATAGCAATGGAGCTTGCAACACAGTGCTGAGCCTACAGACCCAACTCTGTCATGTGAAAGGACGTGATTAAAAATCTCGGTAGCCCCATCTCTTCCACACAGAAGCGCCGCCAGGATCCGACCCGTGATCCAGCCATTACATCCTGGTAGCATAAGGGGAGTAGCTACAGTGATCTAGGTTAGAAGATCACGGACAATTCTTTAGGTAATGTGCTTGTTCATCACGAACAACGATAACTATGATATCCTTTCATGTTCAATTTTAACCCAGGCATTCCCAGGCAATCCCTGTACAATGAGAACACAAAGGCAAAATATTTTAAAGAAGGCGTATCGGAAGGCAGGCATCTACAAATCATGTGCCACTTACTGAACTAGCCATCCATGCGCCCAAGACCGCCATAATGCATATACAACGGTGAATATCATTGTGCGGAGGCGAATGCACCCATGTAGCGTGGTCACGCATGGTTTCTCAACACATGCCTCGGATGAGTGTCCGGAGACAGCATCACCCATGCTACTAAGGGATAACTCTCACCGTCAGTACATCTTCAGATCGAAGCCCTTCGGCAACGGCCATGCGCGTTAAGTCAAGAAGAAGTGTATACGCATGAACGGGCAATTTTTTGCCTATGCAAACAGATAGTACCAAAGTGTCCGAGTGATCCAGGAATAGAAAGGCATAAGTTTTGCTCCTTACCTCCACTGACGATAGCTAGATAGTCAACCATCAAAGGGAGGGGATCGATAAACTGCTCAATAGATCTCCCCATATTCGGTTCCCGTACAGACATTGGACGAAGGAGAAAAGCACTACTCTCCCTCACCTAACCCTCTATTTATAGCAAGAGAGCCATTAATATCTCATGAATTGCTATGCACCTAAACCGCGGGATGAACCTGACATTTAATGGATAAATCTCTGTTTAGGGAATAGCCAGTCAAAATGTCGACTCAACGGCCTGTCAGCAACAAGGCTATATCCAATGTGCCAAAAGCCTAGATGCGCCCACCAGGAGTGGTGCCATAATTGCGCTATAGCAACCCTATGCGCCTATCTCCTCCCATGCTTCTGTTCAAAGTATTCCAAACTTAAAACTTACAAAGTTTAAGTTTAGAAACTTTGAAGGGGGTCTTGTAGAAGCATGAAAAATCTCTACCATGTGCCAACAGTAATCAAGATCCATGCGGCACAGTAATCAAGACTCATGCACCAAAGTGATCCAGAGCCATGCCCTAACTGCTTCATAAGTAGTGATCCATGTGCCAACAGTGCCATGCACCACTACTTCTCCAGTGTTCCATGTGCCCACAATGCCATGAGCCACTACTTCTCCAGTGTTCCATGTGCTAACAGTGCCATGCGCCATTACTACCTCAGTGATCTCCATGCGCCAAGTGGCAGTATTCCCAAGATGCAATCATAATCATTAAAATTAGGATATGACACATGTCACGAGTATTATGGGCATCAGCAACCACAGATCTTGACTTGTCACGTGGCAGCCTTAACACAGCATACGCCTACAAAGGGATATGTTTCGACATGCAATCTGCGCGCGTATGTGACTACATAAAGCCTTCTCAAGGCTATAAATAGTGAACATTTCTCACATGCAAATGAGAGGACAGAAAAATAAAAAATAAAAATGAGAAGAAGATAGAAGAGCCGCCCGAAGCCTCGTCAACCTCCTTGGTCCCAGATCATCAACGGAGTAAAGGAATCGCGGAAGTGCTTGATCTCCATCGTCGTACTTGTCCAGCTTATCTTTTTATTGTAGTTAGATTCTTCCGTATTAGAGATTATTTTGTACTATTTGTGAATTTCCAATCAATACGAAAGTTCGTTCAACTTTTTTGAGTATTCTTTGTGTGATGTTGTCACTACCACATTTTTTAGGAAAGGATATTTTAGTAATTTTATATTTAATTAAATATTGTGCATGACAAATAATTATTTTTTGTATTATTTAATTATTGTTAGATGTTAATTATTTATTTTGACTTGTGTTAGTGGACCTAACTAGTTTAGTTTAGACTCATGGACCAACATGTATTAATTGTTAGAATTTAGCCCATTTAGAAAGCCCATTGGTTAGGAGGATGATTAAATTAATTAAACCTTTAGACTAGAAGCTTCCCTCCTTAATTATTTCTTCATGAGAGGCCCCAAGGGGTATATTGGACAATTCATAGTGACTTGAGGAAGGGGAAAGGGGGCCGGCCTATATAGAGGGGGGAATTATTTCTCTCTCCTTTTTTCATTTGAAAACTAGATCTAGAATTTCCCTCAACCAAATTCCTTCATTTCCACTTTATTTTCCTACCAAATTTTATCCCAAATCACTATTGGAGGCTAGTGGAGCAAGGATCTAGAAGTAGAAAGTAAGAATCTACAAAGAGGAGCAAGGATCTACAAGTTGGAGGCCCATTTCATCATATTTGGAGGTTGCATTGGGAATCCATCTTCCAATAGGTATAATTCAGTTTTTCCCTTAATTTAGGTTCTAAATCTGAGATTTAACCATGAGAAATCAACCCATATGCATGGGCTACCCATAGGATTTGGTTTTGTGTTCATAGGAGGCCTATTGAGGAAGTTATGGTACTTTTTGTGTCAATTTTGGAGGAATTCCGAGATTGACAATTGTTGTGTGTGTCAATTGATCCTATAGATCATTTTGGCATGTGCTTATGTGTTTGGGGCTAGTGTCGTATCCACACTTGGGTACATGTAGGTCGTATCCCATCAATTTGGTGATACATGTTGATTTGAGGGTTTTTCCTCCGACACGAGACTTTGAGCATGTCATATTTTGATACAGACACGTAGATTTATATTTGACCCTTCGTATTGTTCGTAAATAATATATATGATTTGTTCGTGTCCTTCGGGATAAGTTTGGATGCGTGGTGGACTCGTGTCGCAAGCGTATCCTAGATCTAGTGGGTTACGGAGTGATACGTTCCATGAGATGTGCAATTTAATGGTAGATCTATTTCTCTTATGTTCTTATTCATGGTGAGATATAATTATATATATGTATATATATTATTATATATTGTTGTTACATATATTTATGTATTAAATATCATAGATCTATATATCTATTATATATATATATATGTGTTGTATATTTATGTAGTTATTATTTTACATATGTAAGATCTACTAGTTATTGTATACACATATGTGGTTGTTGTGTGTATATATGTATGGTGGTAATATATATATATATATATATATATATATATATATATATTTATGCTTGTGTCTTAGATCTATGTATCTATTTATGTATATTGTATGTAGCTATTATTCTACATATGTAATAGTTATTTAATAGTATAGTGTATGTATATATATATTATAGTATATGTATGTTGTGGTTATGTATTATGTATATATATACATATATATATATATATATATATATATATATATATAAGTTGTTATATTATATCTATATATACTTATATAATACATGTATACATATTATTCTATGATTATATATATGTATACATGTATGTGTAGTTATATATATATATATATATATATATATATATATATATATATTAGTATATATGTATGGGTGTATGTATATTCATATGTAGTAATTATATATACATTGTGTTAATATGGAGGGGTTTTTAGTGACAGCAACAAAGGCAATAGCAGCAGCGTAGCAACAGCACAGCCGCAATATCATACAACATCAGCAGCGACAGTAGTTTAGCGACAGCAGCAGCATCGTCAAAGCAGCAGCAGCAGCAATAGTATACAACAGCAGCAGCGACAATAATTTAGCGACATCAGCAGAACCGTCGCTAAAATAGCAGAGTATCAGCGGTATTAGAGACTTCAGCGACGGTCAACAGCAGTTATTAGTGACAGTTTGGCAGTTTTCTTAATATTATATATATATATATATGTTCCTAAATTGCTATTTGCATTATAGTATACTATATGTATAATAATTTGTGTAGCGTATATATATTTACGGGTAGTTAGTATAAACAAGTATTTGGGTATTACCTTGAGATACCAAGGTAAGTACCAAGGTAATTGGGGATACCCAAGGTATTGGGTTTGGGTATCAATTTATGGTTTAGTGCTGTGATACCAAGTTGGTTCAAAACCAAGGTATCTATTTAATGTTTGTAATTAGGATTTTATATTATTAATAATTGTTTGAATTTAATATGTAATGTTTTACCTATTGATTTACGTAACCGGAGATACAGTATCCTAGTATCTTAAGATATAATTTTTGTGACCTAGACTTTAGTATTTGAACCCAATATTTTGTATTAGACTTATGCAACCTAGAAATAGGTAGTTGACCATAGTTTAACCATAGTTGACTTAGAGTTGACCTAGTTTGATTTTTGACTTAGAATTGACTTGTTGACCTAGAAGTTGACTAGTTTAACTTTTTTTTTTTGGAACCTTGTATTGATGTAGTATTCCATATCTAGGTCTTCGAGGCACCGTATCAGACATCTGTGAGACTATTCTTGGACTTCATGTGAGTATATTCTCTGATAGTTTCTTATTTATGATATCCTCTATGTTTATTGTATCTAGTGTAGATATCCATGTTCTCTTGACACTATGGTTACACGGATTGGTATATTCGGATCTCGTCATGAGATATTATTTCTTGGTATATGGTGTATATGGTGCAAGTATTATATCATTGATTATCTTGTATATGTACAGACACTGATTCTCGGGAAGAGTCGCTATCTTCTTTGAGAATCTCGTGCCATAGCATACCGTGGTTGGATCTATTATACCAGTCGAGGGTGGAGAGTACTTTAGTGTAGATATGTTATCATACCCTTATTGTATCAAGTATTGTTATTGAATAGTGTTAATGATACACCGCACGTATGATTAGCTAGGCCATATATATTGTATCATGTTCCCAAGCTGATCACATGTTAAAGCTAGTAGTCACACACTTAGTCATTAGTATTATTGTTCATTGACATATTGTTCATTATTGTGTTCATTCCAGTATTTTCTTATTGTGTATCTCTCGTATCTATTGTGCATCTTGTATATTCATATCTATTTACTGTTACATAGTTTTTATCATTGATTAGAACTGCTGTTAGAGATGTACTCTGCTCCTTTCCTGACTAGATATATTTTTTTCAGATGACACTGAGGAGTGGTACCCTACACATTATGGACCTCAGGTTATTGTGGGCTTAGAGTTAGAGACCCTGGCTCAGGAAGGACTTATCCCGACTGAGACAAATGACCCAGGATTAGTACCTTCTTAGTATTTCTTGTACTAGATTTGTCTCCAGCTTATTTATTAGCATTCTTTCAGACTCATTGATGTATTACTTTAGACTCATGAGTTGTATGTGACTATTTCGATTCTTTATCATATTCGTGCTCGTTTCTATCTGAGATTTATGATTGAGTCTATTGTTATTGTTGGTAGTTTATTATATTGCTAGATAGATTACCCAAACAGCGTTTTACCGCCGATTCTATAGCGTAGGTTGGGCGTTGTTTCCGACATGCATTCTTACATCGGGTGATGGTCGTGACACATTTTTAGTGGTGGCCCATGCAGGTCAAGCTTTGCAAGTTATGCGATGTCGTAGTAGTGTGACAATTTAGTTGTACTACTACGAACCTACGATAGGATATAGGATGTAGGCTATAGGTTGAGAATACTCAATCACATCTAGAAAAATTCTTTTGATTCAACTATTCTCCTTTGATATTGATACTTGATCTCTTAAACTGTCCTTTTCTTGAGTGTCTTACATCATGTGCCATATTGATTCCATTTCATCTTTAGCTTTGTTTAGTAGTGGTGCTTCCCATAGTTTTGTATCTGTTTCTTTTACTCTGAAGCATGGTTTGGTAGCTGAGTCTTTGCTTAGGACTTGCAAGATCATGACCGGGGGAGGCATTATCCTTGTTAATGATATTTGCAAGGATCGGAGAGTTACTCTGGGAGGCCGGGAGTTGAGTGCGTGTCTACTTGTAATGCCACTTCCGAGCTACGATATTGTACTCGGGATGAATTGGTTGAGTAGGTACCATGCTAGCATAGATTGTAGAGGAGGCAGAGTTTTGTTTGGTCAACCAGGAGAGCCAGAGTTCAATTTTGCTAGAGGAGCTGCGAAGCAGGGAGAAGGCATTATTTGTGGAGCTATGGTGGAAGACAAGGAGTTGTCGTATCCGTTGATAGCAGAGTTCTTGGATGTATTTCCTGAGGAATTGCCAGGATTGCCGCCAGATCGAGATATTGAATTCTCTATAGACTTGGTGCCAGGTGCAGAACCAATTTTATAACATGTCTATAGAGTAAACAACTGCGAGCTGGTCAAGCTGAAGAAGTAGGTGGATGAATTATAGGATAAGGGATTTATCAGATCGAGTTCTTCACCGTGGGGAGCCTTAGTATTGTTTGTACCGAAGAAGGATGGATCGGTGTGCATGTACATTAATTACAGGACTTTGAATAATCTTACTATCAAGAATAAGTACCATTTGCCATGGATTGATGATCTGTTCGATCGGTTGAGTGGTGACAAGGTATTTTCTAAGATATATTTGAGATCAGGCTACCATCAGGTGAAGGTGAAGCCGGTGGACATACTGAAGACTACTTTTAGAACTCGGTATGGTCAATACGAGTTTATGGTGATGCCGTTTGGGTTGACTAATGCACCAACTGTACTTATGAACTTGATGAACAAGATATTCCATCAATACCTTGACAAGTTCGTGGTGGTGTTTATTGACGAAATACTCATATACTCGAAGACACCGGAGGAGAATGAGGAGCATTTAAGGATTGTGTTGGATGTGCTGAGGAAGGAGAAGCTGTATGGAAAGTTGTCCAAGTGTGAGTTTTCCTGGACAAGGTAGAATTCTTGGGGTATGTTATGACTGGTGATGGTATTTCAGTGGATCCGAAGAAGATCGCAGCAGTAGAATCTTGGAAGACCCCGAGTTCGGTAGCAGAGATCAGGAGTTTCTTGGGATTGGCAGGCTACTACAGAAAGTTTGTGCAGGATTTTTCGAGGATTGCCGAGCCGATGACCAGACTCACCAAGAAGAATATCACTACCAGAAAAAGTAAAATTAGCGACGTCAAAAAATATCGCTAAATGACAAAAAAATGTCGCTAATTATGTTTAGCGACGTAATTAGCGATGTTTTACAGAAGTCGGAAATTAGCACACCGCTGAAAGGAAAAACGTCACTATACCGACATTTTTTAGCAACTTAAATGTGTCGCTAAATTAGCGACGTTTAGCGACGCAGCGTCACTAATTAGTGACATAAAAAATGTCGCTAATTAGTGACTTATATAGCGACGTGACAGCGATGTCTTTAATGACCTGGCAGTACTACCATGTCAGCAATTTGCGACGTACAACGACGTAACTAGCGACATGTTTAGCAACGTTATTAGCGACGTCTATTAACGTTGCTAATTAGCGATGTATTTAGCGACGTGTATAAACGTCGCTAAATACGTCGCTAATTTTACAGAAAAAAAAATATTGAATTATTTCAATACTATTATTCCTGTAATTTATGAATTTCTAATTAAAAATAGACCCGGAGCAACCCCCCGTTGAATTATCTGGATTCGCCGACCCCTTCGGTGGAACACTCAACACCGGTAAATTAACATTATTTAATATGAATAAAAAGTATCACAGTCATACAACACACACAAATATTATAGACAGACCTAGAGCAACCCTCCATTGAATTTTTTGCGTACGAAATAACAAAAAAAGTATATAAAATATCACAGTCACACAATACACACAAAATAAAAGTATCACAGTCACACAAAATACATAATATATAAGTATCACAGTCACACAATGGGCATAATATATAAGTATCACAATCACACAATAACCACAATAAAAGTATATGAAATATCACAGTATCAATCTCGAGGATATCCAATAAGCTAGGGCACATACCAGTCCCTCAGATACTGTGCATAAACAGCATCTATGTGATCAATCTCCGCTATAGGTGCTGGGTGACTGGAACTCCCCGTCTGAGATACAGCAGGTGGTATCTCTTCCTCCTTAACAGTAGGAGGCATCACTTCCTCCTTAACAGTATGAGACATCACTTCCTCCTTAACAGTAGGAGGTGTCTCTCTCATGGGTGCCATCTGGTAAGATAGATAAAAACAAAAAATATAATTGATAACAGATATTACTTAAGACATACCCTTAATAATGTGGAATGAAAGAATTAGATGACTCACAAAGCCGATCCCAAAAAATTAAAATTAAACTCTGTTTTTGTTGTTGCAACAACCTTACAAGGAGCTCGTACCCTTTCCAAACTTTTGTGTCATGATATTCAACCTCACCGTGTATCAATCCAAATTGATGTCATGCAACATTTTGTTTATCCAAATTCAACCTACATAGACTTGTGTTATGATATTCAACCTCACCGTGTATCAATCCATAATGTTCCAATTTTTAATCTCTGATTACAAAAAAATTTATGAAAGAAAACAAAATACTATAACCAGTTTGAGATCATATAGTGATTTTGCTTACTTGAATTTGTGAATCTCACTAGCAGGTTATGTATTACTATGAGCATGGAAAGAAAGCCTAATACTTACTCTGAGATCCTTAAACGATACAAATGGCTGCTTCCCAATGAGACTTGTGAACCCTCTCCCATTGAGATTCATGAATCCTCTAATTAAATACAACTATGGGGGAAAATAATGTTTTGCCTGGTTATTATAACATAATTAACCTTCTTCAGAATCCTAAGGTACAGAATTAGTAATTAAGAATATGGGTAAATACAAATAACTCTACTTTATGCTCTACTATACCAATTCAAAAATCCTATATTGGAGCCAAGTAATTAAAAACCAAATGTAGAGCTGATAGGAAGAAACAATGTATATTTGTCGTTAATCTCTAGGAATATTTAGTCCAATCGCTTTAAAATTTTTGATACGCAATGTGAAAGAAATGAGGATATTGGCTATTGCACTTGGGGGATAAGTCTGATGACATATCCTTCTAAATTGTACAACGTATGACTGGAAATAAATTGTACTGATTGACATAGCAAAAATTCTCATATTGATAATTTTTACTTCTAAATTGTGCAACGCTAATTAAATGTCACTAAATACGTCGCTAGTTTTACAGAAAAATAAAAAAATAAATACTGAATTGTTTTCAAAACTTTAAATTGGTACTCTATCTCAAGTGTCAATAATTACTCTATTCTAAACATGATTTAAAGCCAATAAAACTTGAAAAGGAGTACATTTTGTTGTTACCAACTAGTATGGGTTTCACGAAGCTTTGTTTCGTCAAACAACTTTTGTAGCCTCCATTATCAAGTTTTATTTGGTTTCACCAATGCAAACTCTAGTTTCATAGTTTTCTTGGTCAGTATCAGAATTCATTTTAGTAACTTCAATTAGAGTATAAATATAATATTAAAAAATATTATATACCTTGGCACTAAACATACTAGTGGTGCCAGTAGGTATCCTAGCAGTAACATGTTCGCATTTAATGGCAAACACCTACACCAACCAAAGGCCTCAACTATGGGTTGTCGAACCTTTGGTTCTTGGCTGAATGATTATGAGCTTCTTATTCGCAATTTTCTCTCATTCTTGAAGTTGTGTCAAGTAAATACCATAGCAACTGTCATCTCTGTAATATATGGAAAATGAAGATTACTTATATGAGAAATATGTTTACTTCCAATGCAATGTTGAGGGATCTTCATGTAAACCTTGTATCATAATCCTCCAAACCTCCTCCACTGTCATCTGAGCCTCCAATGGGTCAACCTTGGCACACTCCTTCAAGCTCTCTCTTCTTGCATTGCTCTTTTGTTATTGACAAGGGTTATATTCATGCCTCTTCTCTCTTAAAAACATCCTAAACGGGTGGGCACGACTTAACTAAAGTTGTACTAATCAATTATAACCTGATATCAACTGTAGGAATAGATAACTAGTTCTTAGTATATGCACCAGATAACTAATGATAAAAGGGAGGCTTGCCTCAAAGTCTATACATAATTTATACGGTAGGAGCAAAACATTTTTTATTCATAGAATTCCATATGTAGTAATTCTGGTCAACAGTTGTCTGCTTGGTCTAATTTTATCATCTTTCCTTGTTGTCTATACTCTATAGTCTAGGAAAACTTGGAAGGTGCTTCTTAAAAAGTGCATAACCAAAAGGTTAGTTTACCTGCTGATCAACTGGATGTTTTGGTTTATGGCATGACCCTCTCATGCTTATTGCTACAATGACTAGGAAATTAGAAAAACATAGATAGTTGACGTGAAGTTGACATTCGGTCTAAAATCTGTCAATTCTTGTATGGAGCTTTTTTATGCTCCATACTTGACCCCATTACAACGTAAATAGTTAAGGGGTCCTTCGGATAAGAGATCACTTGGATGATAATAATGATCTTTTTGGTCAATTATTTTTCCCCTACCACTTTGCTATTTGTTATATGCTTTTCCCAAATAGATTTTTAAATCCTTCCTATTTGGTTACGAGGGCATGCATCTTTGTTGTTGGATAAACTTTGGGACATAAAATCTCGGTGATTATTTGCTTATATGTTCCTTGGAAGATAGTCTGCATACTTGTCAGATGATATGTGGAAGCTCTGCTACTTGTTACCTTTCTATTCACGGCTATAATAAATCATTGCAAGGGAGATTACTTATATGGTCATGCATGTGCCTTCTGCACCAGATGCTATGATTAGTAAACCATTATAGAAGTTATTTAATTTGTCTGTAACCTGGCGTTAAACTTTGTAAGATTCAGTTCCTTTTATTAGTAATTACACATTAAGAGCCTGTATTTTTGGTTCTATGTAAGATGCACTTCCTTTTGTTTAGCAACTTCCATTAGCCATCTTCTAGATAAATGTCGTGGCCTAACTTGATTAAATTCCCGCCATTCTACTTTTTATGACACAAGATTGGTTGTTCACACATCAGTTTGCTACCATAAAGAGGCAAAGTATGGCTGTGAACAATTTTATTATTCTTTTTGAGAATAAAAGCCAATTATTTTACTGTTCCCTTCGGTTTCAAACCCAGGACCTCCCTTTCCCTACCAAAGGCTTCAACCATTGGTTTTCCAATCTTTGGTAATTTTATTATTATTTGCTCATGATATATTTCTCCATGATTAATTGCTAGCCGCAATGAATGCCTCATATGATCTTACTGACATAGCTTGTTCTTATCCCAGGCTACAATAAAACCTCATGTTATCAGGAACATGGATCCAGTGAGGGAGGATCGACTGCAGTCGTGGATCACACTAAGCCCTTATCACAAAAATCCTAACCCTAATCCCAGGTCAAAAACCCTAACCCTAACCCCAGGTCATAAACCTTAGCCCTAACCTTAACCCTAGGTCACATGTGTGTGTTGTGTCAGTGTGTGTGTCGTGTCTGTGTCTGTGTCTGTAACGTGTGTGTGTTGGGTCAGTGTCAGTACCATATGTGTCCTGTGAGAGAGAGAGAGAGAGAGAGTTAGGGTTTACCTAGAGGAGGAGGAGGAGGAGGAGGAGGAGGGGGAAGGACGCGGCCGGAGGGGGGAGGACACGGCTGGAGGGGGGTTGCCGGAAGGGGGGAGGGGCGCCGGAGGGAGGAGGGGAGCCGAAGGGGGAGGACGCGGCCGAGGGGGGTCGCCGGAGGGAGGAAGGAGGAGCCAGAGCGGGAGAGATCGAGAGCGGGTTTGAAATTTGGGAGAGGGAGAGGGAGAGGGAGAGATCGAAGGAAATGGGGGAATCGTCCCTAAGTAAAAAATTTAGCGCCATTTTAGCGACGCCAATAATGACGTCGCTAATTTAGCGACGTCTTAAACGTCGCTAATGACGTCGCTAAAATGTCCAAAAAATATACGTCACTAGTAACGTCGCTAAACGTCGCTAAATAAAACATATTAGCAACATTTAGTGACCTAAATTGAACTTATAGCGACTAATCTTTTAAAAACTGAATAAAAGTCGCTAAACGTCGCTAAATGTCGCCAATTAGCGACGACTAGCGACATTTTTACATGGAGTCGCTAAATTAGCGACATTTTTAATGGAGTCGCTAAAAAATGTCACTAATCCCGCTTATTCTAGTAGTGTATAGAGTTTGTTTGGACGGAGGATTGTAAGGTTGCTTTTGAGGAATTGAAGAAGAGGTTGACGTTTGCTACTATTTTCACGTTGCCATCAGGGTCTAGAGGTTTCACTATTTATGGTAATGCATCGGAAAAATATTTGGGTTGTGTTCTTCAGCAGAATGGAAAAGTGATTGCCTATGCATCCAGGCAATTGCGTCCTCATGAAAAGAACTATCCTACCCATGATTTGGAGTTAGCAGCAGTCATCTTCGCCCTGAAGTTGTGGAAATATTATTTGTACGGAGAGCGTATGGAAATCTTCACAGACCACAAGAGCTTGAATTACGTTTTCACGCAGAAGGAGTTGAACATGAGGCAGCGTCGGTGGTTGGAACTGATAAAGCATTTATATCTTTGTAATATCATCCTGGAAAAGCTAATGTAGTTGTCGATGCTTTGACTAGGTATTCGGTAGCTATGTTCTTGATGCAGGATCGATATTTGTTGGAGGACTTGGAGAGCTTGGGCATCGAGGTGATAGTTCCAGGTTGTGCTATACAGATGTGGGGATTGCAGATACATTCAGATTTGATGGACAAGATCAAGGCAGCACAGTATGAGGATGTATCTCTGAGGAGCATCAGAGCTCAGGTGAGAGCAGGAATGGAGGATGATTTCACCATTGCTGAGGATGAATCTTAGGGGCATGGAGTTAGATTTGTGTGCCTAGTTGGAAGCTGCATAAGGAGGTGTTGCAGGAAGTGCATCTCTCTCAGTATTTCATGCATTCAGGTGCCAACAAGATATATCGGGATATGCGGAAGAGTGTGTGGTGGAATGGCATGAAGAGGGAAGTGGCACAGTTTGTATCCAGATGCTTAGTGTGCCAGCAGGTGAAAGCCGAGAGGTAGAGGCCAGGAGGTTTACTTCAGCCATTACCCATTCCAGAGTGAAAATAGAAGCACATTACTATAGATTTTGTGTCCGGACTTCCACGATCTCCTGGAGGAAAAGACGCAATTTGGGTCATCGTTGATAGGTTGACCAAGTCAGCCCACTTTTTGCCTTTCAATGTGGGTTTGTCTATAGAGAAGCTGGCAGAGATATGTGTGAGGCAGATCATTAGGATACATAGAGTTTCCATCAACATAGTCTCGGATCGGGATAGTCATTTCACTTCTTATTTCTGGAGGAGTTTGTAGGAGAGTTTTGGCACTCAGCTCAAGTTCAATACTGCATATCATCCCCAGAAAGATGGGCAGTCAGAGAGGACTATTCAGACTCTCAAAGATATATTGTGCAATTGTGTACTAGATTTTGGGGGTTCTTGGGAGGACCATCTCCATTTGGTAGAGTTTGCTTACAACAACAGCTACCAGACTAGTATAGAGATGTCACCTTTTGAAGCTCTGTACGGTCGGAGGTATCGTACTCCCTTGTCATGGGACGATATTGGAGAGAGAATTTTGCTTGGGCTAGAGATGGTTGTAGATGCAGCGGAGAAGGTTCAGTTGATCAGAGACAGACTTCGTGTGACGCAGGACAGACAACGGCAATGGGCCGATAGCCACCGGAGACTTTTGGAGTTCGAGGTATAGTTTAGATTTTGTTTTGTGGTTGTTATTGGTTGTTTGTTATAGATTAAGTTCTTAAGGTGGTATTTTGTTCTAGGTGGGTGGTTTGGTGTTTTTGAGGATTTCTCTGACATGAGGCAGGATTCACTTCGGTGGAGGCAGAAAGCTTAGTCCGTGATTCATCGGACCTTTCACTATTCTAAAGAGGGTCGGGGCAGTTGCTTATAGACTAGACTTGCCACCTGCATTGGAGGGAGTGCATAATATGTTTCTGTAAATACCCTATTTTTCAGAATAATCTTTATTATATTTTTCGGTATTTTTTGGAAGACGAATCAAGGTAATTGGAGTTAAGGATTTTTTATGCAGTTTATTAGTGTTAAAATATTATGAAAATAAGATTTTATGGTGTAAAATGGAAAACCGGGCATAAGGTATTTTTTGGTAAATTTATTGGACTCCGGAAACGCGTTTAAAGCCCTAAACACTATTGTAGAACTAAACCGAACCAAACCTGACTGAACCAAACCGCTGATTGAATCGGACCAACCCAACGTTGCGGGTCGGGTCGGGTCGGATCCGAGTCAAACCCGACCCGGACCCGAAACCCAAATTGAAACCCTAGCTCCACGCCGGATTTACTGTAACCGCCTATTTAAACCCCTCGACTTCCGTGCCCCGCCACGCCGCCAGACCTTTCCCTCTCTCATCCGACCCAGCCGCCTATCTCTTCGCCTCGCCGTCGATCTTCGCTCAGCCGGTCGACTCTTCCACCCCATCCTTCCACCGCCCGCTCGACCCGAGATCAGTCGACGCCGCCGCTCAAACCCAGACGTCGATCACTCGACCGACGCCGTACGACCCCCTCGCCCGTCGACCTCCCTGTCCAGAACCCCCTTCGATGACTCCGGCCGCAGACGCGATCCGCTCCGACGAGCAGCAGCTGCAGCGGTCGACCTCGCCGCTGCCATCCACCTCCGCCGCTGCCACCCGCGAGCGCTGACCCGCTCGTTCCGTCAACCGTCCGCTGCCCTAGCACGGATACGTCCGCCCAGGACACAAACAGCGCAGCGGACTTGACCAGGACGCATTTTTCCCGTGTCGCATCTCGAACCGGACATGCGAAATTCAGCGTTCATGGAGCCCTGTTCAGGTACCGATTTCTCTCACCTCGTAACTCCGTTTTCAATTTCGTCAGTTGCTACGTATAGACTGTATAACCCTCTCGGTGCCCGTGCAATCCGCTCGATGCATCGTATCCTGTGGTGATCGCACAACGTGATCCAAAAACAGGAAAAATAATACCCTATTTCATCCCGGAACTGAGTACGCCCCGCCAAACGGGACTAATTGGTCGCACGCGGTCTTTACCGAACCGTGTGCGACGTTGATACGGTCGTGTGAGATTTTGCAGAAGTCGATTCCGATGTGCGTGCACACCGGAATCAACGCGTATCCGCTGACGACACCCCGTATCCGTCCTTTCTGGAACACGCTGTAACTTTGTGTACACATATCGGATCGATACGAAACTTGTGCCATCGGACTCGTAGCAATACGCTGGTCCTGTGACCCAAGTTTGGTCCGATTCTGAGAACGTTGATAAAATCGCGTATCGTGGGTCCCACAGGCTCCACTTGACCGACGATTTTGTGATCGGCTCATCAGAATCCAATTCTGGAAGTTTCGTTGGGTTTGTATCATCGTTCCTGACTTGTAGACACTGAGTTTGAGGAATTTAGAGACCTTTGACCCTGACACGCTTTTCGGTGCAAAGTGGCCCATATGTGGACCCCGCTTTGGCCCGGAAATATCATTTTTGCCCCTGTGTCCAAATTGGACGTAAGCACAGGCGTTTCTAGCTATTTGACATCTTCTAAGACCGTTGGTGATATTTATTACAGCTTTTGGAGTAGTACCCACAGGATTCACTGATACCAGGACGACAGTTGATACACAAACATCAGGCAAGTGTACCTTCCCAAACTCTGCAGTATTGTTACATATTTTTCCTTGCTTCATTATATAGCTGTGCATGCTTAACCTAGGACCATTTGACGTACTTAGCGTTCAATTATCAGTCGGGTGCCAACATCGTACGCGGTGTTGTATATTGTCATCTAGAGATGGATAATCGTGACACTTTATATTTTTGTACTTGTCTTACCAAGTACATTATGACCCAGGACACTTGATACTGTTCATGAGGCAGGATCTTCCCGAGGTATTCGTGGTGATTCTGTGTAGGATACAGGATTTGACAGAGATACTATATTCTTAGATACATTATGGCTTGTACATTAGTTATGACCTCGCTGACATGGACATAAGACGTTATGGTCATGGTATGCGTGGTTACATTGGGTGGGGAGAGACACACAGACTACAGGCTGATCATATATATATATATATCCCTATTATTGTGAGGCACAAGACTCTGAAGCCCGAGCTTGGCCCATTACTCATTATTACTGCTGCTACCGGCTCCCCGACACAGAGCTTGTAGTGGCTTCACCCTGAGTTCTAGTGCTGCTCTCATCTTGCATATCACTTAGCTAGTTATTTAGTATTCCCTTATTGTTCCATCTATTGCTGGAGAGACCCACAGGCTACAGGTTGATTATGTTATGCCGGCTACTCAGTCTGCCGCTGAGCTAGACCACCTCATGATATCACTGCTACCGGCTCCCCTACACAGAGCTTGTAGTTGTTCAACCTGAGTACTATTGATATTCTCTCTTGCATTTTACACGGATGTTTACATACTTACCTTATTTACTCTATTTATTTCTGTACTGCATTTATTTTGGCTTGAGCTTTCTTGTACCTTGCTATGTCCCCTGAGGACCTGGATCCGGATTATGTCCCCAGGATTTGAGGACGAGATCTATCCCGAAGTATACGGGACCGCAGCAGGAGCTGATCCAGGAGCTGTACCGCCATCCGAGGACGAGGTGTTAGTCGAAGACTTCTCCTGAGCATCCATGTTTTATGCTCAGTATTTATTATTTATTTCAGTCATTTATATTCTAGTCTGTTGAACCATTGTATCAGATATTTATCGGGTTGTTCCCCGAAGCACTTTGTGAGACTAGCTGATGATTTACATTCCTTATTTATTCTGTGGATCATATTTTATATCTTGTGTGGATGAGATTAGTTGTGCCATGATTGTCGTAGACTTGATTTTACAGCTTAAGTATGCCCTGATGGATCCATTAAATTGGGTTTGTCCATCGGTGCGTGCTGCTTGCCATTACCACGTATCTGGTCCCTCAATATTATGGGATTGGGGTATGACATGGTTTTTGTGGTGGCCTATGCAGGTCTACGACTAAATTTGATCGGTTTCAACTTAGGGACCGAACGAGCCTGCCCTAAGGATAGGAAAAAGTTCTAGGATCTCATCCATTAATTAAACCATGTTTGAACTCTATATCGAACTCGAATTTGTTACTTGAACTGTATCCTGTATTGATCCCTCTGAGCGTTCTTACAGTTTATATTTTTGTTGCAGAGAAATGGATCCCAGGAACAGAGATAAGATTCCTTTGGACACGCCACACGATGCTGTGGTTACTTATATAGACGGAGTGACCCCAGGGAATGGAGGATAAGCATCGCAGAGCGATCAAACCGGTCAGCCTAATCCAAGGTTCCGGAGGGATGACATCCCACCTCCACCACAGTTCACTCCCTAGATGCCAGTTTTCCCGCCAGGACAAGCCATGGACGGGCAACAGATGTTCCAGATGATGTATGCTATGATACAAGTGCAGCAGCAGATTCAGCAAGAGGCCCATCGGCAGGAGGCCGAGTATCTGAGAACCAGCCTGGTATCCGCATTGGAGCAGGCAAATCCATCAGCGAGGCGATCGACGACGGGATCTATCACCGACTTCCGTCAGCTCCAGCCTCATATATTTTCTGGTAAAGAGGGGCCAATAGAAGTTCATGAATGGCTCACAAACATACAGCATCAGTTGGAAGCCGCTGAACTTCCGAGATAGAAGTGGATGACTGCAGTCAGAATACAGTTAACTGAGAATGCACATCACTGGTGGTTAGCAGAGGAGAGGAGGCTCGGACAGGACCGAGTCACTAGGGAAGAGTTCTCCAGACTCTTCCGAGAGAGATATATTCCCGCAGTAGCACGGTCAGAGCTCAGAGACAAGTTCAACCGCCCTATCCAAGGCAACATAACAGTGGAAGAATACAATGCAGAATTTATTCGCCTCAGTCGCTTTGCCCCAACCTTGATTGCGATAGAGGAAGAGAAAGCTGAAAAATTCTTTGACGGGCTGAAGTTCGAGCTTCAGAGATTGATTGGATCGGTCGCACCTACATCTTATACCGACGTTCTCACAGTAGCACGACGCATGAAGCGCGTCACTAGAAGGGAGTTGAACCTGAAGAGGCCTATCAACTCAGCCCCCTCCAGGACAGCACATAGGGATTCAGCAAAACGGACCCAGAGGAGTATGCCAGAGAGGATAGCACACAGGGCCATATCTCTCCCTACTTGTCACCACTGCGGCAAGATAGGTCACATTGAGAGGGAATACAGACGCAAGTTGGGACTCTGCCTGGCTTGCGGGTCCAACCAGCATCAGACCAGAGACTGCACCGAGCGCAGAGAGGGAGCACCGAGATTAGCTTTACCTGCACCACGACCAGCTTATCTGGCAGTAGGAGCACAGCAGACAGGAGTTAGAGGCGTCAGGCCACCAGCCCCAGGAGGGAATCAGCAGAGACCACCCCTGGCACCACAGGCAGCTCTATTTCAGCAGGCTCAACAGCAGAGAGGCCAAGCTCAGGGACGAGGCCAGGCATTCACATTAGCTGTTGAGGAGGAGGCTACAGCAGGCGAGGTCATCGCAGGTACTATTTTAGTAGCTTCATTACCAGCTGTAGCATTATTTGATTCTGGAGCATCGCATTCATTTATAGCAGCTAGCTTTGTAGCCACCCATAGAGTAGCTACTGCACCCCTTCCGAAAATGAAGAGAATTCTTACTGGAGGTAGAATTATTCCGGTTAGTGACGTTTGTAGATCATGTTCTGTAGTAGTTTATGGGAGAGAAATGCGAGCTCAATTTCTGATCTTTTCTATGCCGGATTATGATGTCGTACTTGGTATGGATTAGTTAAGTCAGTACCATGCGACTCTTGATTGCCGACTTAGGCGGGTTATATTTAGACCGCTAGGACATCCAGAATTCGAGTTTCTTCGAGGAGTAGTAGAGCAAGGAGTTCAGCCTACTCTTAGGGTACTATCTGTAGAAGGGGAGACAGGTTACCCAAGAGTCATATTAGAATTTGTGGATGTATTTCCCGATGATCTTCCAGGTTTACCGCCTGATCGGGAAATAAAATTTATAATAGACTTAACTCCAGGAGCAGAGCTTATCACTTCCTCAGTATATCGGCTGGCACCTAAGGAGTTAGTGGAGTTGGAAGAACAGGTTAATAATCTTTTGGAGAAGGGTTTTATTCGGCCCAGCGTTTCACCTTGGGGAGCACCCATATTATTTGTGCCGAAGAAGGATGGAACAGTACGGTTATGCATTGACTACAGGGTACTAAATACTGTGACCATCAAGAACAGGTATCCCTTACCACGTATTGATGATCTATTCGATCAATTGAGTGGTGCAAGGGTATTCTCAAAGATTAACCTTTGATCCGGCTATCATCAGATCAAAGTAAGGAAGGAAGACATCCCGAAGACAGCTTTCAGGACCAAGTATGGACATTATGAGTTCTTGGTAATGCCGTTTGGTTTAACCAACGCGCCAGCAGTGTTTATGAGTTTAATGAACAGAGTCTTTCATCAGTTCTTGGATAAATTTGTGGTTGTGTTCATTGACGACATTCTCATATATTCCAAGAGCCATGAAGAGCACGAGGAGCATCTCAGAATAGTGTTAGAGACCTTGAGACAAGAGAAGTTATATGCCAAACTTAGTAAGTGTGAGTTCGATATGGACAAAGTACCTTTCTTGGGATATATCATCTCAGGAGAAGGACTTTCAGTGGATCCAGAGAAAGTTGCGGCAATAGAGACTTGGCCTACACCCACAACAGTTGTAGAGGTGAGAAGTTTTCTCGGACTCACGGAATATTACCGAAGGTTTGTAGAAAATTTCTCGAGGATTGCAGAACCGATGACGAAGCTGACACGTAAAGACCAGGAGTTTATATGGACAGAAGACTGCCAGAAGGCCTTTGAAGAATTGAAGAGGAGATTAACCACAACACCTGTCTTGACTCTCCCTTCAGGGTCAGGAGGTTTTGTTGTTTATAGTAATGCATCGGGTAGTGGACTGGGATATGTTTTAATGCAACATGGCAAAGTTATTGCTTATGCATCAAGACAGTTGAAGGTCCACGAGAAGAACTACCCAACACACGACTTGGAGTTAGCTGTTGTTATATTCGTATTAAAAATTTGGAGACACTACCTTTATGGGGAAAAAGTAGACATCTTTACAGATCACAAAAGTCTGAAGTATGTATATACTCAGAAGGAGCTTAACATAAGACAGAGGTGCTGGCTTGAATTGATGGTAGATTTTGACATAGATCTGCAATATCATCCGAAAAAGGCGAATGTTGTAGCAGACGCACTGAGCAGGAAGCCAACGGCTTATTTCTTGACGATACAGCCTGAGTTATTGAGAGATCTACATGAGCTTCAGATAGAGGTTGTCTTACCAGGACAGAATAGCTTGATGGCTAATCTTGAAATTAAGTCATCACTCGTGGAGAAGATTAAAGAGGCATTGCCCACCGATGCTAGATTTAGAAGACTCAAAGAGAGGACAGAAGCAGGCATACATACAGGACTTCGCATACACGAAGACGGGACATTGAGGTTTGGAAATCGCCTGTATGTTCCAAATAGAGAATTGAGACAGGAGTTGATGACGGAAGCACATAGCTCTATGTACTCTGTTCACCCAGGAGGAACCAAGATGTACCGAGACTTGAGACAATATTACTGGTGGCATGGAATGAAAAGGGAGATTGCAAGATTTATGGCTAAATATTTAGTCTGTCAGTAAGTAAAGGCCGACTATTAGAGGATTGCAGGTATGTTACAACCGCTTCCTATACCAGAATGGAAGTGGGAGCATATCACGATGGATTTTGTCACCGGATTTCCAAGGAGCCCCAGCGGAAGAGATACAGTATGGGTTATCGTGGATAGACTCACTAAATTGGCACACTTCTTGCCATTTAGAGTTGGACAGTCCACAGAGGTACTAGCCGACATGTATATGCGATAAATCGTCAAATTACATGGAGTGCCTGTTAGTATTTTATCGGATCGAGATTCGAGATTTACCTCTTATTTCTGGAGAAGCATGCAAGAGAGTCTGGGCACCAGACTCAAATTCAGCACGACTTACCACCCACAGACAGATGGCCAATGTCACGACCCGCATCCGAAAATCGGACATGAACCGTGGGTACGTCCAGCCTACGCCGCAGAATCGGCGATAGAATGCTGTAAAGGTCCGTTCTAGGTCAACCATATCTATCTATATCTCACAGAAAAATTCGGCATGACCTCTCCAAAAGGAGGGCAACCACGCAATATATATATCAAAATCCTCTCCAAAAGGAGGGCAACCACGCAATATATATATCAATAATCTCAATCATAAAATCTAGAGGAAGAATATAAGCACGATATGATATAAACAAAGAAACAGAACCAAGAAAGTAAGACAATCCAAAATAATACAGTCCAAGGCTATAATAGCTACAACATCACAGCATCAAAAGAATAAGTACAATCATCCAAAATAAACACTGGGACCAACCCAAGAAACCCACCTAGCTAATTAGGGTGCTATCGGCGTCTCCTCGGCGCACTCCTCCTCGATCACGGGGTCACAACAGTCGTCAACACCCGGCCCGTAGAACGTCGGGCAATAGTCCTCAGGATCCTCTAGAAAAAATATGCCCAGTCAGGACTGGAGCAAAGTACATAACTCTGAAAGCAACTCCAAATACATGGTAAGGTATATATGACGAGCAATAGAAAAGTAATCAAGATGCACAAGAAATAAATATATGCTGGAGCACAATAAGTAGCTGCAATATAAACTGGAGAACAATACAAGTAGTGGAAAAGTAACTGCAGGTGAGAAACATGAATACTAGCTAAGTGCCTTGAGCACAAGTTCGTTATGTGATCGGCTTAGGTTGTACATGAAAAATACTACGATAACTCCGTTATGCGTGAGTTACATAACCGACATACACATGAATACTGTTTGGCTTTGATCACATAACCAACTCATACTCCTCTCCTCCACTAATACCATTGGATCCAACCACAACACGCTACGTACATGATAATAGCTCGTGCACACGAAGGCGAGAGCACAAGAAGCACATGATAGCACATGAGAATCAATACCCGAAGCAAATGATGAAATACACGTGATAGAGTACCCGCTGAACATGGTAAGGGGGATAGCATCTCATGACGGGATCCACTGGTACCAGCTCGTGTAACAATGTGTCAGAATCAAGTATTACAGTTCTAGAACAGGTGATATAAACGCTATCATGAAATGAAAACTATCAGAGGTAGGTACTCGCTTGATGTCCTGAGCAACTGATGAGGATCGAGATCCGGATCGGTATCGCAAGGACCTAATGCAAAAAGCAGAATTAAACAGGGTTCTAAGCATTTAAACTGATATAAAATAATTAAAAATAGGCTTCTAGGGCTATTCTAGGTCGAACGGGTCAAACCGGTGAAATTCGGGTCAAAAAGTCAACCCGGGGTCCAAAAAGTCAACTTTAGGTCAAAACTAGGTCAAACGTTGACTTTTACGGTCAACGGGGACAATTATGGTCAAAGCTAGGTCAAACTAGGGTGCCCGTGAAATTCTAGGTCAAACCGAGCTCATTAAGCTACTAAACTCACAAACTCGCCTAATCGAGATACCGGGATACCCTCGGTATCCGATACCTCGTCCTAGGCCACGCACCCCACCTAAACCCGCTAAAACCTAAGCTAGCACGCATAATTATATATATATAAACATATAAAAATCACTCCAAAGCATTTCCTAGGTTAATGCTCAAATACCCCGCTCGAAACTCAATACCTTGAATATCTCAAGGTATCGAGATACCTCGGTATCTCAAGGTATTGAGGTTTCGCTCTAAAACCCCTCTAGCTAGCTATCTAGCTACTAATTATGCACCTAGTTATTAATCTAGGCTAGGTAATATATATATCTATCACATATTTATATATCTAAGTATGTATCTACCTATATACATATATATCCACACACATATACCCAAATACCCATTTACCTTACCTAACATAACATATATATATATATATATATATATATATATATATATATATATATATATATATATATATATATATTACCTATCAAGATATCTATAGATATATATATATATAACTATAGGTATATAGATATCTATCTCTTAGATAGATAAAACTATCTATCTACCTATCTAGTATCCATAGATATATCTATCTATCTATCTATGCATCTACTTATCTATATCTCCATCTAAATAACTATCTATCATCTAATTATCTAACCATCTTCCTATCAATCAACATAGGTATATATATATCAATCTCTCACTCTCCCTCACTAGCCCTTGCTACCCCTGCATTCTTGCTGCTGCTGCTGCTCCATGCTACTGCTGCTGCTGCTGTTGTGCTTCGCTTTGCTGCTGCTACTGCTCATGGTACTGCTGCTGCTGCAGTGCAGCAGCAGCTGCTGCCTCGCTGCAGTAGCTGGACCCCCCTCTCTATCACACAAACACACACACACATACCTATATACATATATATATATATATATAACTCTATATATATATATATATATATATATATACACATATATAACTATATATATATATATATATAACTAGATACATATATATACACACCTATATATCTATATACTAACACACACTAACACACTCACACACACACTAAAACACACACTCACACACAAATATATACATAGCTCTATATATATATAAATACCTATATTAATATATATATACACACATACAAATATATATATATACATCAATACACACACACACACTCTAAGATACATATACATACACAAATATATATATATATACACATAGACATATACACCCACAAGCACACTAATATAAATACACACACCTATATATATATAAATATATATACATAAACACACATACATATAAATATATACATATATATATATATATATATATATATATATATATATATATATATATATATATATAGTCACATATACACTAACACAACACAACACACAACAACACACAAACCACACGCCCCACTCACGCCCAACGACCCCGACACTCACCAATACCCTAAAATATATAAAATATAACTCAAAAACTCTAGCACACACTCCCCGATACTAACCCAACGCGCGCAAAAGCCCGAAACGAGGAAACCAAGTCGAAATGGCCGTTCGGTCATTTCGACGAACATGTGGTGCGCGGCTCGGAAAACCTCCTTAAACGCACACCAAACGAACTCGGAATCGGCCCAAAATTTACCCACGCGCTCTACACGATGTCTAGATCCTAGAAAAAGTGGTCCCGCGTCGATTCTAGGTCCGTGGCAGAAACGCGGATGCACTTAGAATCGGCGACGATAAAAAGCCTCAATTTCGCCCGAAACACCCGTTTCTCCGCGATGCGGCTTCCCGTGTCCAAACGGAGACACGCACTCACTCTCTAAACATCCGACAACATCTACCTAGGTCCGTCTAACCTAGGACATCACCCAAAATTGGGCCAAATTCGGATTCCACCCGAATTCGACACAAAACCTAATGTCAAAGTCTCTAAACTCACCAAAACTAGTTCCAACTTCCTCCTACGGGTAGGGTTAGGGTCTAGGAAGGTTCTACAACACTAATTATACTACACAAAAATAATTAGGAAGGGGAAAGTTAGGTTTTACCTCTTGGAAGTTGAAATTCCAAGGCCAAAGTCTCACAACCCCTAGAAATTACCTCCCTCAAGCTCCAAGCCACCAAATCTAGCTTCCACACTAGATCTAAGCTCCTCACACCTAGGTTAGGGAAAAATCAAGGTTAGGGCTAGCATAAGGAGAAGGAATGGAAGAAGAAAGAAGAAAAATGGAAGAAAGAACTCACCTTGGAGAAGAAGGAAGAAGGAAGAAGAAATAGAGAAGAAGAAATAAAGAAGAAGAAGTAGAAAATAAAGAAGAATATAAAGGGAGAGGGTCCGCTGCTATGATCTCACAAAATGGGGGGGTAGGTAGGTCCGGCCAAGAGAATTAAAGGGGATTTACAAAGTTCCAAATTTCCAAAATGCCCCTACTCACTTGGTTTCGGGTTCCGGGGTCCAAAAATACTCAAACTAGCTCCAAATATCTCCCACTAACCTTCTAAAAATAAAATAATAAATCTAAGCCCCAAAATAATTCTCACAAGGGTGTGGGCTGGGTCGGACATGGGTCCACTAGGGTCTGACATGGGTCCAGGCTAGCCAAAACCCTAAAACAATCATTAAAAAAATAAAATAAGCACTAAATAAATATAAATATAATTAATTAAATACAATCCACTATTTATCAAATAAAAAATAAAAAAATATCCTATTTTCTAGAATTGGGTAGTGACAAGTCTACCCTCCTTAAAATAATTTCGTCCTCGAAATTAAAAGACGAAACTAGGACAGGAATGCAAAGAAAGAACCATACCTCAGGGCTCGAAGAGATAAGGGTATCGCTCGCGCATTTCATCCTCCCTCTCCCAGGTCGACTCCCCTGGAGAGTGATGCCTCCACGCGATGCGAACCAAAGGAATAGTCTGGTTCCTCAACACCTTCTCTCGTCGATCCAGAATCTCTACCGGCTGCTCTGGATAGCTAAGAGTAGGGCCCACCGCGATCTCCGAGTGATCCAATATGTGACTGGGATCTGCCACGTACCGTCTCAACTGCGACACGTGGAACACATCATGAACTCCCTCCAGCGTAGGCGGCAACTCAAGCCTATACGCCACGGCGCCGACCCTCTCAAGGACACGAAAGGGTCCAACGAAACGTGGGCTAAGCTTCCCGCCTCCACCGAAGCGAATAGTGCCCCGCGTCGGAGAAATTCTCAGGAACACCAGATCTCCAACCTAGCACAAACAAGGTCTCAGCACTTAGTCTAAAACAAACAATCACAAGCAAACACAAGAACAAAATCTAGATTCTAAGCTATACCTCAAAATCCAAAGGTCTCCGGTGGCTATCGGCCCAATACCGCTGCCTGTCCTGCGCCACCCGAAGTCTATCTCTAATGAGCTTGACCTTCTCCGCTGCATCAGCCACCATCTTCGGGCCAAGCAAATCTCTCTCACCTAAATCATCCCATAACAATGGAGTGCGACACCTCCGTCCATACAACGCCTCAAAAGGTGACATCTCGATACTGGCTTGGTAGCTGTTGTTATAAGCAAACTCTACCAAGTGCAAGTGATCCTCCCAAGAGCCTCTGAAATCCAAAACACAAGTCCAAAGCATGTCCTCAAGTGTCTGAATGGTCCTCTCTGACTAACTATCTGTCTGTGGGTGATACGCACTACTAAACTTGAGTTGGGTGCCCAAGCTAGCCTGCAGACTCCTCCAGAAATACGAAGTAAAGCGACTGTCCCGATCTGATACTATGCTCACTGGAACCCCATGTAGTCTGACTATCTGGCGCACGTACATCTCTTCTAGTCTCTCTGTAGACGTACCCACTTTGAATGGTAAAAAGTGGGCCGATTTGGTCAACCTGTCCACGATGACCCAAATCGCATCCTTCCCGCCTGGAGAACGGGAAAGTCCAGAAACAAAATCCATGGTCACATGCTCCCATTTCTACTCCGGAATGGGTAACGGCTGGAGTAATCCTCCCGGCCTCTGCCTCTTCGCCTTCACCTGCTGGCACACTAAGCATCGGGATACGAAGCGCGCAACCTCCCGCTTCATCCCGTACCACCATACATGCTGTCTTAGATCTCTATACATCTTGTTGGCACCCGGGTGCATAGAGTACTGGGATCGATGCGCCTCCTGGAGAACCTCCTCGCGCAATGACCCACTCGGCACACACAACCTGGTACCGTGCCGCAAGGAACCATCATCAGCAATGGTGAAGTCATCTGCTAATCCCATCTGAACCTGCGCCCTGATGCTCCTCAGGGACTCATCCTCAAACTGTGTAGCCCTGATCCGGTCTACCAACTCTGACTGAATCTGCAGTCCCCATATCTGCATCTCAACTCCAGGCACTATCACCTCAATGCCCAAGCTCTCTAGATCTGTCAGAAGATAACGATCTGTAGTCAGGCACATAGCTACCGGATACCTGCTCAATGCATTCGCAACTACGTTCGCCTTCCCTGGATGATACTGCAATGATATGTCGAAGTCTTTCATCAACTCCAACCATCTCCTCTGCCTCATGTTCAGCTCTTTTTGGGTAAACACATACTTCAAGCTCTTGTGGTCTGTGAAGATCTCCACACGCTCTCCGTATAAATAGTATTTCCACAACTTCAGAGCAAAGATGACCGCTGCCAACTCTAAATCGTGGGTAGGGTAGTTCTTCTCATGAGGACGTAATTGCCTAGAAGCATAGGCAATCACCCTCCCATTCTGCTGTAACACACAACCCAGTCCCTTCCCCGATGCATCACTATAGATAGTGAAACCTCCAGAACCTGATGGCAATGTCAACACTGGAGCTGTCGTCAACCTCATCTTCAGCTCATCAAAGGCGATCTGGCACTCCTCTGACCAAACAAACTCCACGTCCTTCCGAGTCAGCCTGGACAACGGCTCTGCAATCCGGGAGAAATCCTGAACAAATCTCCTGTAGTAACCTGCCAGTCCCAGGAAACTCCTGACCTCGGCTACTGAACTCGGAGCACTCCATGCCTCAACTGCCATGATCTTTCTCGGATCCACCGAGATACCCTCTCCAGTCACCACATGACCAAGGAATTCTACCTTGTCAAGGAAGAACTCACACTTCGAGAGCTTTCCATAAAGCTTCTCCTTCCTGAGAGTCTCCAACACTATCCTCAGATGCTCCTCGTGCTCCTCTGGGGTCTTCGAATACACCAAGATGTCATCTATAAACACCACCACAAACCTGTCCAGATGCTGATGGAACACCTTGTTCATCAGATTCATGAACACTGCCGGGGCATTAGTCAACCCAAACGGCATCACCAAGAACTCATACTGTCCATATCTGGTCCGAAAAGCTATCTTCGGAATATCCTCCTTCCTGACCTTCACCTGGTGGTAGCCTGTCCTCAGATCAATCCTGGAAAACACCCTCGCTCCGCTCAACTGGTCAAAAAGATCATCAATACGCGGCAGCGGATACTTGTTCTTGATTGTGAGGTTGTTGTTCAGAGCCCTGTAGTCGATACACATCCGTATCGACCCATCCTTCTTCGGCACAAAAAGTACCGGAGCACCCCACGGAGAAGAACTAGATCTGATAAATCCCTTGTCCTGAAGCTCATCCACCTGCTTCTTCAACTCTACCAGCTCACTGTTGCTGACTCTATAGACGTGCTGGGATATCGGCTCCGCACCTGGCACCAAGTCTATAAAGAACTCCACGTCTCTGTCCGGAGATAATCCTGGCAACTCCTCCGGAAAGACATCCATATACTCCTCTATTAGTGGATGTAGCGACCTCGGCTCTACCACCAGGGCTCCATAGAAGACTCCCTCGGTCTGCTCCGCTGGTCCTCTGGCAAACTGAAACTCTGGCTCATCTGGCGGACTGAACAAAACTCTGCCTCTACGACAATCTATACTAGCACAATGCGTACTCAACCAATCCATCCCGAGTACAATATCGTAGCTCGGAAGTGGCATTACGAGTAGGCACACACTCAACTCCCGGCCTCCCAAGGTAACTCTCCGGTCTTTGCAGACATCACTGACTAGGATGATACCACCCCCGGTCGTGATCTTGCAGAGTCTAGCTAAAGTTTCAGCAACAAGATGGTGTCTAACAGCAAAAGATACAGACACAAAGCTATAGGAAGCACCGGAATCAAATAAAGCAAGTGCTGGAATGGAATCAAAAAGAACAGAACCTGAGATAACGTCACCAACTGGCTCGGCCTCGTCTATTGTCCTCGGTGCTGCTGCTGGTGCTGGGCGAACCTCTGCTGTTGAGTCTGCAAAGGCGGACCTCTCTGTTGCACTGCAGGTGCTCTAGCTGGTGCCCTCTGAGCGGCTCCTCCGCCCTGAGCTGTACGAGCAAGCGCTGAAGGACAATCCTTCTGCTGGTGATCAGCGGCGCCACACAATAAACATCTGCCCAGCCTCTTTCTGCATATGTCCCATCCGTGCCCTGGCTTCCTACAAAAAGGGCAAACGATGGGCTGCCTCTGGCCTTGCTGCTGACCCTGCCTATGCTGCTGGGGCGCCTGCCGAAAGGACGCATGACCCTGACCCTGTTGCTGCTGGGTCTGCTGGAATGGCCTCTTGGCTGGGCCTGCACTGCTACCTGCTCCTGAAGCATCTCTGCTCCTCTTCGTCTTCAGCTCTAGGTCATCCTCAGCCCTCTGAGTGTCGCTAACAATATGCTCGAAGGTCGCCTCGCGGTCGCTCCTAGTCAAGGACTTGACCGCCATGACCAAGCCCTTGCGAAACTTCTGCGCCTTCGTTGCCTCAGACAACCCCTCAACAAATCTGCCCAGACGGCAGAACTCTGCTGCATACTCATCCACTAGCATACTCCCCTGGACGAGCGCCTCGAACTGACTCTCCAATGCATTGAGAGCCACGTCCAGGAAGAACTTTTCCTTGAAAAGCTTCTTGAAAGCCTCCCAAGTCAATCCCGGAACTGCTATCCGCGTATCCGTGCGGAACCAAGTAAGGGCAAGGTCGAACATCTGGCTGCCCGCTGTCTCTATCTGCATGCTGGCTGGGATCATCGCCAGCCTGAAAATGCCCTCTATATGCTCGATCCAGTCGTCGGCATACAGGATCCCCTCTGTGCCGCGGAACTCCTTAGGCCGCATCCTCTGAAAATCGATAATAGTACCCGGCCTAGGATACTGAGCCTGCTCTGGCTGTGGCTGGATCTGAGCCACCCTGTCGACCGCTGTCATAGCCACCTGATGAGCATTCTCAATGCCCATCCTCATAACATCTGCCTGGCGGTGCTGCGCATCCATCATCTCTCGGAAGAATGCGAACAACTGCGTAGCATCCACTGGCGCAGGCGGTGGTGGAGGAGGTACCACCGGAACAACTGGGGTGGCTCTCGGATCAATGGGAGTAAGGGGATCTCCGAGAGAAACTGACGCTCCCTCAACCGCAGGAGTGGCGAGTGGAGCGGTAGCGGCTGCCGGAAGTCGAGCAGGTCGAGAGGTGGCAGACCTCTCGGTGGCAGCTGCTGGGGCGGTGCGCTGAGATCTGGTCTTCGGAGGCATCCTGAACACAGATCAAAAGAAGTCAATATAGTGCATGAAACGATAACATCAATGAAGGACAGTAATATTACAAAAGAAATAATTTCAGAAAAAAATTAAAGATAGCAAAAGGAAGCAGGAAGGGTCCTAGTTGTGATTGAGCACACTCTCTCTCAGCCTATCTCCTATATCCTATTGCAAGTAACCTAAAAACTAGACCTGCATGGGCCACCAACAAAAACGTGTCATGACCCGCATCCGAAAATCGAACATAAGCCGTGGGTACGTCCAGCCTACGCCGCAGAATCGGTGGTAGAACGCTGTAAAGGTCCGTTCTAGGTCAACCATATCTATCTATATCTCACAGAAAAATCCGGCATGACCTCTCCAAAAGGAGGGCAACCACGCAATATATATATCAAAATCCTCTCCAAAAGGGGGGCAACCACGCAATATATATATCAATAATCTCAATCACAAAATCTAGAGGAAGAATATAAGCACGATATGATATAAACAAAGAAACAGATCTAGTGGGATACGGAGTGATACGTTCCATGAGATGTACAATTTAATGGTTGATTTATTTCTCTTGTATTCTTATTCATGGTGAGGTATAATTATATATATGTATATATATATTATTATATATTATTGTTACATATATTTATGTATTAAATATCATAGATCTATATATCTATTATATATTTATGTAGTTATTATTTTACATATGTAAGATCTACTAGTGATTGTATATACATATGTGGTTGTTGTGTGTATATGTGTATGGTGGTAAATATATATATACATATATATATATATATATATATATATATATATATATATATATATATATATATATATATATATTTATGTTTCTTTGTGTCTTGGATCTATGTATCCATTTATGTATATTATATGTAGCTATTATTCTACATATGTAAGAGCTATTTAATAGTGAGTGTATGTATATATATATATTATAGCATATATATGTTATGGTTATATATATATATATATATATATATATATATATATATATATATATATATATATATATATATATATATATATATATATATATAAGTTGTTATATAAGTTGTTATATTATATATATATACTTATATAATACATGTATACATATTATTTTATGATTATATATACGTATACATGAATGTGTAGTTATATATATATATATATTAGTATATATGTATGGGTGTATGTATATTCATATGTAGTAATTATATATATATATATTAGTAGTTATAGAATGTATGTATAAATTATATAGTTGCATATATATATATATATATATATTTATATATAAATATATATATATATATATATATATATATATATATATATATATATATATATATTGTGTTAATATAGAGGGATTTTTAGCGACAACAACAAAGCCAACGCAGCAGCGTAGCAACAGCACAGCAGCAGCAGCAATAACATACAACAGCAGCAGCGACAACAGTTTAGCGATAGCAGCAGCGTCGCCAAAGCAGTAGCAGCAACAACAATAGCATACCGCAGCAACAGCGACAGCAGTTTAGCGACAGCAGCAGAACCATCGCTAAAACAGCAGAGTATCAGTGGTATCAGAGACTTCAGCGACGGTCAACAGCAGTTATTAGTGACAGTTTGGCAGCTTTCTTAATATTATATATATATATATATATATATATATATATATGTAAATATGTTCCTAAATTGCTATTAGCATTATAGTATACTCTATGTGTAATAATTAGTGTAGCATATATATATTTACGGGTAGTTAGTATACCAAGGTATGTACCAAGGTAATTGAGGATACCCAATTTATTGGGTTTGGGTATCAATTTATGGTTTAGTGTTGTGATACCAAGTTGGTTCAAAACCAAGGTATCTATTTAATCTATGTAATGTTTTACCTATTGATTTACGTATCCGGAGATACAGTATCCTAGTATCTTAAGATATGATTTTTGTGACCTAGACTTTAGTATTTGAACCCAATATTTTGTATTAGACTTATGCAACTTAGAAATAGGTAGTTGACCATAGTTAACCATAGTTTAACTATAGTTTGACCATAGTTGACTTAGAGTTGACCTAGTTTAACTTTTGACTTAGAATTGACTTATTGACCTAGAAGTTGACTAGTTTAACTTATTTTATTTCCGGAACCTTGTATTGTTGTTGTATTCCATATCTCGGTCTTTGAGGTACCGTATCTGACATCTGTGAGACTATTCTTTGGACTTCAGGCGAGTACATTCTCTGATAGTTTCTTATTTATGATATCCTCTATGTTCATTATATCAAGTGTAGATATTCATGTTCTCTTGACAGTATGGTTATATGGATTGATATATCCGGATCTCGTCATGAGATATTATTTCTTGGTATATAGTGTTTATGGTACAAGTATTGTATCATTGATTATCTTGTACATGTACAGACACTGATTCTCGGAAAGAGTCGCTATCTTCTTGGGGAATCTCGTGCCATAGCATACCGTGGTTGGATCTATTATACCAGTCGAGGGTGGAGAATACTTTAGTGTAGATATGTGATCATACCCTTATTGTATCAAATATTGTTATTGAATAGTGTTAATGATACACCGCACGTATGATTAGCCAGGCCATATATATTGTATCATGTTCCCAAGCCGATCACATGTTAAAGCTAGTACTCACACACTTAGTCATTAGTATTCTTGTCATTGACATATTGTTCATTATTGTGTTCATTCCAGTATTTTCTTATTGTGTATCTCTCGTATCTATTGTACATCTTGTATATTCACATCTATTTATTGTTACATAGTTTTTATCATTGATTAGAACTGTTATTAAAAATATACTCTGCTCCTTTCCTGACTGGATATGTTTTTTCCAAATGACACTGAGGAGTGGTACCCTACACATTATGGACCTCAGGATGTTGTGGGCTTAGAGTCAGAGACCTTGGCTCAGGAGGAACTTATCCCGACTGAGACAGATGACCTGGATTAGTACCTTCTTAGTATTTCTTGTACCGAATTTGTCTCCAGCTTATTTGTTAGCATTCTTTCAGACTCATTGATGTATTATTTTAGACTCATGAGTTGTATGTGACTATTTCGATTCTTCATCATATTCGTGCTTATTTCTATCTTAGATCTGTGATTCAGTCTATTGTTATTGTTGGTGGTTCATTATATTGCTAGATAGATTACCCAGACAGCGTTCTACCGCCGATTCTGCGACGTAGGCTGGGCGTTGTTTCCGACTTGCATCCTTACATCGGGTGCGGATCGTGACAGATGTCGACATAGTGGAGGTGGTAGTGTTTGCATTTGTCATCCAAACTTTGAAAGTCCACATTTTTTTTTAAACTCCTTACTTGCGGGAGACAAAATCCTATGTATATCCAAACATATTTTGGAAAGTGATCACGTTGAAAGTATCCACTTTCATACTTTCGAAGTTAAAAGTGCCAAACCTCATTTTATATCCAAACATTTCTATAATTGGAACTGATTTCTAAACCTTCCATGTTAAAAGTTCCACTTTCATACTTTGGAAGAGTTGCAAGTATCCAAACACCACCTAAGTGCCAAACCTCATTTTATATCCAAACATTTCTATAATTGGAACTGATTTCTAAAACATTCCAGTGCCCTACCTTACTTGAATTAGGAAGTTTTAAACTAGCTTACTAAAAGTTAATTAAATGTCATTGAAATCAAATATTGACCAATTTAAAAAGATAAGCGTTACATTTGGCTCAAAAAAATATATATATATACTCCCTTTCATTACATCGGTTCAACAAGAGTATACATTGGTGGATGGTGGAGATTTCGATTGGTCCAGTCACATGCTATGAAATCTGGACTAACATAGTCCATGGACAATATATCAATTGTATTGAGAATTCAGCAATTTGTTTGATTCCTAGAATGGATTCCTAGAATGGGGTGAAAAGTACATTTACAAAGAAGCATATCAAGAGTCTCAACTGTAGAGCTCAAAGCATAATCAGAAATAAGTACTACAAAATTAATTCGAAGGACGAATTTGCCAAACTCATTGGCGTATTGATTGATTTAAAAAAAAAAAAAACAATGAATATGCGAGGCCATTCAGATATGTACCTCCATTACTACCATAAATATAAGATCATTGTCTTAACACATTTTGTAAATTTACTGCAATATGGTTTTAATGCATTTTGTAAAATTTCCAAGGCTATTTATTTTACTATTTAGATTATATTTGCCTGCAATATTTTGTACATGAATATTGGAATATCAAAAAATTTCATATAGGAGGAAAATGTTTATTACAATTGCAGAATATTTTTTTTTTTTACAAAATTCTAAGAAAAGGGAGCTTGCGCCAATGGAATAGACCACGATTCAACTACTAAAATCTTTTTTGGGTCTACTGAGATTTTGTCTCTTGTAATCATATGCCCAAGGAATTCAACCTTATTAAGGAAGAACTCACACTTTGAAAGCTTGCCATATAGCTTCTCTTTCCTGAGGGTCTCCAGAACTATCCTCAGGTGCTTCTCGTACTCCTCCGGGGTCTTCGAATATATCAGTATATCATCAATGAATACTACCATAAACTGATCCAAGTACTGATGAAATACCTTATTCATCAGGTTCATGAATACAAACGGGCCATTGGTCAACCCACATAGGATCAACAAGAACTCAAACTGTCCATACCGAGTCCTGAAAGCTGTCTTCGGAATGTCTTCCTTCTTCACTTTCACCTGGTGGTACCCCGACCTTAAGTCTATTTTTGAGAATACCTTCGCTTCTCTCAACTGGTCAAATAAATTGTCAATCCATGCCAACGAGTATTTGTTCTTAATAATGAGATTGTTGAGTGCCCTGTAGTCGATACACGTGCATACCGACCCATCCTTCTTTGGTACAAATAATACCGGAGCACCTACGGTAATAAACTGGAGTGGATGAAGCCCTTGTCCTGCAACTCACCCATCTGCTTCTTCAACTCCGCTAGTTCATTGTTGTTCACTGTATAGACATGCTGTGATATTGACTCTGCGCCTGGCAGCAAATCTATAGAGAACTCCACATCTCTGTCTGGTAGCAACCCCGATAACTCCTCCAAAAAAATATTCATATAGTCAGCAATCAATGGATGTGGCAGCTCCAGCTCTTTTACCAAATCTCCACAGAAGTCTCCTTCACTCTGCTCTACCGCTCCTCTGAAGAACTCAACTCTGGCTCTCCTGGTACTTGAAACAAAACTTTGTCTCCTTGACAATCGATACTAGCATGGTGCCTACTCAACCAATCCATCCCGAGTACTATATCGTAGCTCAGAAGTGGCATTACGAGTAGACACACGCTCAACTCTTGGCCTCCTAAAAAAACTCTTCGGTCCTTGCAAACATCATTGACCAGGATAATGCCATCCCCGGTCGTGATCTTGCAAGTCCTCGCCAACGGTTCAGACTCAAGATGATGTTTTAGGGCAAAAGATACAGATACAAAACTATGGGAAGCACTAGAATCAAATAAGGCATGGGCTGGAAAAGAATCAAGATAGACTAAACCTAGGATAACATTACCGACTGGCTCCTCCTTATCGACAGTTAAAGCGAAAGCTTGCCCCTATCACTGGACACCTCTCTGCTGCTGCTGGTGCTGAGCGAACTGCTATTGTTGTGGTGGTAGAGGAGGTCCTCTCTGCTGTCCCGCTGGTGGTCTCGCGGGTGCTCTCTGGGACTGAGCTCCGTCCTGAGCTGGATTAGCTGGAGTTTTAGGACAAGCCCTCAACTGATGGTCTCCTGATCCATAAAATAAGTACTGGCCCAATCTCATCCTGCATGAATCCCATCAATATCCTTAATTTTTACAGAATATGCAAGAAATAGTTGTCCTCTGGATCTGGTATATCTGTTGTGCCGGCGCTCTAGCTGGTGCATGATACTGCTGCCTCGGCTGCTGAAAATGCCTCTGGTGCTGCTGCTAAAAATGATGCCGCTTCATTGGACTCGTGTTGATATTGGATCCTCCTATGTCTCTCATCCTCTTAGAGCCAAGCTCTAGATCATCCTCCGTCCTCTGTGCCATCCTCAAAATCTCCTCGAAAGTAGCAGTGGGATCTCCATTCGTATATGATTTGATCTCCATATTCAGGCCCTTTCTGAACTTCCTGGCTCTTCCTCTGCGGTTCCGCCCCTCCACAAAATGTCCTAATCTGCAATACTCTGTCGCATACTTATCCACCATCATACCTCTGTAAATGAGGTACTGAAACTGGCTCACTAGACACGTCAGAGCTACATCTAGAAAGAACTTTTCCTTGAAGAGCTCTTTGAAAGCTTCTCAAGTAAGTTCTAGTACTGAGATCCCGGGGTCCGTCCTGAACCAAGTTAATGCAATATCGAATATCATGCTCCCTGCGGCCTCTATTTGCAACCTCTCTGGAATCCGCACCAGCCGCAGGTTTCGTTCAATGTCTTTTATCCAATCGTCACCATATATAATCCCTTCAGTGCCCTTAAAGTCCTTCAGCCCCATCCTCTTGAAGTCTATTATGGTCTCCGGTCTCGGCTGCTGCGGGATAAACTGAGGTGGTACCATCTGTGGCTGGACTAAGGCGACTCTCCAGATTACTGTGAGCACAATCTGGTGAGCATTCTCAATGCCTTGTCTCATAACCTCTGATTGTCGCTGCTGCATCTGATCGACTGTGGATGGTGGGGATAGAAGATCCCTTGAAACTATCGATGCTGCCCTCTGTACCAGAGGTGGAGCACCTCCGAAAGCTGCTGCAAAAATGCCCACCTAGATCGGTGAAGCGAACCTTTGGAATATAGCTGCTGGAACAACATCTGTTGGTGCTTCACTCATAGGCGATGAAGTGACTGACTGCACTGACATTGCACCTGAGCACTGGGAACACGTCTTCGACGGCATCCTGAAGATAGATTGAACAAAGGAATCAATATTGAGTATACGATATTATCAACGAAGGACAGGTTTTATTCAAAGTAAAGCAAACATTCAATAGATAAAGATAGCAAATAAATATTGGAAGTATTTTTTAGTTGTGATTGAGTATACTCTCAGCCTATATCCTATATCCTAAAGTAGACTCGTAGCATTACTCTAGGTGAGCACTACTACGATATCGCTCTACTTATGACTCTAGGAAGACCTGCATAGGCCACCACTAAAAATGTGTCATGATTCGCACCCTCAAATTCAGACACGAGTATGTGGGTACATCCAGCCTACGCCGCAGCATCGGTGATAGAACATTGTCTATGTTAACTCTAACTAACTAACATCTCAACAATATATATATATATATATATATATAGTACCTGTCAATCATCTCTACTCTAAACGGAGAAACAATATAGTATCTCATAAATATAACTATACTCAATCATAATGTAAACTAAGAAAGATAGAGCACGAATGGAATAACGAAGAAAAAAATCAAGATATAATCCACAAGACTGAAATAATATACATGCCATGAATCTCAATAAAAGTCTAATACAAGTCCACCAAAAATACTACTAAACCTCCTCAGGCTCTGGTACTAAGTCCTCCTGGTTTACCAGAGTATCCTCTAAAGGTGTGCCCTTCCGCGGTCTATAGTATATAGGACACTGGTCTATGAGCCAATCATCTGAAAAATATATCCAGTCAGTATTGGAGTGAAGTACATACCTCTGAAAGCAGTTTTAAATACACAATCGAGCATATAAAACAGATAATAGAAAAGAATACAAGATAACTAAATAATAGAATAAAATAAACTAGAGTGAACATGAAATATACTGGAATAAAGAACATGCAATAGAATATCTGCAATATAATGAGAATAACTGAAATCTAACTAATGTGCCATGGAATACAAGTTCATTATGTGATTGATTTAGTTTGAACATGAATACAATAAGGTAACTCGATTAAAAGTGTAATATATAATCGACATATACATGAATACACTGGGGCTTGATCACATAATCAACTCATACTCCTCCATCCCTAACTAATACCAATGGATCTAATCACGATACATTACGAACACGAATATGGCCACACTGAACACGAGCAGTATGTGTACACGAATATAAGCACACTAAATATGAGCAGTATGAGAACACGAAGTACACTAAATCAATATCCGATATACACGATAAAATACATGTGAAAGAGTACCCACTTAACACGGTAAGGGATAACACCTTCTGACAGGATCCATATAGTACAAGTCAGTGAAACTACTGTATCGGAATCAAGTATAAAGTTTTAGAACATGAGATATATACACTATTATGAAATAAAAACTAACAGAGAAATGTACTCGCCTGAGGCCTTGAGAAAGGTCTGTCTCTCGATGCTCAAGCTGGTGTCGTACAAACCTATTTTAGGAATTATCAAGTTAAAAGGTATAATAAAAGAGAAATAGATTAAAAATAAACTAATGCATGCATCTAGGTCCAGGTTAAGTTAATGGGTCTCAAATGATCATTAACTAGCTAATACTAGCTATACTAGGTCTTAGTTGAGTATCTAAGTCAATACCTTAGATAAATTGCTAGATTAGTTAATAATAGTAAGTATTATATATGTACTCATATATACTAGTTACTGCTACTACCTATTAACTTAGTATGTAAATATATTACCTAATAGCTAATTCTCTCCAAGACCTTGGTGATAAACTGATAACTTAGCTAACTTACCAATCCACTATACACCTAATATTATTACCTTAGCTTACAATACCAACCAAAACACATGGATGGTACTACCCTATCAAGCCTCAATCTATTCGATTTCTTAGTTGTATAATACCTTAACACTATACTATAGTTCTACTGATACTTCCTATCCTTAATAGTCTCAAGAACATCTTGACTGATAACTAAGCATTGAATGATTAAGGACAATACATGAGACAACTAATACTCAAACTACCTCTTATACACTGATGTTTAGTGAAGCACTTATAGACACATACCCAGGATTAACTTTACCCTAACACCTAATTGATCCTCACTCACCCAACAACAGCACATCCAGCATCCTGCTCACTGAGTTGCTACTGTTGCTGGTCTTAGGTACCAATATCAGTGCTCGAGCCCCTCAATCTCACACACATACATGTATCAGTAATTGATACCATATCAGTCATGCTAATTGGTCATAAATACTAATTGACACCCTTAACTATCTAACTGGTAATACAACCCATCTAGTTGATACACTAACATAATGCTAATACTTAACTCTATCATATATATATCTAACCAATACTCTGATACTTATATACTAATTACTAATGACTAACTGCTATGCTACAGATGCTGCTCTAGGTGCTACTGCTTTTGTTGCGAATACTCTATAGTTGCTGCTGATACTGCTGCAGTTGATGTACTGTGAGTTGCTGCTGCAGTTGCACTTGCTGCTGCTCCCAGCTACTTCAGCTATTGATGCACTGCTAATATTGAAACTGCACACTATATTTGCTAGCTGAAGTTGTTGCTGCTCACTCTGCTTTGCGACAGTACTGTTTCTTAATGCAGTGCTCTTACTGCTGCTCGAGAACTGCTTGTTGATGCTGTTGTGCATGCTTGCTGTTGCAGTTGTACTGCACTGCTAAAGTAATTGCTCTGTTGCAGCTGCTGCTCTTGCTTCTGCAGTTGTTGCTCTTACTGTTGATGCATTGCTTCTATGCCATGCTGCTAATGTTGTACTTGCTACTAAACTGCTGCTCAATCTGCTATCTAATGAAACCCGATCCCCTCACCAACTGTGTATACATACACTGCACTTCCTCCCCTACTGATGCATATTGACACTAACTCAATCACACACTTAAACACACACCCGATACATATATATATATATATATATATATATATATATATATATATATATATAACATATCACTAACCAAACACATACACACACACATATAAATATAACTATACATACATATATATATAGAGAGAGAGAGACATTAAGACAAACACCTATAGTGCTTCAACTAGGATACCTATAATACTCAACCAAATGAAGTGCCAAACTCCCCATAATCCATAATTACCCATTCCTATAAGTCATATATACATAATTACAACTATTAAAAATTATTACAATACATCATAAAGAGAATTTGTGTAATTCACCCAAATTTGACTCTGTATCATACTGTATCGTAAGATATCGTGATATAACCTATACGTATCCATTTGTGGTCATGTATCTAGTCCCATAACCCCGATCTAAGTCTAATTATATCTATTTAGTCTTATGACACACAATTGAGGTGTCAAAATCGTAATTCCCCCATCCTATACACAAATTATCTCATAGATCTCATAATACAAAGCCAATTAGCCTAGAACTTATTCCTATCGGTAGTCCTATGCCATGGGATCATTCCTAATGGTGAAATACATGATTAAGAAGCTACAATGAGAGGAAAATTTAGAAATTACCAATTAGGAGATGGATTCCCAATAATTTTGTAATTGGACACGATCCGGACATGGTCTCTAGCTCCAAAGCTTCTCCTCCTTGTGCTCCTTGCTTCTCCAAGCTTTAAGACTCCAAGAATAATGAATTGAGAAGGAATTGGTGGTGAATTGTGTAGAAATTTAATGGAGAAAATTTAGAAAATTGGGGATCTATAATTTGGATATAAAATAAAATACAAATAAGGAGAGAGAGAGGAGAACCCCCCTTTCTATGGCCGGCCCCTTTCCCTCTTCTTCAAGCAATTTTAAAGGTCCAAATTGTCCCCTACATGTTGTATTATGAGGAATAATTAAGGATGGGTATAATTGAAAGTCCCTAACTAATTATAATTACACTAATCTCTTATAATTAAATTAGTAGAATGACTAATGGGCTTGAATCTAAGTTGGGCTCACTATTTATCATAATAAAAGTTAAATAGGTCCAAATGTGACAAGTCTAATTTAAAATAAATAATACTAGCCACAAGAATTAAAGCTCAACATAAATAATTATTACAATCATCACATTAATATAAATATTATATTTCTAAAATTAAATACCTATGTTAAATTACCAAACTATCCCTAGCTGAAAAAGTGAGGGCGACAGTTTGTTATGTGATCGGCTTGGGACAAGATCAGGCTCTACCATATATGATTGGCTATGCACAAGTACGAGTAAGGGGTTAAGTCAATCACGTATGCACGAGTACAACTAAGGGGATCACGGCAAACATATATGGGGAGCTATGCACAAGTAATAAGATCATGCTACATACTGCGTGTGGTGAGGGTGAGCTATGCACAAGTAGGTGGGGTATGATCACGTAACTAGATAATACTTTTCCTGTCCCCCACTAGTATATTGGATCCAACCATGACATGTTACGACACAGGATCCAGAGAGCAGGGGCCAACCTACTCCTGAATCAGTGTCTATATATGTATAAGAATCATATAACATATACATGGTCCTCTAAAAAATAATATCTCATGACGACATCCAAGATATACTAATCTGTGTATCCTCGTGTCAGAAATCAAGTATAATACTACAAAGCTGGAATCATAATAATCATCAAAATAATAAAAACTGTCAGAGAATGTACTCACCTATGGTCCAGAGAAAACTGTCAGAGAATGTACTCACCTGTGATCATATTACTAGCTAATACTTCCTCCGTTCCCCGACAACTATAGTGGATCCAACCATAACACGTTACGTCACAAGATTTATAGAGTTGGGGGCCAACCTCCTCCTGAATCGGTGTCTATACATGTACAAGAATCACAAGACATGTACAGGGTCCTCTAGGAAATAATATCTCATGTCGGCATCCAAGATATACTAACCCGTGTATCCTCGTATCAGAAATCAAGTATAACACTACAAAGCTAGAATCATAGTAATCATCAAAATAATAGAAACTGTCTAAGAAAGTACTCGCCTGTGGTCTAGAGCAAGGAATAATAAACAGTGCTCAACTGGAGTCCACGAGTCCTAGATATGGAATTTTAATGTTAATTGGTGATTTACAATAATAAACACGAGAAACTAACAAATGATGATGTTTCTAGGCCATTTCTTGGTATATACTGGTTATACTAATCCACACTAGGTTAACTAGGTCAATACCTTGCTATTCTAGGTTTTCTAGGTCATACCAAGGTATACTAGCCTATATTAGTTAATACCTAGCTAATACTAATTAATATTAGCTATACTAGGTACTATTAGTATATATAACTTATATATTTGGTATCGAGATAATATCTTATCTATATAAAACTTACCCTAGTGTCTACCTTAACCCACACTATGACTCAATACCTAGTATTTAAGGATACCCTAACTAATTACCTCAACCTCATACTTTAGCTGATTTATACTAACAAACCCAATACTCCAATATCTTAGCTTTAGATACACAAATACCCATTTCCTATTGATATCATTATACCTTAAAACCTAATCTAACTTATTAACCCATATCTAATTCTTAATACCTCAGTATTATCTTACCTCAAATGATCAAATGCAAATTATCTTGTTATCAAGATACCTTACTCACTCTCGCAAAATCTCACTGTATTTCAACCAATACCCTACCTCCATGCTTGGACACAGGTCGTAGTACAACCTATTGCAGGTCTTTCCTGGCACCCACTGAACTCTCTCTTCTCTATTTACATATAACAGTTGTTTGCTGCTATAGATCTTATTTCACATTAGAGGACTGCAAATGATGTTGGTCTTCTATACCATTATACTGCTCAGGCACTCCCAATACCAACTTTAACATTAACCACTACCCAACACCAATATCCACCTTACCTGCAGCTAACTGCCCTTGCTGTGCACTTATATTGTCCAAACAGCATCACAACACAGTCCATACCCCATATGCAGTGCCAAGGATGTGCACTTCCCAAGTTCCTCTCCTTACTCCTTCTAAGGTCTGCTGTATATCAAGTCCTTACTGCCTCTCCTCTCTTCTCCAACTTTACTGCACTAACAATGCAATGATACTTCTTGTATCAGTAATCTAATTACTAGGTTTCCTCTGATACTCTACCCACATTCTCACAGTCATCAGTACAGTTGCACCACACTATAATTGACCCAAAGGCTTACTGCTCAATATCATTCTCTAATTCTTTCTTAACATTCCCTGACCATGGACTTCCTAGAAGTCTGAAACTAATCACTGCAAGGAATTCCCTAGATCACATGGACACTTGACACTCATGGATCTCCATAGTCTCACATCTATGGACACTCCACTACACTAGGACACCCCGACCCAAGCATGTATCCTATTCGTACCAATTAATGTGTACTGATACCCGACTATAGGTCTATTTTCAACCCCCAACCTGTACACAAGCCTCCCCTTCCAGACTTAACCTCACCCACAACTTACATCTCCTACTTATGAATACCTATATCAACCTTTGTATCCCACAACCAAATTATTAGTTCGATGTCCAAAACCTCCCTTGACACATGCATACCTGATACATGATACTGGGTTGTACCTAACACTTGATTCAGAACCAAAGTTGCTCTTACAAACCTCCATGGTGTAGGTACACATTGCACTGCCACTAGTGTTCCTTAATACACTTAAACCAACGCATAATAACTATCTCCATACCATTGTCACACTTAGTCCTAGGTCTGTACCGATATACCTATTTTCATATAACACACATACACACACAGGGAACAATATATGCTGCACATAGACTCACACTCACTACACTCCAATTATCAAAAACTTAGAGTGCACATCAATGCCTCAAAGATACACCAATATAATTATACACTCTCATAGACATTATATCAAACACCTAGAGCACAATTTTATGATACACTATGGTACTCTCTCTAATCATCAAGATACCAACCAAACTTTGTGGAATATCTCAAATATATCTAATGTAGCATTAGTAACATAATAAATAGCTATTCTAAAGTAATATAGGGATTTGACATGTTGGATCACAAATACACAATAGCAAGAACCCAAATCCACTCTATATTATGGCATATCATGATACAACCTACTCATATTCAATTGTAGACACGTATCTAGCCACACAACCAATTTAGTGTCAATTTAGTCAAATTGATCAATTGACAAACACTTGGTTCACCAATCTAAGATTTCCTCCAAATTGGACACAAAACTCAATATAACTATTAAAATAAAGCCTATTAGGACCAAATTTGTCTTTCTATTTATAGTCCTAATCTATGGGTGGGATCCTATAGGTTTAATTTGATAATTAGAATAGAAATTGATAGGGATTTAAGGGTCATACCTATTGGGAGATGGATTTTCAATAAATTTCTTAAGTGGACACAAAATGGACACAAGCCTCAAGCCAATGCTTTCCTTCAAGCACCTCTAGCAATGTCAAGCTCCTCTAGCCTCATTGGAATTGGAATTGAAAAGGGACGGGGATTGGTTTGAGAATGAATTGTAGTTGGGTTTCCTCTCACATTGGGAAAATAATTGGGATGAACTAATATAGAATTAAGGAGGCTAATAATGAACCAAGAGGTGCATATATATATATATATATATATATATATATATATATATATATATATATAAGGGCCAGCCACTCCTTCTTGGGGTCCAAGTAATGTATAATGACAAAAATGTCCCTATTGGATTGTCATGAAGAATATTCTATTAGGAAAAAAAGACTATTCCTACTCAAAGGGAATATTCCATTCTTCTAAATAAAAAAGGGAACTAACTAACCTAATCTAATTATGACTAACTTAAAAGATTGGGTCACGGGTCATGTCAAGTCCAATTGGGTCCACTAAATCCGTCTAATAAATAGGCTACTCCACTAATCAATATAATATTTATAATATAATAATTATTCACAATAAATAATAATATAGAAATAACATAAATACCTCTATATTAAAAAAGTGGTGGTTACAATTCTACCCTCCTTCGAAAAAATTTATCCTCAAAAATTAAACTCCTCGACCCTCTCTGTTCTGGCTAGTCATAACCTATTCATTGTAATTCGCACTATAGTAACAACCTAAAGCTATTCATGGTCTAAGAATTTTGATCTAAAATCATACATTATACGATTCTATACATGGTTACGGTCTCTATCTGTCATGCTATTGTAGCCTCTATCATAATATTACTAATACAACTATAAGATACTAGGAATCACACAGATCAATAGACAAAAAGGAAAGGAAGGATAGAACAGGACCGATAATCCATCACTTGTAGCATTGGTCCCTCGAACGTTATCACAAAAGCTTCGTCCTGCTCGGATGTCTCTCTGTGCTGATGCTGGAAATTTGCGGTGCCACAGGTGGCCTAGCTAGACTCCTAACCTATCTCTGATAATTACTCTAGTTATTCAATAAACATCAATCTAGCCAAAATACTTAATATCAAGGGTTATCATTTCTAATTCTAATGATATAATATGGTTCTAAGCCATGAACACACTTAACTCACTGGCACGTACCACTTAAGATACTATAATAAGACTTTAAGTTAATATCTATAGGGGGTACCTGTCCAAATTTCTGACAATATCTATCACATCGCACTAACTCCTATACATGACACTCATGGAATGCTCTCCTACTAAGGTACTCAAGGATCTCTTCTATATCTAATACACTTACCACTAGGTTACCCGTACCTTGAATGCTTCTGATACCTGGAATGCTCTGCATCTGGATACAATAATCCTCCTATCTTGGTATCCTTATATTAACCAATACACTAATATTTAACAATTTCTTTAGTCCAACCACCTATACCTTGCTATAAATATAACATATATAGATACTACTACCCACTGAACTTACTCTCACACATGTTACTCCTTCCATTCTTCCTACCTTGAACACATGTACTCCTACTCCAAAACAATCTCTACATCAGTATTACTCTAGTACACTAACTGATAATATCACTCTTAAGATATTCACTGATACTAAGTTGATACACTACTTACTAAATCTATAACTTCCCTCGTCTCATGCACTTAATATGCTATGATACTTGCTTAACACTAATCTTCCTACTGGTATACTATTAATACTTTTGATTCTAAACCTCCAATACATGATACTCATGAAATGCTTACACTTGTACTTTGCTTCACCCCTCATGTTCTCACTCACATCACTCACTAACACATCTACATCTCTATGTACTAGTTGATACACCCATACTAGACACACAATTATGCACTCATATCTACCCTCACTAATGCACAATCCCCAATATTTAGCATGAGTCCTATCATCTGGCACAATCATACTAACACTATTACACTCACCTATACACTCATGAATACCACTCTACCATGGCACACTCTCTAATACATCTCATATATACACATCTCTAGACAACCAAATGTCAAGCACCGATAAATAGCGAGGCTCCATTAATTCCCATAATTATTTCATGATATTCAATTGCTACTTAGATTACTCAGTTTTTATGAACCTATAACCATCTAAACATGTACGATGGCATGATACTAATACCTATGATCACAACTTGGTATGTCATCCCTTATTTCTAATACCATGATACTAAGCACTAACTATACTCTGACACCAATCTTGATCTATTGTTACAAATGGTGCTATACTATGAGTCACTTCTAGTCTTATACACTGATACCGAAAGCTAATATACCCTACTAGGAACCACTATCAGACTCACAAGTAATACTCCCAATAATCAACACTAATACTTAACTCGACATAATCTATCTACAAGTGACCAAGCTACTGTACTATACAGGGAGCCTTAGAAACTAATGAAGTAAAGCTCTATAAGAAACTAACTAGAGGAAAAAATATCTCTATCCTGAGCTAGTAGGATGATGGAACAAAATTTCAATGATAATAAGGTTGAATGATAGAGATGATATATTAAGAACCAATTTAAGATATACTATGATAATAATACATGTCTGTCTGAAATCATGTTACCCAGAATTCTCGCAACGCTAGTAAGCATAGCTACGATAAACTATATAGTCCATAACTAAGGTATACACCTCTAGGATCATGGTATCTCAAAGTTTTGCCCTGCCTCATGCTTGGCTTACAAAAACTACAAATTTTATAACCAAGAAAAATATATCCAAAATCAGGTTCTATGTCTTCGCCATGCCAGCTAGTATAGCTGCGATAAACTCTAAACTCCAGAACTAAAGTAGACGATTACTTTTTTCACTGTTCTTATCCATTTACGTTATCAGAATATACCTAAACTCAGTCCATAAGGTTCATCTCGATACAAAAATTAAAGTCAATAATGAATATCAAGAATCAAATTCAACAACAACAAGTGAAAGTGAACAAAAACAAGTGGAAACAGGTTTTGAAGTTGAGTTTATAGTAATTTCCTTAAGGTTCATCCTAGGAATCTCTCAAGAAGTCCTAATTTGTGATTGAGTATTCTCTCATCCTAATATCCTATACCCTATCGCAGGATTATAGTAGTACAACTATGTCATCGCACTACCATGACATCGCTCTAATTGTGAAGCCTGACCAACATGGGCCACCACAAAAATATGTCAGTCCAGCCTACGCCGCAGCATCGATGGTAGACTACTGTCTAGGTCTACTATACTATATAACAATAATGATTCATAATATATAATATCATTTCAATATCAATATAAATACTCAATCACAAGAATATATAAGGGAGAACAAAATATACGAATATGATATAAAAGAATCCAAGAGAAGTCTAAAATATACATCTCAATTCTCCATTAATAAGGCTAAGAGTCTAGCCATACTCAACTGCAATATAAGTCTTAAAAATAACATATCAATGTTCAAAGCTGGAAATAAATCTACTCCAATATAAAAATATTAAACTAGCTAAGTCACTACCAGCCCGTCTCCTCTATGGGGACTGGATCTCCTAAAACTCTCCGAGTCCATGGTAAGTTGGACATCGGCTCTCCAAATCAATACTAAAAAATGTTATCCAGTCAGAATTGGAGCTAACCACATAAACTAACAATAATTCTAATTAAATTGATAAAGACTATAAAATAGTGAGTAATGAATATACATGATAAAAATATAATACTGGTAATGTAAGAAAGTAGAAGAAATATCAATCATAGTAAAAGAATTAGCAGTGAGTAAGTAGGTGAATATCAGTGTCATCAAGTACAAGCTGGAATAGAAGAATAAAGTAAACTAGTTAAGTGTATGAAAAAATTAGTTTGTTATGTGATCGGCTTGGGACAAGATCAGGCTCTACCATATATGATTGGCTATGCACAAGTACGGGTATGGGATCAGGTCAATCACATATGATTGACTATGCACAAGTATAAGTAAGGGAATCAGGCCAATCATATATGGGAAGCTATGCACAAGTAATAAGAACAGACTACACCTTGCGTATGGTGAAGGTGAGCTATGCACAAGTAGGTGAGGGTATGATCACATTACTAGCTAATACTTCCCCCTTCTCCCGACTACTATAATGGATCCAACCATAACACATTACGTCACAAGATTCATAGAGCTGGGGGCCAACCTACTCCTGAATCGGTGTCTATATATGTACAAGAATCACAAGATATATACAGGGTCCTCTATAAAATAATATCTCATGTCGGCATCGAAGATATACTAATCCGTGTATCCTCGTATCAGGAATCAAGTATAACACTACAAAGCTGGAATTATAGTAATCATCAAAATAATAAAAACTGTCAGAGATTGTACTTCGTCTGTGGTCCGGAGCAAGGAATAATAAACAGTGCTCAACTGTAGTCCAAGAGTCCTAGATATGGAATATCAATGTTAATTGATGATTTGAAATGAAAAATATGAGTAACTAGCTAATGATGATGTTTCTAGGCCACTTCTAGGTCTATACTAGTTATACTAATCCACACTAGGTTAACTAGGTCAATACCTTGCTACTCTAGATTTTCTAGGTCATACCAAGGTATAGTAGTCTATATTAGTTAATACCTAGCTAATACTAGTTAATATTAGCTATACTAGGTACTATTAGTATATAACTCATATATTTGGTATCAAGATAATACCTTATCAATATAAAACTTACCCTAATATCTACCTTAAGCCACACTATGACTCAATACCAAGTGTTTAAGGATACCCTAACTAATTACCTCAACCTCATACTTTAGCTTATTTATACTAAGATACCCAATACGCCAATATCTTAGCTCTAGATACACAAATACCTATTTCCTATTGATATCCTAATACCTTAAAACCTAATCTAACTTATTAATCATATTTAACTCTAAATACCACACTGTTATCAAACCTCAAATGATAACTTGACACCAAATGCAAATTATCTAGGTACCAACATACCTCACTCACTCTCACAAAACCTTACCTCACTTCAACCAATACCCTACCTCCATGCCTGGATACAGGTCACAGTACAACCTGTTGCAGGCGTTCCCTGACACCCACTGAACTCCCTCTTCTCCAGTTACACATAACATCTATTTGCTGTTATAGATCTTAGTTCACATTAGAGGACTGTAACTGATGTTGGCCTTCTAAACCAACATACTGCTCAGGCACTCCCAATACCAACTTCAATATTAACCACAACCCAAGACCAATATCTACCTTACCTACAGCTAACTGCCCCTTGCTGTGCACTTATACTGCCCAAACACTATTATAACACAGTCCATACCCCATCTACAGTGCATAAGGATGTACACCGCCCAAGTTCCTCTCCTTACTCCTTCTCAGATCTGCTGCATATCAAGTCCTCACTGCCCCTCCCCTCTTCTACTACTTTACTACACTAACAATATAATGGTACTTCTTGTATTAGTCATTAAATTACCATGTTTCCTCTGATACTCGACCCATATCCTCACAGTCATCAGTGTAGTTTCACCATAATGCAGTTGACCTAAATGCTCACTGCTCAATATCATTCTCTAATTTCTTCTTAACAGCCCCCGAACATGGACTACCCAGAGGTCTGAAACTAATTACTGCAAGGAATTTCCCACAACACCTTGACACTTGACACTCATAGATCTTCATGGTCTCACATCTATGGACACCCCACTATACTAGGATTCCCTGACCAAAGCATGTATCGTATTGGTACCAATTAAGGTGTACTGATACCCGACTATAGGTCTATTTAAACCCCCAACCTGTACATAAGCCTCCCTTCTAGACTTAACCCCACCCACAAATCACCTCTCCTACTTATGAATACCCATATCAACCTTTGTCTCCCACAACCAAATTATTAATTCGATGTCCAAAACCTCTCTTGACACATGCATACCTGATACACGATACTTAGTTGTATCTAGTACTTGACTCAGACCCAAAGTTCCTCTTGCTAACCTTCATGGTGCAGGTATATATTGTACTGTCACTGCTGCTCCTTAATACACTTACACACACATACACAAGTAATAACTAACTCCATACCATTGTCACACTTAGCCCTAGGCCAGTACTGACATAACTATTATCCTAGAAGAATAATATACACTGCACAAAGACTCGTACTCACTACAATGCAATATTCTCTACTCTTCTCTTACTTTACTGTACTAACAATGCAATGATACTTCTTGTATCAGTCATCTAATTACCAGGTTTCCTCTTATACTCTACCCACTTCCTCACAGTCATCAGTGCATTTGCACCACACTGTAGTTGACCCAAATGCTCAATGCTCAATATCATTCTCTAATTCCTTCTTAACAGCCCCCGACCATGGACTGCCCAGAGGTCTAAAACTAATCAGCAAGGAATTCCCTATATCACCTGGACACTTGACACTCATAGATCTTCATGGTATCATATCTATGGATACCCCACTATACTAGGATTCCTTAACCAAAGCATGCATCCTATTGGTACCAATTAATGTGTACTGATACCCGACTGTAGGTCTATTTCAACCCCCAACCTGTACATAAGCCTCCCCTTCCAGACTTAACCTTACCCATAACTCACATATCCTACTTATGAATACCCATATCAATCTTTGTCTCCTACAACCAAATTATTAATTCGATGTCCAAAACCTCTCTTGACACATGCATACCTGATACAAGATACTTTGTTGTATCTAGTACTTCACTCAGACCCAAAGTTCCTCTTGCAAACCTCCATGGTGCAGGTATACATTATAGTGCCACTGCTGCTCCTTAATACACTTACACACATATACACGAGTAATAACTGACTCCATACCATTGTCACACTTAGTCCTAGGTTAGTACTGACATACCTATTATCCTAGAAGAATAGTATACACTGCATATAGACTCGTACTCACTACAATACAATATTCTCCACTCTTTTCCTACTTTACTGCACTAATAATGCAATGATACTTCTTGTACCAGTCATCTAATTACCAGGTTTCCTCTGATTCTCTACCCACATCTTCATAGTCATCAGTGCAGTTGCACCACACTGCAGTTGACCTAAATGCTCACTGCTCAATATTATTCTTAAATTCCTTCTTAACAGCCCTCGACCATGGACTGCCTAGAGGTCTGAAACTAATCATTGCAAGGAATTTTCCAAATCACCTGGACACTTGACACTCATAGATCTTTATGGTCTCACATCTATGGACACCCCCACTACACTAGGATACCCCAACCAAAGCATGTATCATATTGGTACCAATTAATGTATACTGATACTCGACTATAGGTCCATTTTAACCCCTAACCTGTACACAAGCCTCCCCTTCCAGACTTAACTTTACCCACAACTCACATCTCCTACTTATGAATACCCATATCAACCATTGTATCCCACAACCAAATTATTAATTTGATGTCCAAAACCTCTCTTGACACATGCATACCTGATACAATATACTTGGTTGTCTCTAGTACTTGACTCAGACCCAAAGTTCCTTTTGCAAACCTCCATGGTGCAGGTACATATTGCACTGCCACTTCTTCTCCTTAATACACTTACACACACACACACACACACACACACACACACACACACACACACACACACACACATACGAGTAATAACTAACTCCATACCATTGTCACACTTAGTCCTAAGTCAGTACAGACATACATATTATCCTAGAAGAACAATATTCACAGCACATAGACTCACACTCACTACACTCCAATTGTCAAATACTTAGAGTGCACATCAGTGCCTTAAAGATACACCAATACAACTATACACTCTCATTGATATTATATCAAACACCTAGAGAATAATTTCATGATACGTTATGGTACTCTCTCTAATCATCAAGATTCCAACCAAACTTTATGGAACATCTCATATATATCTAATGTAGCATGAGTAACATAATAAATAGCTATTCTAAAGTGATATAGGGATTTGACATGTTGGATCACAAATACATAAAGGAAAGCACCAAAATCCACTATATATCTTGGCGTATCATGATACGGCCTACTCATATCCAATTGTGAACATGTATCTAGCCACATACAACCAATTTTATTTTAATTTAGTCTAATTGACCAATTGACAAATACTTGGTGCAGCAATCTCAAATTTCTCCTAAATTGGACACAAAACTCAATGTAACTATCAAAATAAAGCCTAATAGGACCTAATTTATCTTCGAGTTGGTAGTCCTAATCTATTGGTGGATTCCTATAGGTCTAATTTGATAACTATAATAGAAATTGATAGAGATTTGAGGGTTATACCTATTAGGAGATGGATTCTTAATAAATTTCTTAAGTGGGCACAAAATGGACACAAGCCTCAAGCTATTGCTTTCCTTCAAGCTCCTCTAGCAATCTCAAGCTCCTCTAGCCTCCTTAGAATTGGAATTGAGAAGGGATGGAGATTGGTTTGAGAGTGAATTAGAATTGGATTTCCTCTCAAATTGGGGATGAACTAATATAGAATAAAGAAGGCTAATAATGAACCAAGAGGTGCATATATATATATATATATATATATATATATATATATATATATATATATATATATATATATACATACACACACACACTATAGGGGCCGCCCACTCCTTCTTGTGGTCCAAGCAATGTATAATGATAAAATGTCCATATTGGGTTGTCATGAAGAATATTCAATTAGGGAAAAGATTATATTCCTAATCAATGGAAATATTCTATTCTTCTAAATAAAAAGAGAACTAACTAATCGAATTGTTACTAACTTAAAAGATTGGGTCATGGGTCATGTCAAGTCCAATTGGATCCACTAACACCAAGTCTAATAAATAGGCTAGTCCACTAATCAATAGTATATTTATAATATAATAATTATTTACATTAAAAAATAATGTGGAAATGATAGAAATATCCCTAGATTGGAAAAATGGTGCTTAAAATCATACCCTCATTCGAAAAATTTTATCCTCAAAATTTAAATACCTCGTCCCTCTCTGTTCTGGCTAGTCATAACCTATTTATTATAATCCTCACTATAGTCACAAACTGTCACGACCCGCACCAGGTTTAAGGGTATGAGAATGTGGGTACTTTTAGCCTACACCGTAACATCGACGGTTGAACGCTGTCTAGGTCAACAATACTATCGAAATATCTCACATAATATTATGTACCTGTCAAGATATCTCAACTCTAAATAGAGGACAAAATAATAATCAATACTCAATCACAATAAAACTAGAAGAAGATGTAGCATGATATAAAATAGAAGAAAGAAATGAATTACAGTCACAATACAACTCATAACCAAGTCTAAAAGACTAACATAATAGTCTCAAATATAATACATGTCAAAATATCTAAACTGAGACATAACCAATACATGAGTCTAAATATCTACAACTAGCTGATCATCCCCCGATATCGGTTCCTCCTGAGCCACTGTCTCTAAATTTATACCCACTACGTCCTGAGGTCCATATTGTGTAGGATATCAGTTATCTAAATCGTCTGAAAAATATATCCAGTCAGGATTAAAGCAAAGTACACCTCTAACAATAGTTCCAAATAAATGGTAAAGACTATATAACAGTAAATAGAGGGAATATACAAGATACATAGAGCATGAGCAGAAAATATACAGAATATAGAAATAATATAAATAGTACAAGAGAGATGAGCATCATATACAAGACTCAAAATATAACTAACTGAGTGAGTGAGTACTAGCTTCGACATGTGATTGGCTTGAAAACTAGTAAAAGAATCATGGCCTTGCTAATCATACGCAAAATAAATTATTAACACTAATAGGGTACTTGTGCAAGAATACTTGTACAGGGTGGGTATGATCACATATCTAACTAATATTTCCCAACCCCCGACTGGTATAGTACATCCAACCATGGTACGTTACGACACGGGATTCTCTGAGAAGGTAGCAATTCTTCACAGAAATCAGTATCCATAAAAGTACAAGAGCAACATAGCATGTACAGGATACACCAGGGAATACTGGGAATAATATCTCATGATGGGTTACAGAAAATACCAATCCCTGTAATCATGTGTCAAGAGTTCAAGAATATCTACACTAGATACAAGAAACATAGAAGATATCATATACGAGAAACTGTCAGAGAATGTACTCGCCTGAGATCCTGAGATAACAATACCAATCTGTGTCTTGACTGGTGAGACATTGACCTATATAAAAAATATTATGTCATTGGATGTAAGGAAATGATAAAATGCTAAAATATGCTAAAATATGCTTTCTAGGATATTTTTATGTTAAACTAGGTCAACTCTAGGTCAAACTTGATCAACTAGCTATTTCTACGTCGTATTAGCTTATATCTAAGTTATTAGGTTGATAACTATATGATACTGTTGAGTTATCTGGGACATTTAGTCCCACATCGAATAAAAAATAAGGAGGAAACTAGCATCCTCCTATATATATGTACCCCCTCTTTTGGAAGTAAATCAATCAATTATTTTCTTCCTATATGGTATCAAAGCCAAATCTCTGAATCCCTTTTCCAGAAAAAAAAATTCCAAAAAAAAGAAGAATTCCCTTTTTCCGTCTCTCACCCGATCCTCCCACCCCCCCGCCCTCGCTTTCCTCTTTCCGGGTGGAAGCCCCCTCCCCCCCCCCCGCCTTCCTCTGTGCGTGGAAGCCCCCCACCCTCTGGTGTCATCGACGTTCTCTGCGGGTTTGCCTGTGGGTGTCGTCAAACCTGTCGTTGGATCGTAGATAATCAGAGAAACTCTTGTGTGATGCTCTGATTTTGATCTCAATGTGGGTTCTGAGATTAGAGAGCATACTTCCTGGAAAGTTTTGCATAAATCTCTATTTTTAGCCCTTGTTCTGGTAAGTTCTATCCATCGTGTATTTCTTATGCCGCATGAGTTTAGGGGTATACAAATAGATGAAGAAAGTCTTGATCACATATAGGAATATGACACGAGTTTGAGTTGCATTTGATCTCGTCCCTGTGTGCAATTATGGAGACGAAAATACCTGTGACTAGTCAGGAGTTGAAAGAGATACTAGAGGGGGTGGCCAGGATGTTTCAGGCTAAATTAGGGGAGACCTCATCCAGTAGGGCAGTCGTGCCCGCACCAGAACCATCATAGGTGATAAAAAAGATAGAGTTGCTGTCCAATGACATCAAACTTGAGGGGACAAAAAACTATCTAAGTTGGTCCTGGAGGGCGCTATTGAACTTTCGGACCAAGGGGCTTAAATAATATGTGAAGGGAGAGTGAACTGAGGTAAAGGATAAGACGAATGCTGAGTGGAGCACATGGAGTCACCTTAATTCTCTAGTGGTTTCTTGGCTGCTGACTTCTTTGTCTCCATCCATGTCACCCCCACTTTTCCAAATGAAGGTATTTTGGTCAGTTTGAATATCTATTATTCCTAGTAATTAATAATTATTATAGTGATAATTAATTATTTATGATTTATATTATTTATTATAGTTAGTGGGCTAGCCTATTAGTTACAATTGACACATGTAAACCCAATTAGACTTGTCATGACAAACATTTGAGTTTAAAATGAACCAAGCCCAATGGACCCATTTTCACTAATTAATTAAGAGGATTAGACTAATTTATATTAGTGTAGAAATTATCCAAAATAGCCATCCTTAATTATTATTCATAATTAATCATATGGGGGGTAAATTAGATATTTGATGGTGACTTGGAGAGGGGGAAAGGGCCCGACCACATAATAGGGGTCTTCTTTCTATCTTCTCTTCATTTGTATTTGTTTTAAGATCCTCAATTCTCTAGATCCCTAATTCACTCCACCCCTCCATCAATTGACCATAAATTTACCCTCATTCTTTCTCATTTTCATTCCTCAAGGAGTTTTGGAGCTTTGAGTAGCAAGGAGCACAAGGAGAATGAGCTTTGGTGGAGAGATCGTGTCCGAATAGTGTCGTTGAGCTCTTTCATTAGTAATCCATCTTCCAATAGATAAATTTTAAATTCCTCTTTATTGTAACTTCTAAATCATGCATTTGACCACTAAGAACCATCCAATGTCATAGGGCTAACAATAGAAACAAGTTATAGGCTCTTTGGTTGTGTATTATGATTTTTACATGATAATTTGTATCCAAATAGGAGAAATTAGGAGATTGACACATCAATTGTGTGTCATGAGACCAATAAGATCTAATTAGACTTAGATCGGGGTTATGGAACTAGATACGTATCCACAAATAGATACGTATAGGCCATAACATAGTATTTTATGATACAGTATGATACATGTCTCATTTTGGATGTTTTGTATAATTACTTCTCAATTCTTATTATAGCAAGTTACTTTAGCAATGTTTTGATATATTTGATATGTGGGAGTATTTATTGTGGCATAATTTAGGTTTTGGTGTCATGTGGATGAGTATTAGGGCTGAAGATGTATCAGAGGTGTTACCATGCATTGTGTCTATGGCAACAAGCAATTGGGTATTGCAGGATGCGAGGAAGAGGATGCAGAAACGGGCATCAAGGAGGAGTATCAGGCAAGAAGGAGGCTCAATTTCATATAGTGGGAGTTGTTTACAGCAACTGGAGGTTGTACAGAGCTTGAATGATTCGGGTTTGATATAATCTATAGTGTTGGTGTGTTGGCCTAGTACTGAGGTATCAGTATGAACACATGACAATGGAAGGGTGTTTGGTTCAGCAGTGTACTAGTGATTGAACCAATGTATCAGTGGGGAGTGAATACCATGAGCAGAAATGCTAGTGTGTGTCTATTGAGTGGTGTAGGATTTTGTTGGGGCATGACCAAGGCTATAGTTGAATAGGGATTAGTTGTGTTCCAAGTGTTTGCCTCGTGAGTGATTAGTGTAAAGTAACTTAGAGTGATACTGGTGAATCACGAAGAAAGTTAAATTATGTTATGTGATACTTGGGATATGTAAGTTGGGGTATCCAGTTGTCACGCCCCAGTCCTAAAATACGTAGGACTAGGAACACGTAAGCATGCCAGCCGTATGTATATGGAGACTCCAATATATGGAAATCATAACATACGTACGTTGTAATATGAATAATAATTCACAAGTGGTATATATATGTCATAAGTCACAGGCATAACTAAATCTCATCCACAAAAATCATAAATAAATAAATAAATAACCAATAACTATGTAACTAAATCTCAATATGAAGTATCAAAGGATGATAGCGGGTGGAAACAAATCTACTACCAAACTAGAATATAAGATAAATAAAACAATATAAGTACATCAACTAACAATCAATGAGACTCGAAGAGAAGACCTCTTCAAAATATAAGTAGCAAGTCCCGATCCGCGCTCCTGCGAATAATCATGATCATCTATACTTGGAAAGGGACCATGTCCTTAGAGGGACATAACAAGATATATAGAAGCATGCCAATAAGGTACTAAAAAATAAATATCCAAGGGTCGCCTAACCATCTATGTGAATGCAGTTTGAGAACAACTTTCCAACAAGTGGGCTATCTGGCAATAAATGGGATTGGCATAATTCTCTCAAAGAATCAGGGGCCTACAAAGCATGTCATCTTTTGAACGACAGAGGCTGACTGATAATATTGGGGTCATCACGACCACGCATCTCCGGCGGAGCATACGTGTTACAAAAAAGAAAGTGCAAAGGAGCCTAAATGCCTTACTTGTTATTCTCCCCACCCCATTCTCTAAGCATGCCACATCCATGACACGATAATACCTCTAATAACTACCAAGTCTCCTAGCATGCAAAGTTTATCAGCAGTTATTCCCTATCGCACGTCCCATACGTACAGGAGGCCAAACCCGTCATGCTAGTCCGTGTCCTACATGAGAATCACACTCGTGTAACAGATGTGTCATGGCCAATATAACCTAATGATGCCTCATGATAATGGGGTGGTCTCATAAACTAGGTCCACATGCATATATATAATGTAAAACAGAATACGATATCACCGTCGTTGCACCCAAGTTTCCTTGGACGCGCAGTTTATATATAAAAGTTTAAAATATACGAACTAAATAAGAAGAAACAAGATGCATGCAACATATGGAATATAAATCCCAGTACAATGACAAGGTATACTTGCCTGGCAAGAAAGCTACGTAGTACCAATAACCTACTCCTGAAGTCTCGTAGAATAATCTAATGGTCCTATATACATATGATATAATACAATACAGCATCAGCCATTACACTAGCACATACACAACCATAAATACTCTAAACTCAGGCCTACGCTAGGGGTGATACTGGTCAAATAGTATGGTCAATTATGCATCTAACTACGCGGGGATTACATCTTCAAATGTTGTGCACAATCAGACAATCAACTAATATGTGTCTAAGCCAGTACGTTAATGTACACAAGGCAGTCAACTCACAAGTTCTTAAGGTCACTTGGTCAAACGTAAATATAGGATATCCATAATTATCTTAGGGTCGTACAGTAAATAAACACATTAGTCATAATTAGGTTTAGCATTATTATTTAATTAATTATACAATACATATATATATATATACCAATCTGAACATTATATACATACGCATAAGTATACGCATACGGGTCATACAGTCAAATGTCAATATAGGGTATCCACTACTAACACTTATGGTCACTCAACATCTATAATACAGTCATACCTAGTAGTCCTGTAGCGAGCTCCGAGCGAGCGGCTAATAATAATAAGGGAAGGGGGGGTCCTCGGGGAGAAACCATCCACCCAGGTCAACAGAAAGAGATATTTTTATGTCAGCAACAGAAGCCCAAGCTCATGGCATTGTTGATCTTGTAGCGGTCGAAAATGAAAATATTGGGAATTCCACGTAAATTCAATTCATGATTCCATTTCAAATTCAAACCAGTACTAGCATTAATTACCACACAATATATAGGTACCAATTAATTACCTACACACACGCACACTAGTCTGTAGGTTAACCGACACGGTCAGAACTCATAACAACTAACTAAACCAATATGCTAAAATCTTATACTATTCACATAAGCATCCATACACAATAGGAAGGGGGAGGGACAGATTTGAACCTTGGGATTAGCGTGCACGGGCACGAAGATCAGTGGCGGCTGCTGCAGGTCATCTTCGGTGAGGGTGACGGGTCCACGATGACGACGATGATGGTGATGATTATGTCGACGGTGATGATTGGTAATGATGATAATGATGACGAGGGTGTTGATGATGGGGATGATGATTGTGATGATTGTTTGTGGTATTAAACGAAAGAATAAAAGTGTATTTCAATGACGGGATTTATACGAAACCCGTGCCCTTTGGTTTACAAACAAACTTGTACAATTTAATCCTATACGAGGATGTGGGAGTACAATTTATTTAATCTGGATATAAATTGCTATAGGTGTCTGATCTGCAGTCGATCACTTTAGCCCTTGGACCACACGATGTTGAAGAAGTGACGTGGAAGACAGGTAGCAGCTTCGAAGGTTTCAAAGGAGGGTGGATGCGCGATGCCAAAGTCGTTGATCCCTACTCTTTGCCTGAGCTCCGGACTCTCTCTCTCTCTCTCTCTCTCTCTCTCTCTCTCTTGACCTCCGGTTCGATCTTTCTTCGAAGTTCGACCTTGTTCGATCCTTCTTTCAAAGTTTTGACCTTGTTCGGTCTTCAAGTTTTAAGTTTTTTGACCTTTTTCCCCATTGATAGGGGTCTCTATTTATAGAGTTTTGGTGACAGTGACCACTCCATCGGTGTAAAAACCGAGGAGTGGAAAGTACAGCACCCTTTAACACAACGGTTAAAATAACCAATGCCTGCGTATAGATAACCTTTTGAGTGAGTGTGTGACGCGTGTCCAACTAAGGGGACAAAATGCATATATCTGCTGCGAAGATCACGGCATAGAAGCCACGTAGGTAGGTATCCCTTGTGTAGAAGAGGTTGGCGTAGAAGCCAAATGACTGTCACCCTGGCGTAGAAGCCAAATTGGCATAGAAGCCGAGTAGGCGTAGAAGCCGAATGGGCATAGAAGTCGAGTAGGCGTAGAAGCCGAATGGTCGTAGAGACTGAGTGGGCGTTTGAAGCCGAATGGTCGTAGAGACTGAGTGGGCATTTGAAGCCGAATGGGCGTAGAAGCCGAATGAGCACAGATCTTGAATGGGCGTAGAAGCCGCTGTGTACCGTGCCAGAGTGCTGATGTGGACATCTTAGCCAAAATTACGGCTTTTGAAGATATAATCAAATCTCTTGCAGATATTTGCCACCATCTTGTGCATTAAATATGGTGGCATATTTTGGAATGTCTGCAGCCCTTCTGTGCATCCGTCTCAGAGACGTGCCTTGAGAGAAACTATTACCGCTCTGTGCAATTAGACGTAGAGATGTGCCTCAAGCCCCGTACGAAGTGCAGCTTTTGACGTGACAGGCGGTTTGTCTACTGCGGAGCGTAAAAAAGCTCATGTTTGCCTTTGTAAAATAAGGCAGCATATCCCCTGGTACGCGAAAGAGCAGTTTATGCTGAGGGGACGTCAGTAAACGACGGTTCGGTGATATTTTAACCAAATCCTCTGCATTAAATACAGAGATTCGCCATCATACTGTGGTGCGCGTCCCGAGGGGTCTGTCATCGTTTCCAGCCGTCGTCTGGGTAGTCGTACAGCACTTTTTGTCAGGAGTCAGAGGTCAGGTTCACTGCATGACTTGACAGGTTTATTTCGGGGAAGACTAAGCGTTCCTCGTACGCTTTAACGCTGCTTTGAGATCGGCTGAGTTTTACGCCATGGAGGCGATGAAGAACCCTGTTTACGCTGGAGCGGCCTGGACGTACTGCACTTACACGGATGGTCCTTTGAGTTTATACTTCACGCTGTGTTTAGCAGAAAAAGCTCTGTTGCACGCTTGATGGCTTTGAAGGCCTCTGTTTATGCTGCTCTGCATCAGTATGCTGCGTAGCTCCTCCCAGCGTATTTTTCATGCTTCTACAAGACCCCCTTCAAAGCTTTTAAATTCCTCGGAATTTGAAATACTTTGAATGAAGCATGAACGGCCCCTCGTAACTCGAAACGTTTCTGAATGGAGCGTTGAAACGGTCGATACGGACTTTATGACAGATTTATTGGGGACCGTTGTGATCTCTTTCGCCTATAAAAAGGCTGGGGGGTTAACCTGTTCTCCCCACATTCCCATCATCATGCAGATATGATCGCCGGAGTTCGTCGGGTTGACCTGAGGAAGAAGGAGATCATGTTCTTCCAGCATGTAGGGAGCCGAAAAAGATGATATCTTCGAGCAAGTGTCCACTGCAACGATGGATCATGGAAGGATATCTTAGCCTCCCTTGTTCGGGATAATCAGCAACTTTATATGGTGGTTCTTCGGGAGAGATGAAGAATCGTATTTCACCACGCTGCTTGCAAGTGGTGCCTTCTTCAGTTACCTCTGGTGACGAAAGGCAGACAGACCGGCTAGAGTGGCGGTGGTCTGTAGGAAAGCAGAATTACCCTACTTTTCTTCTGTTGGAGGATGGGTCATATGCCCAGTTTTGTATCCTCCTGCCACTGATTATCTTCTTGGAAGAAGAGGAAGATCACCAATGCGAGAACCTGTCAGAACAGATTCCGAGGGCGGCCTTCAGACGACGAGGGGGTATCTCTTTTGTAGACGGAGTTTCCCTCAGATGTAATCATAAAAAATAGAGAAAAACCCTTGTAGATTGGATTTCCTTTATATGTAATCATGATTTTAATTTTTAATAAAATCGTCTTCTTCATATGACCATCTTGCCATACGTTGCTGTGAAGTCTGAATATGTGTAGCTTCGACACGTCTGATTCTTTACGCCAACTCTGATAAGAAGAGTATTAGGCCCTGTCCTTTACGCGTAGCGAATAGTCCATAGAACGTTGTTTAAGCATTTTGAACATTTAGAACTGTCCTGTTGCTAGGACTGAGGGACCGCGTAGAGCTCTGAACTGTTGCTTCTGATGAACAGAACTTTTGTTCAGACTTTGTCTTCAAGAACGACCTCTCAAAACTCCCTTGGAACAGGGTCGAGGATTTGTCTGTCAAACTGAGTTTGCCATCTTGATAGACGAGATGTTCAGACTGGAGTCTGGATGAACCTCCAATTTTGGACCCGAGAAGAGTAATTTCTCAATGTTTGAACTCTGTATATTTCGGGTACTTTGGGGTCAAGAACGAGTATCTTCTGTGTGAACTCTTTGCAATTGACCGCTTTGGGGACTGTTCGGATATGCGAAAAGTCGTGGAGCGTGAAATCATCAGTCTGTAGCCTCTGGGCGTAAAATACCATCGAGCGTGAAATCGTAGACTTGTGGTTCCTGAGCGGGAAGTCGTAGATCTGTAGCTCCTGAAAAGAAAATTTCTCCGAGCGTGAAGTTTGCAGATCTGTTGCTTCTAAGCGTAAACTGAGCACCACCGAGCGTGAGATCATCGATTTGATATCTGCTGAGCGTGAAGTCGTAGGTTTGTAGCCTCTCGAGCATAAAAGCTACCGAGCACAAAGGCATCCGGGCGTGAAACCATAGACTTATAGCTTGCGAGCGTAAAACCGTAGATCTGTTGCCATCGAGCGTAGAAAGCTCCTTTAGCGTAGAAACCGCTGAACTGTTTTGCGCAAAGAATTTTTTGAATTCGCTGACTGTCCGTCTTTCGAGAGTAGTGGGCTGACGTGGCATCCAATCATAACCAACTATTAATTGCGAGATTTGGTTAGGGTCTCGAGGAGTTCGTCCGAGGATTTGAGGAGTCGACTCGAACTCTATATATATCCCAAGCCTTTGAGAGAAAAACTTTTTATCCGTCTTCTGCGAAAGAGCACTTTCGACTGTTCGAGTTTTTCTTCGTTCCTTCTCCGAGCACTTCGAGTCTTCAGAAATGGCGCCAAAATAAACCCCCTCCACTAAGGGAAAGAGCATAGGTTCTTCTTCTCCTTCTCCTGCCCCAGCGAGAGAGTCTTCGGTCGGGCAAGGTTAACTTCCTTCTGAGCGAAGTATTCCACCGACGAGCAGCGCACCCGGTCTTAGAGGTAGAGCCTTTGGGGTAACAAAAACGACGAAAAACCCTTCGCACACGTTGAACGTGACCGCGCTAGGTCATCTTCTGTGCTGATAGCCTCTTTGAGGAAGGTGATGCACGAAGGCGTTTCCATCTTTTATGCCCATATTTCTAATATGCCAGCGTAAAAACCTATATTTTTGTAGTTCCGAGCGTAAAAGCTCTGGCTACCAAAAATTGGCGTATATCGTAAAATTTGAGTTTTACGCTTGTGGAGGGGACTTCCGGCATAAAATGACCAAATTTGTACAATCTTGGCGTAGAGCACAGACTGTCGTTTCTTTGGTCTGTATGTTTGTGCAAGATTAGTAATGACATATTTTCCTTGCACTTTTGCAGTTGATTTGGGTGAGTCTCCACTGGCCGAGGTGATGGGTTCCGCTGCCGGGATGCTGCACTCGACCTATCTGGAGGATCTGTCCCACGTGGCATTTCCTATCTCCGGACCCCAGTATCCTGAGGGAAGGGTGTTTTTGATATCGGCTCAGGGCGAGCGGACGCTGCTGAACATGATCAACGGGGAGCCCCTGACATACGTAGACGGGGAGCAGTACATAAAGCCGACTTTCCTCTTTGGGGACATGATTGACAAACAGTCCCAAATGAAGCCCAAGAGGAAACCCTGGGTTTTTCTTGCCGAGAATTTCGTCTTGTATCTGCCAACGATGCCGAGGGATTATCCCATCTCGACTTTCTTCCATGCGACGCATCGCAGGAGGATGTCGTAGACGCTGACTCCCGATCTTTACGGCAAGCCGGGGAAGATCTTTCATCTGAAAGGGGCTGACGAGGGGTCGTTTGTCAGCCTCCCTTCCGGTGTTGTGACGTTATTCAGGGGACTGTGCCGGGGCAGTGTCCCGAGTGAAGACAGCTCAGTGATCCAGCCGGTCCAATTGTCGACCTTCTGTAACGACTTCGTGGGACGAGGTGGGATATACCCCAAGGAGAATCCTCGATGCAATGGGTGGATCACCCCAACAAACCTCCGATGGACTTGCCTAGTTGACTGGGCTTTGAAGCACTTTCGGAGAGAACTGGAGGGCATTGGACTGTATGCCGCTGTGAGTGCGACTAGTGTTGGGTTGCCTCCCAATCCTAACTTGTTCTTGGCACTGATGGAGTGATATATTTCGCTCACTGGGACCTTCGCCACTCCACTGGGGGAGCTGGGATTGGCCCTCCATAAGATGGCAATGGTCTCGAGACTGCCGATGGGGGATATCCCATACGAAGAGTATGTTTCCACCAACCGGGAGTTGAGGGACTTGGACCCTCGGGTGGCGGAAGTGTATCAGGAGCTGATGTGCCAATACTTTACGTGCACCACTTTTTATAACGAGCCTTCTGATTTGGCTCACACCACCAAGTGGATGTCCTACCTCTTCTTCCACCGAGCCAGGGCCGCCAAGTCGGAGAAAGTCTCGGGGAGCAAGAATGAGCCCGTAAACTGTTTGGGCATGCTCAGTGCCCAAGTCGTCGAGGATCTCATGGAAGGTGCTAAGGCTCCAGATCACATTCTCGTTGAGGGGGTAGGAAAGTATCCCGAAGGCACTAAGGCCTACAGTTACTTGAGGTGCTGCCACAGGCCTCTGTCTAAGGAAGCCCAGCTGGCCGATTTTCTCTAGATATGGCTGCATCGAGTAGTAGTGTCCGGTACTGCGTCCGCGGACAGCATTCACCGGAATATCCTGTGGCCGGCAGTGCGTCTGGTGTTCGGGGCAAGACTGGGCTTGCTTCCTGCCATGGTGTACCGTATACAAGCTGGCCTGAGAGCCATGACTGATGGGTTGCTCGTCGATGAAGCTCGGCGTGAGAGTTTTCCTCGGGTGGAATTACCATACCTGTACTTGATGGGATGGTTAATTCTCCACAATCTCCGGGTGATATCTCCCGGCTCTGGTAGCAGCTCGGGGGGTAACTTCTTGCTGAACTACAAGGACTCTCCCTGGAATGTGAACACAACTTTGGACTGTCGGCTGGTGTTGAACCAAAGTCACGGCTGGAAGCTCCTCTGTACTCCCCCTCCTGTACATCGCAATCAATCAGGGATGAGGCTTGAGGATTCAGGTGGAGAGAAGACCGATCTTTCTCCGGAAGCTTTCAATTGGTTGGTTTGCATTAGACCCTCCCATCTGCTGTACAGGAGCGAAGACCATTGCTTCTTCGAGCCCTACTTGCCTAGTCGGTTTGCCAGGCAGTTTAGGTACGATCAGTTGCACGTGGGCAATGCCGTCACCAGCTTCAGGTCCAGGGACGGACTCATTGATGGAGCCAGAGGGTGACGATATTTTATCATGGGTTGCACGGGAGCAATCTTCATTGTGCCGGTCGTTACAACCTCCACGGAGCTCCGCATTCTCCATTCTTACGCCCAGTTCTATGTGGCGATTAACACCTTCCATCGCAATTTTGACATACGTGGAAGCTTCAGGGTGCCTTCTCCCAAGCCTGGGGGAAGAGTTGAAGTCCCCTCGGTTTCTTCTGACGAGGGTGAGGAGTCTGGCACTCCGGATGAGGCTCTGGTGTCGGTGTCGAGGTGTGAAGTGCCTCCGCCTGCGGGGGCTTTGGTAGTCTTTTCTGGGAAGCGACGGGCTTCTGCTCCGAAGAAAGCTTCTCTTCGTAAGAGGAGCAAGGAGACGGTTGCTCGTCCTCTCCGTATTCTTGGTATTGAGGCTCCTGGGAGTGAGCCTGTATCTCCCTATATCAGGGATAATTCTTTGGCTGGAGGTTCCTCGCCTTTTAGAGAGGGACCTTCTACAGTTCCGGCCGGCGGCGCCGAAGAATCTTCGCTAGAGGTCGCTGTCGTTGCTACTGCTCCAGGTAGTGGAACGAGATTGCCTGTGTGGCCGCGGCAGATTGGAGAATCTTTCCCTAGACCAGCAACGGATAAAACTCCCGCTGTGTCAGCGAGCACGCCTAGCGTGATTCCAGTTGACGAACCTCGACAATGTCTTGGTGAAGGCTTGGCAGAACTCCGGGCGATGTCGGTCGGCCCACCTCCTTCTCCAGGTATGATAGTTCACATTGCGTCTTTAAGGTGTAGTTTAGCTACATCGGCTGCAGATGCGCCATATATACCGTTGGCTCCGGGTAAATGTCGTCTTTATGTCTCCCTTTAGAAAGATTACCATCATATTGATATCAACTTTCTGGTCCTTTTCTCAGGGGATGGCGTCCACGGGGAGTACATCGTTGAAGCACCTTCTGGCTCTGCTCCGGCTCCTGGCGATGATACAGAGGCTTTCGACTTTGAGGAGGAAATACCTTCGGGGGCCAGTTCGCCTGGAGTGGTTTTGTCATCTCGAGAGGAGGACGAACCCGTCATCGTGACCTCGCCTCTCGCGAGTATGCCGATAACTTCGACCGTCGTTATTGCACCACCCGTCGAGGCGGCGGCTGTGGCCACCTCATCTATAGTCATTCCTGGCGGGGGACTCGCTGATATCGCGGCCACTTCTGGCGTTCAAACGGATCTAGTTGTGCTGACCGAGCAACATACCAGCCTCTTTTACACCAGTTTAAAAACGATGATATCAATGGTGTTGGCGAAGAGTCTAGACTTTGAGCGCCTGAAGAAGACTTCTCAGTTTTCGATCGGGACTGTCAGGGAGTTCGGCGATCTTGGGGTAGCTGACGCCCTGGAGGCGGTGGTTAATGGTTTAGAGCAACCCATTAACGAATACTTGCAGCTGACTCGGGGCAGCTTTGATGCTGAGGTCCAGGCCAGATACGACCTCATGACTGTGCGGCTTTCTACACAGCTGGAAAGCCTAGGCAACTCCATCAAAACACATAAGCTGGAGATGGATAAAAGAAAAGCTGTCGTGGAAGAGGCTCTCGCTCTTGAGATGAAGCTCCGATCCGAGCACGAAGGGAACGCAGTGAGGGCCCGCAAGGTGAAGGAAAAACTCGCTCTGGCAGAGGAGTGGGCTTCTCAGTCGTTGGCAGGTCTAGATGTAGCGACTGGTCGACTGAGCGCGGCGCGACATGATTTGGAGCGTACAAAAGCTGCCCGTGCGGGCTCTCTTCGGGCAAGGGCTGAGCTGACCCTTACGAACAATCTTGAGGCACGGCTGGAGCGGGCTCGCGCCGATGCCTTGGTTTCCAGGAATGAGAAGATAGCTGTACTGGAGCGGCTGATTCGCGATCTGACCGCTCCTCCATCATGATGTATCCTTTATCTTTTTGCTTCCCCAGATGTAATTCTGCTCTTATCAAAAATAAATAAAAGCGACTCTTTTCTGACTTTTGTGGACCCATCATTTCGGAATGTAAATGACAGTTTTTTAGGCGAGAGTGATATCAGAGGTAGTATGGACATGATAGACTCTCGACAAACTTTTTAGCAGGATATATCTATTCAGAGGTCATACAGACATTATAGGATATGATCCAACTAGTTTTGTCTTGGGGGTTGTTTTGTCAGAATTGAGATCCTCGCTATATTCCACTCGAGCAGGGGAGATTAAACATAGTACCTTTTCAGGAATTTGCCGTTTATAGAAGCCATTAACAGGTCTCCATTAGGCTGGGCTATCCTGTAGGTGCCGTTTGAGAATGTTGTCTCGATCACATAAGGGCCTTCCCACTTGGGCTAGAATTTGCCTTTACTTCTGTGAGCAAGAATCATCGGCCTTCTTACAGCTAGAACTAGCTCGCCGACTTTGAACACTCTTTTCTTTACTTTATGATTGAAAGCTTTGGAAAAGCGTGCTTGGTAGAGCGCAATACGCTGTTAAGCTTGGAGGCGTTTCTCGTCTAATCCTTCTAGCTCTTGGAGCCTTAACAGGTCATTCTTTTCTCGAGTCAGCTCATTAGTCACGGCTATCCTGAGTGACGGGATCTAGATTTCAATGGGGAGAACTGCTTCGCTCCCGTAGACCAGCGAGAATGGGGTACAACCTGTCGGTGTTCGTACCGTTGTGCGGTATGCCCAGAGACATTCGCCCAACTTCTCATTCCAATCTCTCTTGTTTGAAGAGACGAATTTCTTTAAGAGTTTGATAATGGTTTTGTTGAAAGCTTCCGCCAAACCATTAGCAGCTGGATAATATGCCGTAGAGGCGATATTGTGTATCTGATTTTTATCGCAAAATCGATGAAACGCTTGGCTGATGAACTGAGGCCCATTGTCATGAATTATCCTCCGGGGTACCCCGAAGCGATAAATGACGTGATGCTTGATAAAACTGATCATATTAGTCGCCTTCACCATAGCAAGAGGGATCGTCTCTGCCCATTTGGAGAAGTAATTCGTGATGGCCAGTATGAACCGGTGACCCCTGGAAGAAGACGGGTGAATAGGACCGATGATATCCATACCCCATGCTTCAAAAGGCCAGGATGCGACTGTAGGATGTAGATATTCAGACGGTTGATGTATGAAGTCTGCATGAACCTGACAGGCTCTGCATTGTCTTGCATACCGTATTGCATCTGCGATCATAGTAGGCCAGTAATAGCCCATTCTCCTGATGTGATCCTGTAGCTTAGGACCGGGTTGATGCGCTCCGCATACGCCGTCGTGAGCTTCCCGAATAATCTGCTATGCTTCATCTTCAGATAGACATCTCAATAGCAGTCCGTCGTAGGTCCGACAATATAGGCATTGTGAAGATGCATCGTAGTAGAAGCGTAATGATCGTCTTTTGATGGATACTGCTTCTTTGGGGTCCTCCGGCAAGATTCCGTATGCGACGAAATCTATGAAGGGACTTCTCCAGTCTCTTCTAGGGGGATCTGTGTTCACAGCGTAGCTGCATTCTATGTGAAAGTTGTTCTTCACACAGAATAAATCTCTGTTAAGAAGGATTACCGAATCCTGCCTTCTTATAGGAGTGGCTAAGAAGTCGCTGTTAAGAAGGATTACCGGGTTGCAGCAAATACCTCGTCTTCGTCTGATGCCAAAGAAGTCGCGACCATATGGCATGGCCTGCATTTGGAGCACTTTTTGGATGTAGGCTTAGTAGCCTTAGTTTCTTCCTTGAACTCTGACACCAAATCTGGATGAACCCACATAATCTCGCCTTGCCGGGTAGTCAGGGGTACCAGGTCATGATTTTGATCCCTAGCTAGAGGGAGATTGACGATGTTCATCGTTGTCCGGGAGATGGGTGCAACGCCATCCGGGATCTCTTGGGGAGGCAGATTGCCAAACTGCAGAGAGATCATGTTGGCCGTGACCGCTTCTCGGTGTTGTGCAGAGTGATGGCCTTAGCATCGATTAACCCCTGGATCTTCCTTTTCTGTATGTAACACACCTTTGTTGGGTGGTGTACGTATCTGTGGAAGACGCAGTATTTTGGGTCGTTAGTATTGCCGACTTCCTGGGGCCGCCTCAGCTCTGGAAGGGTGATCTTGCCACTTTTGATGAGACGCTTGAATATACTTGGGATATCGTCGTCATCGAAAGAGTAGACTTCGACGGGCCTGGATGTCCCGGGTCTCGTTTGTGTGGTTGCCGCAATCTTTGGTCTGGCCGTATTGATTGCCAGGGCTTCTTTCCCTTTGGGACCACCAGGATGGTTGCTGCTAGGAGATGACCTCTTGCCTCTGTCAGAGGCGGAGATCATGATGCCATTGTCGTGCGCCTTGCGACTGTTATCTTCGGCGGCTACTGCCGAGATGATGAACGAGGGCCAATCATGGAACTGATACGGTCCTGTGAACACCGAAACTACGGAAAGGAGGTTCTTCCTGCAAATGTCTACCAATGCAGAGTCTGGAACTCCTGGAGGCATCTGTAAGGTGGCCTGACGAAAACGTTCGATGAAGATGCGAACGTCCTCCTTTTCCTTCTGCTTGACTTCGATGAGAGAGGACATAGACATGTCCATTCCTCCCTCGTAGAATCGCATGAAGAATAAAGCTCTGAAGTCCTCGAAGGAAGTAATGTAGTTGCCGCCAAGCTACGGTACCACTGATAGGCTACTCCTGAGAGACAGCCTTTGAACACCCGAGTGAGGAGGGCGTCGTTCCCTTGTAGCAACACCGTCATCATACTGAAATAGTTCATGTACTGACTTGGTGATATTTTTCACTCGAACAGGGCCATAGTCTGAGGTTTGTACCTCGGCGGAAAAGGGACCTCCTTCCAGATAGCTGGGTAGGGCTGGTTGATTCCCAGTTTCTTGAGCTGATCTTTGTGCTTCAAGGCGTCGAACTGGGCTTTCAACTCCCGTACTGCCTGCATTGGATTTTTAGTCGGAAGCGGGACTACGGAGTGGTGCGGAGTTGGTTGTATCGTAACTCCAGCGGGAGGTAAGGCATTCTCTAAGTGAGGAAGCGGAGGAACTGCTAACTCTTGATCTAGTGCAGGCTCTTGGCTCAGGTTGGATGGTGGTAAGTCCACCCCCACACGTATCTGAGTTGGTGGGACCGATGCTTGAGCCATGGCAGTTGCGTGCTGAGTTAGCATCATCTGGTACATGTTCTCCATTATGGATTGCATTTGTTTCAGAGATGTCTCCAGTATAGTGATGCGTTATTCCGCGTTCCCTGACGGCAAAGCTTTCTCGCATTCATCTTCAACGGCGTAAACTCCCATCTCCCTGGGTGTCATTGAAGGATTAGTATAGGTCACTGTAGAAGTCGACTCCACACTTTCTGCTTCTGATTCGGGGGCTTGGCGACCCCCAGCGTCAGAATCAGAAGAGGACGAAGCTGGTTGTCGTGACCTCGTACGAGTGTTTTGGAATACCCCGGCTTCAGCATTCCTGAGGAGCTCACTGAACCTCCTTCGGCTCGGAGGCCTGGAGGGATGACGTCTTGAGCTCGACCCTCCTCTATGTATGTGTGAAGCCATGTTCACAGATGCATGTGCGGGTTCCTCTTCTTGGAAAGACAGAGTAGCTCAACCGGTCAAAAACTGATCATTTTGCTTTGGAACAGCAGCAATTAATCACAACCTTATGATTATTACAATAGTGCTCGCTAGGAGGCGTATTAGACATGTTGGAAGGTCCCCTTTCTTTACGCTTCTGGATTAGATATTTGCGCAGGTCAGGAGGAGTTGCCGAAGAAGAAGAGGAAGGCTTGTTTCTTCTGTTCCCATCAGCGGGCATGCGGAGGTTGGGCACCATGGTTTTTCCTGTGCCACCTGTATACAACAGATTGGCCATCTGGGTGGTGGATAATCCCCTGGGAGGGTGTCTTTTCGCAACCTGAGCTTATTTTACGCTGAGGGACTTTGCCTGGTGTAACTCGGAGATTCGCTCAGACTGGCGTAAAGCTGGAGAGGCCCTCAGTCGGCCATCGGCTTCTCGCGTAATCCAGAGGGTAGGCATACTGTTCCCTTGCTGGCGTAAAGGCCGAGAAGTTGAGTACTCTGCCGCTTACTTTCCCTTGCGAAGATCACAGCGCTCATCTGGTTCACCGTAGAGGTCAGATATTGTCTTGCGCGTGGAGCGTGATCTGTACCTCCGATTTGGCGTTGAGACACCATCAGAAGTTTTGTCTGTACCGCGCGGAGCGGGAGACTGATTTCTACGCGTAGAGTGCAGGGGATGCTTCTGGGTTAGCACTGAGGCTTTGTCGGAAGTTTCGTCTGTACCGCGCATAGCGGGAGACTGATTTCTACGCGTAAAGCACAGTGGATACTTCTGGGTTAGCGCTGAGGCTTTGCCCAAAGTTTCGTCTGTACCGCGCATAGCGGAGACTGAATTTTACGTGCGGGGCACGGAGGGAGCGATGCTACAACCTCATTGGTCGGAGAGATCGGAGAGATCGGAGAGTCCACAGGAATGGCGGATGATATCTTGGGCATCCACACCTTGCGCAGCTTCCTGTTGTCTTGGACGGAGAGAGGGTGAGAGCTACCCCCGGTTCGAAGCATGTCTTCATAGGCTGACTGGTCGAAATGAACGACCAGTGTCTTCTTCACGGTTCCTACAGATACCGTATCGTGTTGAGCAATTACTTCCTCATCAGAAGAGAAAGACGTCCCCAGCAGAGTCGCCATCTTGTTTGTGGTATTAAACGAAAGAATGAAAGTGTATTTCAATGACGGGGTTTATACGAAACTCGTGCCCTTTGGTTTACAAACAAACTTGTACAATTTAATCCTATACGAGGATGTGGGAGTACAATTTATTTAATTTGGGTATAAATTGCTATAGGTTTCTGATCTGCAGTCGATCACTTTAGCCCTTGGACCACACGATGTTGAAGAAGTACCGTGGAAGACAGGTAGCAGCTTCGAAGGTTGCAAAGGAGGGTGGATGCGCGATGCCCAAGTCGTCGATCCCTACTCTTTGCCTGAGCTCCGGACTCTCTCTCTCTCTCTCTCTCTCTCTCTTGACATCCGGTTCGATCTTTCTTGGAAGTTCGACCTTGTTCGATTCTTCTTTCAAAGTTTTGACCTTTTTTGGTCTTCAAGTTTTAAGTTTTTCGACCTTTTTCCCCATTGATAGGGGTCTCTATTTATAGAGTTTTGGTGACAGTGACCACTCCGTCGGTGTAAAAACCGAAGAGTGGAAAGTACAGCACCCTTTTACACAACGGTTAAAATAACCAATGCCTGCGTATAGATGACCTTTTGAGTTTGCATGTGACGCATATCCAACTAAGGGGACAAAACGCGTATATCTGCTGCGAAGATCACGGCGTAGAAGCCACGTAGGTAGGTATCCCTTGTGTAGAAGAGGTTGGTGTAGAAGCCAAATAACTGTCACCCTGGCGTAGAAGCCAAATAGACATAGAAGCCAAGTAGGCGTAGAAGCCGAATGGACATAGAAGCCGAGTAGGCGTAGAAGCCGAATGGTCGTAGAGACTGAGTGGGCGTTTGAAGCCGAATGGACGTAGAAGCCGAATGAGTACAGATCTTGAATGGGCGTAGAAGCCGTTGCGTACCGTGTCAGAGTGCTGATGTGGACGTCTTAGCCGAAATTATGGCTTTTGAAGATATAATCAAATCTCTTGCAGAGATTTGCCACCATCTTGTGCATTAAATACGGAGGCATGTTTTGGAATGTCTGAAGCCCTTCTGTGCATCCGTCTAAGAGACGTGCCTTGAGAGAAACTGTCACCGCTCTGTGCAATTAGACGTAGAGACGTGCCTCGAGCCCCGTACGAAGTGCAGCTTTTGACGTGGCAGGCGGTTTGTCTACTGCGGAGCGTAAAACAGCTCATGTTTGCCTGTGTAAAATAAGGTAGCGTATCCCCTGGTACGCGAAAGAGCAGTTTATGCTGAGGGGACGTCAGTAAACGACGGTTCGGTAATATTTAACCAAATCTTCTGCATTAAATGCAGAGATCCGCCATCATACTGTGGTGCGCGTCCCGAGGGGTCTGTCATCGTTTCCAGCCGTCATCTGGGTAGCCGTGCAGCACTTTTTGTCAGGAGTCAGAGGTCAGGTTCACTGCGTGACTTGACAGGTTTATTTCGGGGAAGACTAAGCGTTCCTCGTACGCTTTAACGCTGCTTTGAGATCGGCTGAGTTTTACGCCATGGAGGAGATAAAGAACCCTGTTTACGCTGGAGCGGCCTGGACGTACTGCACTTACGCGGATGGTCCTTTGAGTTTATACTTCACGCTGTGTTTAGCAGAAAAAGCTCTATTGCACGCTTGATGGCTCTGAAGGCCTCTGTTTACGCTGCTCTGCATTAATATGCTGCGTAGCTCCTCCCAGCATATTTTTTATGCTTCTACAATGATTAAGGTAATGATGATGATGATGATTAAGTTGATAATGATGATGATTGATTAAGGGGATGGTGATTAGGATAATAATGGTGATGGTGATTAGGTTAATGACAATGGTGATGATGATTATGATATAGGTCATGATGATGATGATTGAAGGGGACTGCTCCGGCTAGGTCAGAGGGGAGGTCCGACGAGGAGGAGGAACTGCTGTGACGAGGAAGAGGAGCTCAGGGAAGAGGAAGATAAGGTGGAGAGGTGGTGGTGGTGTTAATGAGAGGTGATGAAGACAGGGAGGATACGAGTAGGGAGGTGCTGGACGGGAGGATGGCTCGGTGGAGATCCAAGCTCCGGTGAGGTCTGTGTAGGGAAGGCAAGGCGGGGTGCAGCGGCGTTCAGACGAGGATCAGCGGGGGTGTCGGGTCAGGCGGGTCGCGTTCTGGTCGGCGGTTGAAGTACAGGCGGGGGTGATGGTGGTTCGTGGTGGAGAAGAATGTGGAGGAATCCAGGTCTCGAGCAGGGAGGTGCTGGTGATGGTGGTGCGGCGAAGGAGAACGGCGAAGTCAGGCGACCTGTCGGGAAGGGGATGATTGAACAGGGAGATGGGGTGAAGGTCGGCTAATTTTAGGTTAAAATAGAAAAGAAAAAGAAAAAGAAATAAAAATTATATTATATATGTAAAGGTGTAGGGTTGGGTTGACCTAGAGGATTGGGCTTAGTCAATATCCTACTTGGGATAGGCTTGGCTTCACATGTAGGAATTCAAGGGCTAGGATTGCATGGTTTTAAAATGGAGGGCCAAGGTTTAAGGAGAGTTAATGTTGAGTGTTACACCCTCCAAAATTATAGAGAAAATCACATGACCAATCAATAAAGGAAAAATGGGGTTTCTACATGTGTTGTGTCCAATGGTGTGGACACCTAAATGCACTTTTGCATAAAAGCGCCCAACAATTAGAAAATTGCACAAAGATGGAAATTGGATTAAATTATTTAAAAATTAATACAAATGGTGTTCTTTAATTAATTAGAAGTATAAGGGATTAAAATTAGGTGGGACACAAGTGTCATGGACATAGAAGACTTAAAGTAGAATATTAACATAATTTGGGTTACATAAAATGGGTCAAGATGGTGTCTCCGATTTCAATTGGAACGCACAAAGATACAAAGTTGGATTTATATAGAATTAAATATAATCATTTGCGACGAATATTATGTGACTAAAATGAAGCACAAAAGAGCATAATTATAAGTTATACAATTGTCAGAATGGAAGACGAGCACGTCTAGAACAAGGGTGTAAAATTTGTAGGAAGGCAATGGTTAGTGTAGTGCTCCAATTATCGAAGCAACGGTAAGGTGCACTAAGTGATATAAATATTATAAAAATTATCTAAAATACTGTATTCTATTTCTAATTGGATTCAAACTAGCCATAGTCTCTCTATCTAAGCCAAGTAGGCCTAATTTTGATCGAGAGGGTTTACAATCTACCAAACTTAAAACAATTTTGTCCTCAAAATTAAAAATAAGACATGATTTGTTAAATCCTTCACATTCGTACATAAGGCAAGTCTATTGCAATCTTTTCCAAAAATTTAAATAATAATATCTGAATCTCATTCAAATCTATATGATTTCCCATATTAAAATTTGTATTATAATTTTTAGCTATCATAATCTCCTCTAGACTTTGAACAATAAAAAATTCTAATCAAATCTTATTCCTATTCTCTACTTAAGAACTTTGTACTCTTCAAATCTAAACTCAATTTCCGTCCTCAACGTTTCGAATAGGTGATCCAACAACAAAAAGTTAACTTTTAATTTAAAGCCCCAAATTATGAAATTTTAAATCTAATTCACCAATTGTTCAAGTCTAGAATTTTATATTTATCCTAAAAAATTAAATCGATGATTCAACCTTAAATATTCAAAATTTAAGTCATGTGCTCCAATTATAAATATTTGGTCCAAAATATCAAGATTTAAAAATTCATTAAATACTCATCATCTAACTCCTTCTTATAAAATTTTCCATATTTAAAATGACTTAATCTCTCAATCTAATCTTACTTGATCACAATCTAAAATAAATTCACCTCAAGTTAACAATGCAGCTTCTACCCAACTTAGAATTTATCCATATATCACATAAGGCTATACATTTAAGAAAAATATTCCTCAAATTATTTAATCATGTTATTCAATCCCCAAAAGTTTTAACACACAAATATCTCATATGCGATATGCCCTTAATTACGAAAAATAGTCACCAAGTAATGCGATTGGCCTATGGGATATATCTAGTATTTTCTGTGTATCAAACTTATACCAAGCACGAGGTTTTGTCTTTTCGAAATATGGGAAGACGGAAAACAATAATAAAGATTTCAAGGGGAGGTAATAGAATAGAAGTATGGGGATCAAGGCGTTTAAGGAATTCAAAAGAAATTGTCAAGGCAATTATGGATTGAATCTTATTTTGGGAAATTCCTATTCATATTCTCATATTAGTATATTTATGTAACCGATATGATATGCTCAGAGATGTGTAAGGGCAAGTATATTCGTCTACTAGTCGACTATATATCTCAATCCACCTAAAGTAGTCATGCGAAGAGCGAACCAAGCACACTAAGGTTGATCGGACCGTAATATACTGATTTTGATTAGACAATGAATTAATTTATGCATCCAATAATACATATGTCATGAACAAGCTCGATAAAAGAATAAGCTTGCAAAACTAGGCTATAAAATAGCAGTATAAGTCGATGTAGTACAGAAAATTTAAATATGCTGGATTATGATGAAAGAAGGTACAAAATAATTTAAGTTTACCAAAAAAATAAGACTCATCCGGTGTTGTGCCTCTACAGTTGCCATACTAACTCCTTATCTAAGTCTCTAGTCGACCAATGGAGGTATGGGCCTCTAAGTTCTACAGTCTGGATAACCACTATCTTCTTATGCTAGCATATAGTTAGTGTCATTCTATTACACTTCATTAATGGGTCAAAAGGACTATGTGATACTAGGTTGTGAGGCATACTATCCACTTAAAAGAATAAACTAATACTGTAACTGCCTTAAGGAAAACCTATAAATTAACCTTGTCCTTGTAACTAAGGTAGAACTCTTATTGGGGTACACGAAAAAAAGATCATGGTATTTATTAGGGTCTACTATTGCATTATATAGATAATGGTCATCTTAAGTCTTAATTATTGTATTTATAGAATAAAAGTGCTAATACTAAGAATGGAGAAGTTACTGGCTCTCACGTGAAAGAGGATGTAACCTATATGGAGATATGGGTACAATTACGTCATTTGAAACTAAAGGATAATCATTAAGTAACAATCTAAAAGAAATAACTCAAACTATCAAGTTCTAACTATTAAGCACAAAATTTAAAAATTCAAGATTAACAACTATAATCCTATCAAACTATATATCCTTAACATAAAATAAAATCACTTGGCCTACAATCAGAAGGGTCAGGTGGCATGAATTAAAAGATAAAGAAAAGAAAAACATAATTAGTCGTCGCACAAATAGCGAGCGTTAAGGTTTCGGAGGACAAGATATAAAATTAAAATAAAGAGACTCTTGATAATATCATAATTTTCTAAGGGGAAGGTGGTATGCTAATCTCTGTGTTCGAGGTATGATCAAGAAAAATGTTCTATTCATTCCTCTTGGTTTCCTAAGGTATTGTCTGCTAATATCAAGACAAAAATCTAAATTTATAGTTCTCCAATACTATCTCACTATGAAGGTTAGGTTTTGTCCTAATATTCAACCTTAGATTTCTATTGGTTCCTCAATACTAGGGTCAAATAATATAGTCAAATTTTTAATTAACCCTAGTAGTGTCTATACTACTCTCAAGTCCTTCATAAATATATCAAGGGATATTGGTCAATTAATCTAAACTTAGTGATGTATTAATATTCTATTTGTATTCTTTGTAGGAAAGTTAGACTAATTATCATCCTAACAAGGATTCATATATTCTAATAGAAGGCTATACTTAAGAAACTATTAGGAAAGTACATAAATCAAGCTTGATGCAATTATTTAAACAGAACAAACTGGAAGAAAGATGTATTATAGTCAATTGTGGATGAGATCCTCTAATCCTATTTGCAGGCTTGCTCGGTACAGTAACGTAACCGAGACAATATGCTCTCGACCTGCATGGGCCACCACTAAAAACATGTCATAACCTAGTCCCCAAATACGTAAGACTAGGAACACGTAAGCATGCCAGCTGTATGTTTATGGAGACTCTAATATATGGAAACCATAACACACGTACGCTGTAATATGAATAATAATTCACAAGTGGTATATATATGTCACAAGTCACCGGGCATAACTAAATCTCATCCACAGAAATCATAAATAAATAAATAAATAACCAATAGCTATGTAACTAAATCTCAATATGAAGTATCAAAGGATGATAGTCGGATGGAATCAAATCCACTACCAAACTAGAATATAAGATAAACAAAATAATATAAGTACATCAACTAACAATCAATGAGACTCGAAGAGAAGACCTCCTCGAAATATAAGTAGCAAGTCCTGATCTACGCTCTTACGAATAATCATGATCGTCTATACCTGGAAAGGGACCAGGTCCTCAGAGGAACAAAACAAGATACATAGAAGCATGCCAATAAGGTACTAAAAAATAAACATCCAAGGGTCGCCTAACCATCTATATGTATGCAGTTTGAGAACAACTTTTCAATAAGTGGGCTATCTGGCCATAAATAGGATTGGCATGATTCTCTCAGAGAATCAGGGGCCTACAAAGCATGTCACCTTTTGAATGACAGAGGCCGCTTGATAATATAGGGGTCATCACGACCGCGCATCTCCGTGGAGCATAAGGGTTACAAAAAGGAAAGTGCAAAGGAGCCCAAATGCCTTACTTGTTCTTCCCACCCCATGCTCTAAGCATGCCACATCCATGACACGATAATACCTCTAATAACTTCCATGTCTCCTAGCATGTAAATTCTATCAGCAGTTATTCCCTATCGCACGTCCCATACGTATAGGAGGCCAAACCCGTCACGCAAGTCCGTATCCTATATGAGACTCACACTCGTGTAACAGATGTGTCACGACCAATGAAACCTAATGATGCCTCATGATAATGGTGTGGTCTCATAAACTAGGTCCATATGCATATATATAATATAAAACAGAATACGGTGTCACCGTCGTTGCACCCAAGTTTCCTTGGACGCGCAATTTATATATAACAGTTTAAAATATTTGAACTAAATTAGTAGAAATAAGATACATGCAATATATGGAATATAAATCCTAGTACAATGGCAAGGTATACTTGCCTGACAATAAATCTACGTAGTACCAATAACCTGCTCCTAAAGTCTCGCAGAACAATCCAATGGTCCTATATACATATGATATAATACAATACAGCATCAGCCATTACACTAGCACATACACAACCATAAATACTCTGAACTCAGGGCTACGCTAGGGGTGATACTGGTCAACTAGCATGGTCAATTGTACGTCTAACTATGCGGGGGTCACGTCTTCAAATGCTGTGCACAATCAGACAGTCAACTAACATGTGTCTAAGCCAGTACGTTAATGTACACAAGGCAGCCAACTCACAAGTTCTTAGGGTCACTTGGTCAAACGTAAATATGGGATATCTATAATTATCCTAGGGTCGTACAGCAAATAAACACATTAGTCATAATTAGGTTTAGCATTATCATTTAATTACTTATACAATATATATATATATATACCAATATGAATATTATATACATACGCGTACGTATACGCATACGGGTCATACGGTCAAATATTAATACAGGGTATCCACTACTAACACTTATGGTCACTCAACATCTATAATACATTCATACCTAGTACTAGCATTAATTACCGCACAATGTATAGGTACCAATTAATTACCTACACACATGCACACTAGTCTGTAGGTTAACCGACACGGTCTGAACTCATAACAACTAACTAAACCAATATGCTAAAACTTTACACTATTCACACAAGCATCCATACACAATATGAAGGGGGAGGGATATATTCGAACCTTGGGGTTAGCATACACGGGCACGAGGATCGGGGGCGACTGCTGCAGGTCATCTTCGGTGAGGGTGACGGGTCCATGATGACGACGATGATGGTGATGATTATGTCGAGGGTGATGATTGGTGATGATGATGATGATGCCGAGGGTGTTGATGGTGGAGATAATGATTGTGATGATTAAGGTGATGATAATGATGATGATGATGATTAAGGTGATGATGATGATGATTGATTAAGGGGATGGTGATTAGGATGATAATGGTGATGGTGATTAGGTTGATGACAATGGTGATGATAATGATGATGTAGGTTATTATGATGATGATTGAAGGGGACTGGTCTGGCTAGGTCAGAGGGGAGGTCAGGAGGAGGAACTGCTGTGACGAGGAGGAGGAGCTCAGGGAAGAGGAGGACAGGGTGTAGAGGTGGTGGTGGTGTTAATGGGAGGTGATGAAGACAGGGATGAGACGGGCAGGGAGGTGCTGGACAGGAGGATGGCTCGGTGGAAATCCAGGCTCCGGCAAGGTATGTACAGGAATGGCGAGGCGGGGTGCAGCGGCGTTCAGACGAGGATCAGCGGGGTTGTCGGGTCAGGCGGGTCACGTTCTGGTCGTCGGTTGAAGTGCAGGCGGGGGTGATGGTGGTTCATGGTGGAGGAGAACGCGGAGGAGTCAGGGTCTCGAGCAGGGAGGTGCTGGTGATGGTGGTGCGGCGGAGGAGAACAGCGAAGTCAGGCGACCGGTCGGGAAGGAGATGATTGAACAGGGAGATGGGGTGAAGGTCGGTTAATGTTTAGGTTGAAATAGAAAAGGAAAAGAAAAAAGGAAATAAAAATTATATTTATATATGTAAAGGTGTAGGGTCGGGTTGACCTAGAGGATTGGACTTGGTCAACATCCTACTTGGGATGGGCTTGGCTTCACATGTAGGAATTCAAGGGCTAGGATTGCATGGTTTCAAAATGGAGGGCCAAGGTTTAAGGAGAGTTGATGTTGCGTGTTACACACTCCAAAATTATGGAGAAAATTATATGACCAATCAATGAAGGCAAAATAGGATTTCTACATGTATTGTGTCCAATGGTGTGGTCACCTTAATGCACTTTTGCATAAAAGTGCCCAACAATTAGAAAATTGCACAAAGATGAAAATTAGATTAAATTATTTAAAAATTAATATAAATGGTGTTCTAAAATTAATTAGAAGTACAAGGGATTAAAATTAGGTGGGACACAAGTGTCATGAACATAGATGACTCAAAGTAGAATATTAACATAATTTGGGTTGCACAAAATGGGTAAAGATGGTGTCTCCGATTTCGATTGGAACACACAAGGATACAAAGTTGGATTTATATAGAATTAAATATAGTCGTTTGCGACGAATATTATGCGACTAAAATGAAGCACAAAAGAGCATAATTATAAGTTACACAAAGGTCAGAATGGAAGACGGGCACGTCTAGGACAAAGGTGTAAAATTTGTAGGAAGGCAATGGCTAGTGTAGTGCTCCAATTATCGAAGCAACGGTAAGGTGCACTAAGTGATATAAATATTGTAAAAATTATCTAAAACACTGTGTTCTATTTCTATTGGATTTAAACTAGCCCTAGTCTCTCTATCTAAGCCAAGTAGGCCTAATTTTGATCGAGGGGATTTATACAAGTAATATGTCGAGTATTGTGTGCCCAAGTGAGTGAGTACCACAGTAGGTACCTAGTCGAGTAGTGTTCTCTTGAGTGTGTACTAGGAGTGATCTTGCCAGACTGAACTGTGTAGCAGAGATGAAGGAAGATCTAGGAATTTATGAGTTCAGTGTAGGACACAAGTGCAGGCACATCAGAATTCAAAGCAACAACAATAAGGATAGGAGAAAGTTTAGTGTGAAGGATGGAAGAGTATGCAGCAATAGCAAGTTTAAGAAGGGAGTGTGGTATTTTGCATGTGAACAAAAGTATTAAGAAAAACTAATAATGTATCAGTTGTCATAGACTAGGGTATGCAAGCATTAAGGGGGATGTTGGAATCAGGTGGTACCTAATACCTGAGTATCTACTTGAATCATTAGTTAGCTAATATATTAGTTATATGGCAGTTAATGATAACTAGCTCGGGTAGGTTTTAAGTTGAGTATTAGTTGTCAGTTAGATAAGATAGTATATTACGGTATCTTAAATACCAAGATACTAAGTATAGTGATACTCAATTATATATGTAGTATATCTATATAGAGAGAGTCATAATATTAGGATAAGGTTTTCAATTAGAGTTAAGTGAGTTAGTTAATTAGTATATATAGATACATAGAGTATCTTAATATATAGATATTTGTATTATTAGCTAGTACTAGTCAGTTAGTAACCTTTATAGACTAGTTAATTAGTATTGGACCTAGAAGTAGCTGGGGTGACGTAGTATTGACCTAGAAAAGCATGTTAGCTCAATTTAGCATTTTTATCACTCATTACACCCATATTAACTTAATATTTCCTAAATAAGATTGTGTGACACCAGCTTGGGCATCGAGAGACACCTTTGCTCAGGACCAAAGATGAGTACATCTCTCTGTTAGTTTTCAGTTACGATAGTGTATATATCACATGTTCTAGAAATGTATACTTGATTCCGACACAGTGACTACACCGGTTGGTACTATATGGATCCTGTCATGGGATGCTATCCTCTACCATGTTCAGTGGATACTCCTTCATATGTATTTTATCTTGTATATCGGGTATTGATTATCGTGTACTTCATCTTCACATACTGCTCGTATTCAGTGTGCTTATATTCTTTTTTAACGTGTCGTGATTGGATCCATAAGTATTGGTTGGGGACGGGGGAGTAGGAGTTGGTTATGTGATCAAGCCCAAGTGTATTCATGTATATATCGATTATATCTCACACGTGTAATCGAGTTGCCATATTGTATTCGTGTTCAATCCAAACCAATCACATAACGAACTTGTACTCTATGGCACATTAGCTAGTTTATCTATTTTTATCACTTACAGTTATTCATATTGCATGTTCTTCATTCCAGTATATTACCTGCTAATTCTCGTTTATTTCTATTTCCTATTGCTAGTTATCTTGTATTCTCTTCTATTATTTGTCATATATGATCTACCATATATTTGTAACTGTTTTGAGAGGTATGTAGTTTGCTCCAATCCTGATTTGATATATTTTTTAGATGATTGATTTATGGAGCAGTGTTCCACTTATTATAGGCTGCAGGACGGCGAGCCATTAGAGGATTTTTCCCTAGAGCAGGAGAACCTAGTGCAAGTGACCAAGGAGGCCTAGTTTTATATTTTTGGATATTGTATTAGTATCATTTCTAGACTCATGGCATGTATATACTATTTTGAGAGTGGTGTAAACCCCCTCGACCAGATTCCAGCATTTTAGGATTATTTTTAGCAATTTAGGATTTATGGCAATATTTTAATTTATTTTGCTTAGATATCCTATTGACTTGTGCACCTGTCCATCAACGAATTATTCGGAGCTTTACCTTGACTGTTACCCCCGAACAAAGTTCACATACCTGTCCTAGACATGTTAGTCTATTTTCCTGTACTTTGTGCAACTCCTAGATACTTTACTTTGAGCCTCGTTTGAGACGCACAAATATCGTCACCAACGTACGTATATAAATTTCTAGATCTGTACCCATCTCTGTTCCAACAGACATTAGAGGCCCAACATGAACTTATTTTGCCCAAACAAAAATACCTTAATATTTTGCACTGAGTATACTACATTTGGTATATTGACACCGTATAAAAATTATTGCCTTACCTGCCTCTAAATAATTAGAGAACACCGTGCGCAGTATTTATTAATTAATATATACGATGGCCCATGTCACCCAAGAAAACCAGGCCTAGCCCCTGCCCAGACTCACCCCCACCCCCTCAGGACCCTCACACAGCTTTTTCCTTCAATTCTGTGAATTTTAGTATTTTCAGGAATCGGGTATTTTTCCCAGACAATTTCGTAATTGTGCAATTTCCCAAAATAGGACCTTTACGCAATTTATAAAATCACATGGACTTTTTTGCAAAATTTCCCTGTGAGGTGTCATCCCCTCATTGGCCGGTGAACCTGCATCGTCCATTTGGAGGCGGGACCCACCCGAAAATATCCAAAAAATATTCAGAAAATATCTTTAGATATTTTACTTAAAATATCTAATAAATTTTCTATAAAAGAAAAATTAAAATTAAAACCCAAACCCAATCCCTAAATCCAGCCCGCCGCCGGCTACCCCCACCCCCCCCGCGATGAGCCTCCCCCCCCCCCCCCCCGCGGTGAGCCTTCCCCCCCCGTTGGCCCCTCTCTCCTCAGCCTCCCTCTTCTCCGGCGGAGCACCCCGCTCCGGCCTGACCCCCCTATGCACAGGGGACCCCCGACCTCCGCCCGCCCTTCCTCTCCTCCTCCTCTCCCCCCGAGCCCTTCCCCTCCGCCAGCATCGGCCCCCTCCCCCTCCCGATCTCCTTCTCCTCCTCTTCTCCTTCCCCGACTTCCTCTTCCCCTCTTCTCCTTCCCCATCGCCGAAGCCACTCGCCATCACCACCATCGACCCCCTCGACCTCCTCCCTGAGCTTGCCTCGCCGGCCTCAACTTTGTCCTCCCCCTCCCCAGCCCGTTCGTCCTCCGTCTGACTCGACCGAGCAGCCCCGCTGCTCTCGGCTGAGCCGAGCTCATCTCCTTCCCCAAGTTTACCTCCTTCTCCCCAAGCCAACCTCGCCGGAGTCCAGTCTCGCCGGAGACTCCTCGACCAGGGACCCCGACGCCGCCCTTCGCCACCCGACCCCGCCTCCAACCCCCCCAGCAGCCACCCCGAGCCCCATCTCCGCTCGTCTCAGTCGTGCTCCAACCCAGCTCCTCCATCGACGAGCCGACGACCCCGGAGCCCTAGCCGCAGCGGCTCCGGACCACCCCGCGATGACCCCGAATGGAGCAGTACCGGACACAGCGCAGTATCGGACACAACAGAGCCTGGACACAGCCCGGACATAGCCGGACACTGTGTCGTATCGTGTCAAGACGACCCGGACACAGGAAAATTTATTCTACGGAGCCCTGTTCAGGTAACCCGTTCTATCTCCTCGTAGTTCTGCTCTTAATTTTGTCAGTTGTGATACGTAGGCTATGTTACCCTCCCGATGCCTGTGCAACCCGCTCGGTGCATCGAGTCCTGTGGCGATCGCGAAACGCGATCCAAAAATAGGAAAAATAATACCCTGATTCACCCCGGAACTGAGTACGCTCCGCCAAACGGGACGACTTGGTCGCACGCGGTCTTTACCGAAACGTGCGCGCCATTGATACGGACGTGCGAGATTTCGCTGAAGTTGATTTGGATGTGCGTGCACACCGGAATCAACGCGTATCCGCCGACAACGCCCCGTATCCGCCTGTTCTGGAATACGCTGTAACTTTGTGTACACATGTCGGATCGAAACAAAACTTGCGCCATTGGACTCATAGCAATACGCTGGTCCTGTGATCCAAGTTTGGTTCGAATCTGAGAACGTTGACAAAATCCCGTATCGTGGGCCCTACAAGCTCCACTTGACGGGCGATTTTATGACCGGCTCATCGGAATCTAATTCTGGACATTCCGTTGGGTTTGTATCGACGTTCTGGACTTGTTGACACTAAGTTTGGCAAATTTGGAGACCTTTGATCCTGACACATTTTTTGGTGAAAAGCGACCCACATGTGGACCCCGCTTTGACTAGAAACTGCCATTTTTGCCCCTGTGTCCAAATTGGACTTAAGGACAGGCATTTCTAGCTATTTTATATTTTCTGAGACTGTTAGTGATATTTATTTCAGCATCCGAAGACATTTATTCTGAGGCTATAGTTTCTGACTTTTGGCATTTGATATCTAGACGTTATATTTGCAGCTCTCTTGCCAGGCAAGTATACCTTGTATTGTTGTACTGTTTAAATTCAGTTATTATTAGTTACATGGTTATTTATTTTAAAAAATATAAATGTGCGCGTCCGAGAAAACTCGGGTGCAGTCAACGAAGGCGTTGACGTTAGGACTTGTGTCTGACCTAGTGTCTAGTAGACCCACCTAAAGTTGTGAAGTTATTGATATAACTTTCCATGCCTTGACACATATCATTACACGTCATAGAGTGAGTTCATGTAGGGACCCGTGCCTCATGCGCGACTGGCCATCAGTGTGAGCAACACGTGTAACGGTATGTAGCTTAGTTATTTATTTTATTGAAACTTGCATCATAGTAGGAGATGTCCACGTCATTTTTATGACTTATACATCTATATTGGGTGAGGAAGATACTAGTAGACGTATGGGACACCCCCTCCTTGAGTCTTTTATCCTTCGTACCATGCTCCTCATGGTCGATTGTAGAGCTACCCGTGTGTCCGGGGGCATATGACACATATACTAGCCGGTCATGACGATTGGTGAATTACGTCAGCATATATCAAGCTTACACATTTCCATGCGTACTACCAGGTCTTTAAATTGCATTCACATAGATGGTTAGCATACCCTATTTATTTATTCAGTATTTACATACATGGCATATTGTTTTTCTGTATCTTGTTATGTCCCTCTGAGGACCTGGTCCCTTTCCAGGCGTAGATGTTCCTGAGTATTCGCAGGAGCGCAGATCCGAACATGTTACTTATATTTCGAGGAGGTCTTCTCTTCGAGCCTTATGATTGTCAGATGCTGTTCTTATATGGTGTGTATCTGGTTCATTTTATATTCTATTTCGACAGTGGATTTGTTTCCATCCGACTATCATTCTTTAGATACTTATTATTGAGATATAGCTACATGATTATTGGTTATTCATGTTTATATGATTTCTGTGGATGAGATTTAGATTATACCCTGTGACTTGTGATAGTTTCACCACTTGTGAATTATTGTTCATTATACAGCGTACGCTTGTATTATGGTTTCCATATATTGGAGTTGCCATATATACAGGCGGCTGACATGCTTACGTGTCATAGTCCTACGAATTTTGGGACTGGAGCGTGACATGTTTTTAGTGGTGGCCCATGCAGGTCAGAGCATATTGTCTCGGTTACGTTACTGTACCGAGCAAGCCTGCACCTAGATTTAGAGTATAGGATCTCATCCATAATTGACTATGACTTATCTTCCTTCCAGTATGTCCTAATTACAAAATTGCATCCTGCTTGATTCATGTGCTTCCCTGATAATTCCTCGAGTATAGCCCCCTGCTAGAATATAGGAATCCCTATTGATAGGATAATAATTAGAGTAGAATTCCTATTAAGAACACAACTAGGGCATTGACATATTATTAAGTTCAGACTACTAAATGAACCCTAGTCTTCCATATTACTAAATGAAACCTAGTTTTCCATACTACCTAATGAACCCTAGCATCACTTACCTATAGATTAAATTACCATTATCCTTTGACGTATTTAAGTATGACTGGAGAATAGTATAAACACTACTAGGATTAGTTAGAGAATTGAACATAGTGTTGACCCTAGTCTTGAGGAACCCATAGAAATCTAAGGTTAAATACTAAGACTGAAACCTCAACCTGTGTTTGGATAAACCCAGTTTTACGCCAGAGACCCTTTACCCTTATTAGCATAAAACCCATTTGACCGTTGTTGGCATAAGAACCAACAACTGCCTAGTTGGCGTAAAAGCCAAATGATATTCTTGATTGGCGTAAAAGCCAAATTATGCAGGAGATTGTCTCCTTTATGCCGCAGTTATGACAACCGCTACCCACGATCCCTTAGTCTTCCTTATCCTGCATCATAAAAGCCACGTAGGTAACTTCCCTGCGTAAATCTGATTCATGAATTATAGATAACCAGCATAGAGTAACCTAATTAGGCATAATATAATGATAGGATGTGAGCGTATTTATTACAGCCTTAGCTTTCCCCAGCCATGACCAAATCTTGTGCATTAAAGGCAGAGATACGCCTCGAGCCTTGTGCAAAAAGAAACAGCTTTTGACAGGACATCTGGTTTTGTCTCACCTCGAGTATAAATGACTTGTATCCAATAAAGTCACTAAACGACACAACTTGGGACTCCGTGCAAAATCATCATCATAAACCGTCCACTCGATCGTTGTGCAAGTACTTTTGTCAGATATCAAGATTCACTAATTTTGACTGACAAACTCATGAGTTCCTCGTACAACTTTACGCTGCATCGAATGCTAGACTATTCGCAAGAGATATTTACGCGCAGACTTTTTACGCGGACAACTCTGAAGCTCTACCTTACGCTTCTCTGTATTACGCGGATAGCTCTGAAGCCATGCGTTACGCCAAATTATTTTATCTCTGCTTTACGCAGACAACCTCGAACCCCTACCTTACGCGGACTTTCTTGAAATATCTGTTTTAGGCAGACAGCCTATAGTGTTTATTAAGATTGTAGAACTTAGAAGGTCATATCTCTTTTGGGTCAACTAGCGACTTAGACAAGGAATTAGAATAATAACTGTAGAGATTATAGAGTCTTTGTCTTTTTGTGTAATTGAATTGTTTTGTATTTGTCATATCATAATTTAGCGTGCTTATATTTACTATACTACCTTGACTTATACTGCTACTATAGCCTAGTTTTGCAAGCTTATTCTTTATCAAGCTTGTTCATGATATATGTATTATTGGAGTACTACACTAATACATTTCAGAATCAGTGTAGTACGGTCTGATCAACCATAGTGCACTTGGTTCGCTCTTCGCATAACTACTTTACGTGGATTGAGATATATAGATTTTAGTAGATGGATGTACTTGCCCGCTAGATATGTCTGAGCATATCGTATCAGCTACCTAGCTGTGCTAATACGAATATATGAATAGGGATTACCAGAATATGATTTTAATCCACAACTGCCTTGATAATTCCCCTTGAATTCTTTAAACGCCTTGATCCCCACACTTCTAATCTATTACCTCCCCCTTGAACTCTTGATTATTATTTTCCGTCTTCCCTTATTTTGGAAAGACGAAACCTCATACTTAGTATAAAAATGATAAGTGTACTATTTCTGTAGCCATTTTTATTTGTTTCTTGGGTAATTACCAAACCCTATTATTAGATTAGATTGCAGTCTAAAACTGTGCTATCTTTAGAATGACCTTCGATACCTACCTACTTTCCTGATACGTGCATCTCTATGGCAGCATAAAAATTTTATTTTTGCCTTGTAACTTGGGTCAAGTTCAGAACTCAAGTATTACGATAAGGAATGAAACATTTTGCTGACAGGGGTCTAAATAGATTTTACCTGGATGAACAATTGACTGACTCCTGAATGGATAGCAGCACCTATGACTAGGTTGACTTGTAAGGATCCAGACTTCCTATGGAACGACTCACCAAGTCAGCACATTTCTTACCTTTAGAGTTGGCCAGTCTGCAGAAGCTTTAGCTAACTTATATATGAGACAAATCGTAAGATTGTATGGCATACCAGTCAGCATTGTACCAGACAAGGATTCGCTTGACCAGAGTTAGTGGTCAACATCGTAGAGACAGTTAAGTAAATACCGGGACACTGGCAAGCAGTGCAAGACAGACAAAAGCAGTAGGCAGACCGTCATCATCGTCCCTTGGAATTCAAAGAGGACGATCATGTCATCTTGAGGATATCACCTACTAGAGGCACCATTCGATTCGGAGGACGCAGCAAGTTGAGTCAAGGTATGTTGGACCATTGACGTGCTAGAAATGGTGGGAGTAGTGGCATATCAACTTGCGCAACCACCTTCACTTGAGGGAGTACTTAATATATTCTACGTGTCGTAACTCAGGCGATATGTGACAGACAGCAGTCATGTTCTCAACCATTCGGAGATCACCATTAGGCCAAGCTTGTCATATCAAGAGCAACCCATAGAAATCCTAGATCATCGAGAAAAGGTATTGAGGAATCAGTCTATTTTCTTGGTCCGCGTGACATGGAAGCATGGCGAGCCAGGAGAATCTACTTGGAAGCGTGTGGACGACATGCATAAATGTTTTTTGAACCTATTCATAAACCAAGATATAAATTACTTTGTTAAATTATACCTTATGACGTCTTTCACTTCTACCGTGGCCTAGTTTTAATTTTGAGGACGAAATTTTTATAAGTTGGGTAGATTGTAAACTGCCTCGACCAGATTCCAGCATTTTAGGATTATTTTTAGCAATTTAGGATTTATGGAATTATTTTAATTTATTTTGTTTACATATCCTATTGACTTGTGCACCTGTCCATCACCGAATTATTCGGAGCTTTACCTTGACTGTTACCCCCCGAACAAAGTTTACATACCTATCCTAGACATGTTAGTCTATTTTTCAGCACTTTGTGCAACTCCCAGATACTTTACTTTGAGCCTCGTTTGAGACGCACAAATATCGTCACCAACGTACGTATTTAAATTCCTAGATCTGTACCCATCTCTGTTCCAACAGACATTAGAGGCCCAACATGTACCTGTTTTGGCAAAACAAAAATACGTTAATATTCTGCACTGAGTATACTATATTTAGTATATTGACACCGTATAAAAATTATGGCCCTACCTGCCTCTAAATAATTAGAGAACACCGTGCGCAGTATTTATTAATTAATAAATATGATGGCCCGTGTCACCCAAGAAAACCAGGCCCAGCCCCTGCCCAGACTCACCCCCACCCCCTCAGGACCCTCACACAGCTTTTCCCTTCAATTCTGTGAATTTTAGTATTTTCAGGAATCGGGTATTTTTCCCAAACAATTTTGTAATTGCGTAATTTTCCAAAATAGGACCTTTACGCAATTTATGAAATCACATGGACTTTTCTGCAAAATTTTCCTGTGAGGTGTCATTCCCTCATTGCCAGGTGAACCTGCACCGTCCATTTGGAGGCGGGACCCACCCGAAAATATCCCAAAAATATCTTTAGATATTTTACTTAAAATATCTAATAAATTTTCTATAAAAGAAAAATAAAAATTAAAACCCAATCCGTAGATCCAGTCCGCCGTCGGCTACCCCACCACCGCCGGAGTAGCTTCCCCCCCGCGGCGAGCCTCCCCCCCCCCGCGGCGAGCCTTCTCCCCACCCCCCGCTGGCCCCTCTCTCCTCAGCCTTCCTCTTCTCCGACGGAGCACCCCGCTCCGGCCCGACCCCCCTGTGCACAGCCGACCCCCGACCTCCGCCCGCCCTTCCTCTCCTCCTCCTCCTCCTCTCACCCCGAGCCCTTCCCCTCCGCCAGCGTCGGCCCCCGCCCCTTCCCGATCTCCTCCTCCTCCTCTTCTCCTTCCCCGACTTCCTCTTCCCCTCTTCTCCTTCCCCATCACCGGAGCCACTCGCCATCACCACCATCGACCCCCTCGACCTCCTCCCTGAGCTCGCCTTGCCGGCCTCGACTTCCTCTTCCCCCATCCCAGCCCGCTCGTCCTCCGCCTGACTCGGCCGAGCAGCCCCGCTGCTCTCGCCTGAGCCGAGCTCATCTCCTTCCCCAAGTTTACCTCCTTCTCCCCAAGCCAACCTCGTCGGAGTCCAGTCTCGCCGGAGACTCCTCAACCAGGGACCCCAACGCCTCCCTCCGCCACCCGACCCCGCGTCCAACCCCCCCAACAGCCACCCTGAGCCCCATCTCCGTTCGTCTCAGCCGTGCTCCAATCCAGCTCCTCCGTCGACGAGCCGACGACCCCGGAGCCCTAGCCGCAGCGGCTCCGGACCACCCCTCGACGACCCCGACTGGAGCAGTACCGGACACGGCGCAGTACCGGACACAACAGAGCCTGGACACAGCCCGGACACAGTCGGACACTGTGTCGTGTCGTGTCCAGACAACCAGGACACAGGAAAATTCATTTTGCGAAAGCCCTGTTCAGGTAACCCGTTCTATCTCCTCGTAGTTCCATTCTAAATTTTGTCAGTTGTGATACGTAGGCTATGTAACCCTCTCGATGTCCGTGCAACCCGCTCGGTGCATCGCGTCCTGTGGCGATCGCGAAACATGATCCAAAAACAGGAAAAACAATACCCTGATTCACCCCGGAACTGAGTACGCCCCGCCAAATGGGACGACTTGGTCGCACGCGGTCTTTACCGAAACGTGCGCGCCATTGATACGGACGTGCGGGATTTCGCTGAAGTTGATTTAGATGTGCGTGCACACCGGAATCAACGCGTATCTGCCGACAACGCCCCGTATCCGCCTGTTCTGGAATACGCTGTAACTTTGTGTACACACGTCGGATCAAAACGAAACTTGTGCCATCGGACTCGTAGCAATACGCTGGTCCTGTGATCCAAGTTTGGTTCGATTCTAAGAACGTTGACAAAATCCCGTATCGTGGGCCCCACAGGCTCCACTTGACGGGCGATTTTGTGACCGGCTCATCAAAATCCAATTCTGGATATTTCGTTGGGTTTGTATCGACGTTTTGGACTTGTTGACACTAAGTTTGGTGAATTTGGAGACCTTTGGCCCTGACACGTTTTTCGGTGCAAAGCGACCCACATGTGGACCCCGCTTTGACCAGAAACTGCCATTTTTGCCCCTGTGTCCAAATTGGACTTAAGGACAGGCGTTTCTAGCTATTTAATATTTTTTGAGACTGTTAGTGATGTTTATTTCAGCATCCGGAGACATTTATTCTGAGACCATACTTTCTGACTTTTGGCATTTGACATCTGGACGTTATATTTGCAGCTCTCTTGCCAGGCAAGTATACCTTGCCTTGTTGTACTGTTTAAATTCAGTTATTGTTAGTTACATGTTTATTTATTTAAAAAAAATAAATGTGCGCGTCCGAGAAAACTCGGGTGCAGTCAACAAAGGCGTTGACGTTAGGACTTGTGTCTGACTAGTGTCTGACTAGTGTTTAGTAGACCCACCTAAAGTTGTGAAGTTATTGGTATAACTTTCCAGGCCTTGACACGTATCATTACACGTCACAGAGTGAGTTCATGTAGGGACGCGCGTCTCATGCGCGACTGGCCATCAGTGTGAGCAACACGTATAACGGTATGTAGCTTAGTTATTTATTTTATTGAGACTTGCATCATAGTAGGAGATCTCCACATCATTTTAATGACTTGTACTTCTATATTGGGCGAGGAAGATAGTAGTAGACGTATGGGACTTTTATCCTTCGTACCATGCTCCTCATGGTCGATTGTAGAGCTACCCGTGTGTCCGGGGGCATATGACACATATACTAGCCGGTCATGACGATTGGTGAATTACGTCAGCATATGTCAAGCTTACACATTTTCATGCGTACTACCAGGTCTTTAAATTGCATTCACTTAGATGGTTAGCACACCCCATTTATTTATTCAGTATTTACATACATGGCATATTATTTTTCTGTATCTTGTTATGTCCCTCTGAGGACCTGGTCCCTTTCCAGGCGTAGATGTTCTTGAGTATTCGCTGGAGCGCAGATCCGGACATGTTACTTATATTCCGAGGAGGTCTTCTCTTCGAGCCTCGTGATTGTCAGATGCTGTTCTTATATGGTGTGTATTTGGTTCATTTTATATTCTATTTTGACAGTGGATTTGTTTCCATCCGACTGTCATTCTTTAGATACTTATTATTGAGATCTATCTACATAATTATTGGTTATTCATGTTTATGTGATTTTTGTGGATGAGATTTAGATTATACCCTATGACTTGTGATAGTTTTACCACTTGTGAATTATTGTTCATTATACAGCGTACGCTTGTATTATGGTTTCCATATATTGGAGTTGCCATATATACAGGCGGCTGGCATATTTACGTGTCCTAGTCCTACGAATTTTGGAACTGGGGCGTGACAAGTGGCTATGTCTAGACATATAGATTTGGACTTGTGGATGTATTGTGACTCTTATTTTCTCTCTTTTATTCCATATCGTGCTTTCATCCTCCTTTAGTTTGATTTTGTGATTGAGTAGTATTTACCATTATCATATACCATATTATTTCTCCTTTTGGAGTTAAGATGACATTGACAGGTACCATGTATGTATTGTATGAGATATTTAGATAGTATGGTTGACCCAGACAATGTTCTACCGATGATGCTCCAGGTAGGCTGGATGTTGTTCACTACTCATACCCTTATTTTGGGTGCGGATGATGACATAATTTTAGTGATGGCCCATGCAGGTCAGAGTCGCAATAAGTGTGATATCGTAGTAGTACTCTATGTATAAGATAATGCTATGAGCCTGCCTTAGGATATAGGGTATAAGTTGAGAGTATACTCAATCACAGCTAGGAACACTTCCAATACATATTACTAGTTAGTAGGTTTTATATGGATACATAATACATGTTAGTAATTTAGATACATTAATATAGTTAGTTAGATATGTATTGTATTAGTATCTTGTATTGTTAGTAAATATATTGTATGGTAGTAGTTATAGTATTTAATAGCTAGGAGTGGCATATGGTTTAGTATTGGGGGTTAGCTATATATTAGCTATATGCAATGAGGTGTTGGGTTACCTTGAGATACCAAGGTATTGGGCCGATACCTAAGGTATTGAGTTTGGGTATCGAGATAGGTGCGATACGCATTGGTGCAATCCTAATTCAATTAATTTTTTATAGTAATCTAATATTTGACTTATATATATATATATATATATATATATATATATATATATATATATAACACTAATTTCATATTCAAAACTTGCGTATCATAGGATACGGCTCTTTGAGTGCCTTATTGTCTCTTAGATTAGTTTGTATAGCACAGCTTCATAGTGTATCGAATTAGAGACTTAGCATTAGACTCTTGCAACCTAGATTTTATTGGTTTGACTTAGAAATGGCATATTAACCTAGATTTGCATCAACTTCACTTATTTCCATTCTTGAACCTTGTATTGATGCAACGGACCATATATAGGTTGTGTGACACCGACTTGGGCATCAAGAGACACACCTTGCTCAAGACTTCAGACGAGTATATTTCTCTGATAGTTTTTAATTCATAATATTGTATATATGCATGTTCTAGAATTGTATACATTGATCCCGACACAGTAATTTCACGGACTGTTACTATATGGATCCCGTCAGGAGATGTTATCTTCTACCGTGTTTAGCTGGTACTCGTGTACATTATTTCTCATCGTGTATATTGGGTATTGATGATACTTCGTGTTCACACACTGCTCGTGTTCAGTGTGCTTATTTGTGTACACCCACCATTCGTGTTCGGTGGTTATGATATCTATGTACACCTACTGCTCGTGTTCAGTAGTTATATTTCATGTTCGTAGCGTGTCGTGATTGGATCCATCGATATTAGTTGGGGGTGGGAGAGTAGGAGTTGATTATGTGATCAAAGTTATTGTTACATCATGTATATTCTGATTACATACCTCACTTGTAATCGTCTTACCTGATCATGTTCACCCAATCCGATCACATAATGAACTTGTATTCTGAGGTACATTAGTTAGTTTAGATTGCAGTTATTTTATCTTATTGTTGATATTCATATGGTTTATCTATATTCTTGTATATTACCTGTATATCTATTGTTCATCATTTATACGTTTAGTGATCTTGTATTTTATTTTTATTATCTGTTTTATATGCTCGATTGTGTTATTGAAACTGCTTTCAGAGGTATGTACTTCGCTCCAATCCTGACTAGATAATTTTTTTTCAGATGACTGGCTTTTAAAGCAGTATCCCATATTCTATGGGCCGCAGGATGGTGTACCTTTAGAGGATACTCCTATAGATCAGGAGGACTCAGTTGCAGAGCCCGAGGAGGTCTAGTTATTTGTATTAGATTGTATTAGACTATTCTCTTAGTGGATTCACAACTTGTATATTATTTCAGATTATGGATTGTATCTTATTCTTTCTTTTGCTTTTCTATTCATGCATTATTCTCCCTTAGTTTGTTTCATGATTGAGATTATATATACTTGTGAGATACCATATTGCTCCTCCGTTCGGAGTTGAGATGATTGACAGGTACCATATTATATTGTTGAGATGTTAGATAGTTAGAAATGACCCAAACTGCGTTCTACCACCTTATTCTGTGGCATAGGATTGGCATAACCACGTACTCGTGCCCGAATATCCGGGTGTGGGTCGTTACACATTTTTAGTGGTGGCCCATGTAGTTCTAGATTCGTAAGTAGTGCAATTTCGTAGTGGTGCTCGTCTAGAGTGCTGCTACGAGCCTGCTTTAGGAAATAGGATTTAGGCTGAGAGTTGCTCAATCACACCTAGGAAAATTCTAATATCTTTTTTTGCAAATATTTATTAATTGAATATTGTTTTACCTTGAATAAAGTTATGTCCTTCTTTGCTGATAACGTATTATATTCAATATTGATTTCGTATTTCAATCTATCTTCAGGATGCCGCCGAAGATGCGTTCGCAACGAGTAGGTGACGCGACAGCACGATCAGCCACTTCATCAGCTTTGAGGGCAGCACCCTCAGATGATGGTCTAGCACCTACGTTCAGGAGGTCAGCTTTACCGGTCCAGGTTGGCGTATCGACAACAGCTTTCGGAGGTGCTTCACCTCCAGTACCGAGGTAAGGACATGCAGTTTTCGAGGATCTTCCACCTCCACCACCAATAGTTGATCAGACTCAGATATTCGTGCTCTTCCAGCAAATGATGGAGGCGCAGCAGCGACAATCAGAGGTCCTACAATAGAGCGTAGAGAACGCTCACCAGATCACACTTACAGTAGTGGAGAGAGCTACTATAGTCCAGCCACAGACGGCACCATCTTAGTTTATTCTATATTTGTCGAGGCCGGGTACCACCATCGACTTCAAGAGGATGGGCCCAAAGGACTTCAGGGGCACAAAGGGGATTATCTATGCGGATGAGTGGATCATGGACATCGAGCGGAACCTGTGGCTGACGAAGATTCTAGAGGTGCTACAGATAGAGACAGCGGGTTGTATGATGTTCGACATTACTTTGACATGGTTCTGGACAGACCTGAGGAATGCAGTACCAGGACTCTCTTGGGAAGCCTTCAAAGATCTTTTCAAGAAGAAGTTTTTCCCAAACGTGGCTCTTACATCTTTGGAGAGTCAGTTCCAGTACCTCTTCCAGGGAGGTATGCCAGTGGACGAGTATGCGACAGAGTATTTCCATCTAGGTCGCTTCGTGGAGGTCAGAACCCTAGAGGCAGAGCCATAAAGTTCAGGAAGGACCTGAACCGGGAGGTCAAATCCCAAACCAATGGAGATCCTACTGCCACCTTCGAGGAGATACTCATGCAGGCGCAGAGAGCGAAGGATGACTTAGAGCTCGGCTCTAAGAGGCCTAGGGATACCGGAGGATCTAGCAACAACACAGATCCAACGAAGAGGCCTCACTTCCATCAGCAGTACCAGAGGCCTTGCCAGCACCAGAGGCAGCAGTATCACGAGCCAGCTAGAGCGTCGGCATAGCAGATGCATCAGATCCAAAGGGTAGTAGTTTCTTGCTCTTTCTGTAAGAAGCAAGGACACGGATGGGACGTATGTAGGATGAGTCTAGGCTAATGCTTATTCTGTGGATCGGGAGATTATCAGTTGTGAGCTTGTCCCAAAGTCCCAGCTCGTCCAGCTAAGGGTGGAGGACAGGCACAGAGAGCACCCGCTAGACCACCAGTGGGCCAGCATAGAGGACCTCTTCCACTGCAGCAGCAGCAGCAGTTTGCCTAGCATCAGCAGTAAAGATGAGCGTAGTGATAGGGGCGAGCTTTTGCCTTGACTGTCGAGGAGGAGGAGCCGATTAGCGATGTCATCTCAGGTTCAGTTTATCTCGACTCCTTTCCAGCTCATATTTTGTTCGATTCTGGTGCTTCTCATAGATTTGTATCTGTATCTTTTGGTTTGAGGCATCGTCTTGAGTCTGAATCGTTGGTGCAGACTTGCAATATCACGACCGGGGGTAGCATTATCCTAGTCAGTGATGTTTGCAAAAATAAGAGAGTTTATTTGGGAGGCCGTGAGCTGAGCGTTTGTTTACTTGTAATGCCACTTCCGAGTTACGATATAGTACTCGGGATAGATTGGTTGAGTAGACATCACACTAGTATCGATTATCGTGGAGATAGAGTTTTATTTCAAATGCTATGAGAGCCAGAGTTTGAGTTCATCCGAGGAGCAGAGTAGAGCGAAAGAGATTTCTGTAGAGTTTTGGTCGAGGAGTAGGAGCCGCCACATCCATTGATTGTGGAGTTCTTGAATGTCTTTCCAGAGGAGTTGCCGGGGTTGCTACCGGACAGAGATGTGGAATTCTTTATAGATTTAGTGCCAGGCGCAGAGGTTATCTCTCAGCACATCTATAGAGTAAACAATAGCGAATTGGCGGAGTTGAAGAAGCAGGTGGATGAGTTACAAGACAAGGTCTTTATCCGTTCCAGTTTGTCACTATGGGATATTCTGGTACTTTTTTTTACTAAAGAAGGATGGGTCGGTACGTATGTATATCGACTACAGGGCACTTAATAACCTCACTATCAAGAATAAATATCTGTTGCCACGGATAGATGACTTGTTTGACCAGTTGAGCGGAGCAAAGGTATTCTCCAAGATAGACTTGAGGTCAGGGTACCACCAGGTAAAAGTGAAGAAGGAAGATATCCCGAAGACAGCTTTCAGGACTCGCTATGGATAGTTCGAGTTCTTGGTGATGCCATTTGGGTTGACTAATGCCCCGGTAGTGTTCATGAACCTGATGAACAAGGTATTTCATCAGTACCTAGACCAGTTTGTTGTAGTCTTCATAGATAATATTCTGATATATTCAAAGACCCCATAGGAGCATGAACAGCACTTGAGGATTATTTTGGAGACCCTCAGAAAGGAGAAGTTGTATGGCAAGTTATCGAAGTGCGAATTCTTCCTTGCTAAGGTTGAATTCCTTGGGCATGTCATTACAGGAGATGGAATCTCGGTGAACCCCAAGAAATCTCAGCAGTTGAATCATGGTCTACCCCGAGTTCAGTAGCAGAGATCAAGAGCTTCCTTGGATTGGAAGGCTACTACCGGAGGTTTATTCAGGACTTTTCTAGACTTGCAAAGCCGATGAGTAGACTGACCAGGAAGGACATAAAATTTGTCTAGACAGAGGATTGTCAGTTAGCATTTAAGGAGCTGAAGAGGAGATTGACTAAAGCTCCTATCTTGACACTACCATCAGGAGCAGGAGGATTTTCCATTTACAGTGATGCATCAGGGAAGGGTTAGGGTTGTGTGTTACAGCAGCACGGTAAGGTGATTGTCTATGCTTCTAGGCAATTACGCCCGCATGAAAATAACTATCCTACCCATGATTTGGAGTTGGCAGCGGTCATTTTTGCTCTCAAATTATGGAAACACTATTTATATAGAGAGAGAGTAGAGATCTTCACATACCATAAGAGCTTGAAGTATGTGTTTACATAAAAAGAGCTCAATATGAGGCAGCGACGATGGTTGGAGCTGATAAAAGACTTCAACATATCCTTGCAGTACCATCCAGGGAAGACCAACATAGTTGCGGATGCCTTGAGCAGGTATCCCGTAGCTATGTGCTTGACAAGAGACAGACATTTATTGGCAGATCTTGACAGTTTGGGCATTGAGGTACTAGTTCCTGGAGTCGCGGCACAGATGTGGGGACTTCAGATATAATCAGAGCTGATAGACTGGGTCAGAGTCGGATAGTATGAGGATGAGTCTCTGAGGAGCATCAGAGCATAGGTCCAGATTGGGTTGGCAGAGGACTTCATCATCGCAGATGATGGATCATTGCGATATGGTACCAAGTTATGTGTACCGAAAGGAGCATTACGTAAGAAGATTCTGCAGGAGGCTCATCGTTCTCAATACTCTATGCATCCAGGTGCCAATAAGATGTATAGAGACATGATGGAGCATGTATGGTGGTATTGCATGAAGCGGGAGGTAGCTATCTTCGTGTCCAGATGCTTAGTTCGCCAACAGGTCAAGGCGGAGAGACACAGGCCAGGAGGATTGCTTCAGCCTTTACCCATTCTGGAGTAGAAATGGGAACATATGACCATAGATTTTGTATTAGGACTTCCATGTTCTCTAGGAGGCAAGGATGCAATTTGGGTCATCGTGGACAGGTTGACCAAATCAGCCCACTTTCTGCCATTTAAAGTGGGTACATCTATGGAGAGACTTGCGGAGATGTATGTGCGCCAGATTATCAGATTATATGGTATTCCAGTGAGCATAGTCTTGGATTGGGATAGTCGCTTCATGTTCCACTTCTAGAGGAGTTTGCAGGCTAGCTTGGGCACTCAGCTCAAGTTCAGTATCGCTTATCACCCTCAGACGGACGGACAGTCGAAGAGGACTAGTCAGACTCTCGAGAACATGCTACGCACCTGTGTTTTGGATCTTGAAGTTTCTTGGAAGGATCACCTTCACTTGGTAGAGTTTTCATACAATAAAAGCTACCAAGCCAGCATTGATGTCACCATTCGAGGCGTTGTATAGACGGAGGTGCCGCACTCTGTTGTCCGGGGATGATATTGGTGACAGAGGTTTATTGGGACCAGAGATGGTAGTAGATACAGCAGAGAAGGTAAAGTTTATCAGGGACAGACTTCGAGTGGCGCATGACAGGTAGCGGCATTGGGCCGATAGCCACCGGAGACCTTTGGAGTTTGAGGTATAACTTTAGTTTGTTTTGCTTGTGTTTGATTGTTGTTTGTTAGACTGCTAAGGTTGTATTTCGTGTAAGGTTGGCGGTCTAGTTTTCTTGAGAATTTCTTCGATACGTGGTATGATTCGTTTCGGTGGAGGTGGCAAGCTTAGTCCGTGATTCATCAATCCTTTTAGTATTCTTGAGAGGGTCAGTGTAGTTGCTTACAGACTAGACTTACCACCCATATTGGAGGGAGTGCACAGCGTGTTTCACGTGTCATAGTTGATACAGTACGTGGCAGATCCCAGTCATGTGTTGGATCACTCGGAGATAGAGGTGGGCCTTACCCTTAGCTATCCAAAGCACCCAGTGGAGATTCTGGATTAGAGAGAGAAGGTGCTGAAAAACCAAACGATTCCTTTGATGTGCGTCACATGGAGGCATCACTCGCCAGGAGAGAGTACCTGGGATCGAGAGACCTAGATGCGCGAGCGATATCCATATTTGTTCGAGCCGTGAGGTATAATTCTTTCTTGTATTGTATTGTTTGCTTTTGGTAGTTAGTTTCTTCCTTAATTTCGAGGATAAAATTTTTCTAAGGTGGGTAGGATTAGCACCCTCACATTTTCACTCAAGGGTAGTTTAGTAATTAACATGGTAATTTTTAATTTTATGATTATTTGTAATTAATATTTATGTATGCATGATTATTAATTATTATATTATTTATTGTTTGCTAGTTGTAAATTTATTTTAGACTTGTGTAGTGGACCTAACCTATTTATTAGAATGCATGAACCAATATTTTGGATGAGTTTAGTTTGAGCCCATGAGTTAAGCCCATGGATTAGGGGTTGGATTAATTAGAGAAACCATTAGACTAGAATCTTCTCCCCTAATTAAATTCTTCATAAGAGGCCCCAAGGAGTATTTATGATTTTTTTATATTGCATGGAGGGGGTGTATATGGCCGCCATGGTAGAGAGGAGAGAGAAATCATCCATTTCACCAAATTCCTAAATTCTAGATCTATAATTTCCCTCTACCAAATTTCCTCCATTCCCTCATAAATTCTCTACCAATTCTTTATCAATCTCTTTCTAAATTATTCATTGAGGCTTCTATATCAAGGATCTACAAGAAGAAAGCAAGGAGCAAGGAGGAGGAGGCCAAGATCTATAAGGAAATGAGCTACTTAGTAATTAGGGACTTTTCATTGGGAATCCATCTCCCAATAGGTACATTTTAGTTTTTCTCCTTCTAATAGACTCTAGATCTGAGATTTAACCATGAAAAAACTAACCCAAATATATAGGCTACCCATAGAAATTAGTTTTAGGTTCATCGGAGACCTACGGTGGAAGTTATGTCCAATTTGGTGCCAATTTTAGGAAAATTCCGAGATTGACATATGTAGTGCTTATCATTGGGTCTAATAGATCTAAATGATATTTGATTGCTTGTTTGTAACTTGTGTCGTATCCACAATTGGGTATGTGTAGGCCGTATCTCGTCAATTTGATGAAACAGATTAATTTTGGGAGTTTTCCTCCGACACGGGGCCTTGTGCATATTACATTGTGACACAGACACATAGATACGCTAATTACTATACGTATTATTTATAATTAGTGTTTTAGACTTGTTCGTGTCCTCCGAAATGCGTTTGGTTTTCTGTTAGAGCCGTATTGTAAGCGTATCATAGAGAATGTGTGATACGGGTGCGATGCACTCCACATGTTTGTTGTTTGGTCCTTTTTCCTATACGTGAATGTGTGTGTACATATATATATATATATATATATATATATATATATATATATATATATATATGCTATCTATGTAATATATAGTGTATATAATTGTGTATATTGTGTTTAGATATATATATGTGTGTCTATGTGTATGTATGTGTGTGTGTGTGTGTGTATATATATATATATATACTTATATATGTAAATGTTTTTGTGTTTATATATATGGAGAAGTATATATATATACTTAGATGTGTTTAAGTGTCTATGATTGTGTATGTGTGTCTGTGTGTGCTTTAGTGAGTGAGAGGGCATGTGGTAGTAGATTTTAGGTAGCAATTGCAGCACAAGAGGGGAGTAGCATTGTGCATCAGTTCATGTATTGAAGAGCAGTATAATTTTTTGTGCACGGGATCTGCAATAATAGGGAGGTAGCTGTAGTAGGAGCATTCAGCAACCGAGCACTACATGGGGGAGCCAACAGCTCGGGCACAAGAGTGATCAGCACAGGGAGCATTCACTACAGTTAAGAGGTGCAGCAATCGACCAAGCAATGACAGTAGCACACAGTGATGTGTATCGCAGCAGGAAGTTCAGCAAAGGTGCAGTTTAGTTCAGTGTACACAGTATGTTGCTGCAGCATGCGCACAGCAACTTAAGGCAGCAGGAGGGAGCTGCAGCGTGCCACAGCAGCCAAGAGCCAAACCCTGTAGCAGAAATACAGCAAGATCAACAAGGATCCAGATAACACAGTATCAGTTACCTCACTGTGCAGTATCAGCTACCTCAAATATCCAGTATAAGTTTTCAGCTAGCTGTGGTATATCATGAGTTTTGGGTAGTAGTTCAGTTAGTTAAGGATTTTGGTATTAGTAGTTTGTAGTGGGTTGGTTAGTTAGAAGTTAAGTGTATCTATGTATGCTAGTAAGTATACATATTACTAGTTAGTAGGTTTTATATGGATACATAATATATGTTAGTAATTTAGATACATTAATATAGTTAGTTAGATATGTATTATATTAGTATATTGTATTGTTAGTAAATAGATTGTATGGTAGTAGTTATAGTATTTAATCGCTAGGAGTGGCATATGGTTTAGTATTGGGGGTTAGCTATATATTAGCTATATGCAATAAGATGTTGAGTTACCTTGAGATACCAAGGTATTGGGCCGATACCCAAGGTATTGAGTTTGGGTATCGAGATAGGTGCGATACGCATTTGTGCAAGGCCAAGGTATCCTAATTCAATTAATTTTTTTATAGTATTATAATATTTGACTTGTATATATATATATATATATATATATATATATATATATATATATATATATATATATATAACACTATTTTCATATTTGAAACTTGCGTATCTTAGGGTTCTGCTCTTTAAGTGCCTTGTTGTCTCTTAGATTAGTTTGTATAGCACAGCTTCATAGTGTATCGACTTAGTGACTTAGCATTAGACTCTTACAACCTAGATTTTATTGGTTTGACTTAGAAATAGCATATTGACCTAGATTTGCATCAACTTCACTTATTTTTATTCTTGAACCTTGTATTAATACAACGTACCATATATAGGTTGTGCGATACCAGCTTGGGCATCGAGATACACACCTTGCTCAGGACTTCAGGCGAATACATTTCTCTGATAGTTTTAATTCATAATATTTTATATATGCATGTTCTAGAATTGTATACATTGATCCTGATACAATGATTTCAGGGACTGGTACTATATGGATCCCGTCATGATATGTTATCCCCTACCGTGTTCAGCGGGTACTCGTGTACATTGTATCTCATCGTGTATATTGGGTATTGATGATACTTCGTGTTCACACACTGCTCGTGTTCAGTATGCTTATTAATGTACACCCACCGCTCGTGTTCGGTGGTTATGATATTCGTGTACACCCACTGCTCGTGTTCAGTGGTTCTATTTTATGTTCGTAGCGTATCGTGATTCGATCCATCGGTATTAGTTGGGGGTGGGAGAGTACGAGTTGATTTTGTGATCAAAGCCATTGTTACATCATGTACATTCTGGTTATATACCTCACTTGTAATCGTCTTACCTGATCATGTTCACCCAACCCGATCACATAATGAACTTTTATTCTGAGGCACATTAGTTAGTTTGGATTACAGTTATTTTATCATATTGTTGATCTATATTCTTGTACATTACCTGTATATGTATTGTTCATCATTCATATATTTAGTGATCTTGTATTTCATTTTTATTATTTGTTTTATATGCTCGATTATGTTATTGAAACTGCTTTCAGAGGTAGGTACTTCGCTCCAATCCTGACTGGATATTTTTTAAATTGAAACTGCTTTTAGAGCAGTATCCCATATTCTACGGGCCGTAGGATGGCGTACCTTTAGAGGATACTCCTATAGATCAGGAGGACTTAGTTGCAGAGACCGAGGAGGTCTAATTATTTGTATTGGATTGTATTAGACTATTCTCTTAGTGGATTCACAACTTGTATATTATTTTAAATTGTGGATTGTATCTTATTATTTCTTTCTTTTTTTTATTCATGCATTATTCTTCCTTAGTTTGTTTCGTGATTGAGATTAAATATACTTATGAGATACCATATTGCTCCTCCGTTCAGAGTTGAGATGATTGACATGTACCATATTATATTTTTGAGATGTTAGATAGTTAGAAATAACCCAAACAGCGTTCTACCACCGATTCTGTGGCGTAGGCTGGGCGTAACCACGTACTCGTGCCCGAATATCCGAGTGTCGGTCATGACACATGCATAGGTTATTCGGCAGGGCATTGAGAATATCCACCAGCTTACACTCGTCACAGTAGAAAGAGTTGCCTAGTCCAGCCATATGTAGCTCCACCTCAGTTCACCACGCAATAGCTGAGGCCGGGGACTATCACAGACTTCAAGAGGATGGGGCCGAAGGACTTTAAAGGCACCGAGGAAATTATTTATGCTGATGATTGGATCGAAGATATAGAGAGGAACCTACGGCTGGCACAGATTCCAGATAGCCAACAGGTAGAGGCAACAGAGAGCTTGATGTTTGATATCGCATTGACTTGGTTCAGGATGGACCCTAGGCTCTCAGTGCCGGGACTTACTTGGAAAGCTTTTAAGGAAATTTTTAAAGAAAAGTTCTTCCCAGATTTGGCTCTAACATCTCTAGAGAGCCAGTTTTAGTATCTAGTCTAGGGCAGTATGACAGTGGAAGAGTATGTAGCAGAGTACTGCAGATTGGGTCACTTTATGGAGGGATAGAATGCCCGGAGGAAGGCCCAAAGTTCAGAAAGGGTCTGAATAGGGAGATCAAATCCTATAATAGAGGTTATCACACCACTATATTTGAGGAGATCCTAGCACAGACACAGCACGTGATTTGGAGCTTGGTTTCAAGAGGATGAGGGATCCTTCAGAAGCTAGCAGTAATGCGGGGCCAGCAAAGTGGCCTCACTTTCAACAGCAACATCAGATACACTTTCAGCAGCTGAGACAGCAGTTCCCCGTACTAGCTAGAGCACGAGTGCAACAGGCACACCAGATTCTGAGGCAAGCTCAGCCAGCTATTTCTTGCCCATTCTGCAAGAAGTCGGGACATGGTTGGGATGTGTGCAGTATGAGATTGTGCCAATGTTTGTTCTGCGGATCAGGAGACTGTCACGCCCCGGTCCCAAAATATATAGGACCAAAAATACGTGACACGCCAGCTATGCATTCGATAAGACTCTGGTCTGACTCGAATACGTATAAGCTGTATAATATAAAGCGTACTATCTAGATTTCTCATAATTGTAAACCTCTATGTCTCAATCCATAATGTACAGCAGTATACAAGAAAGAGCTATATGTACTAAAGTCGGCCGCCCAATAACACACAAACTTGAATAGACTCGAGAAGAGATGGGTCTACAAATACTAGGCTACAACAGCAGATAAATAATTAATAAGAATAAAATAACCATAATGCCGGTGGAAATGATATGAGTACCTGGTACAGTGCCCGTAAGGCATGCCACTCCATCAGCAACTCCAATTACTCTGTAATCGTCTATGCTACAAAACTGTGTCACTACCATTTTTCCATATAAGGGTATTTCTGTAATTTAGCTATTTTAAATAATTATGAATTTAATTAATTTGCTGAGTTTTATAAACTAATTATATTTATTAGTGATATTTGGTTTAAGGTAGAAACCCTAGAACTCATTAGGACAGACCCTAGTGAGTCAACCCTAATGTGTAAACCCTATTCTAGCAAAACCCTAGAATTTTAAGATTAGGGTGAACCCTCAAAACCCTAGACTGACTTAACCTGAGTCTATTAGGTCCTACATGACTTAACATAAAGGTTTAAACCTAAAGCTGTGCAAGGAAACCCTAGAACTAGGTTTATATATAAAGGAAGCTTCTCACAAAGCCATCCTTCATATAGACAGGAGAAACCCTAGCCTCCACAAGAGAAACCATCTCCCCTCTCCAAAAATTCGAAACCCTAACCCTAGGTTCCATTTTCTCCTTCTCCAAAGCAAGGAAAGAGGGTCAGGAAGCCTTGGAAAAGAAGAACTTCATTGAAGAAACCTTCCCTGCAGGTAAAACCCTAGTTTTACTCATTTAAATTCTGTGTACAGATGATAATGGCCATTAGGAACCCCCAAATCTGTGTGTAGTTCGATTTTAGGGTTTTTGGATTAGGTTTTGGTGACCAACATAGTTTTTCCCAATTATTAAGAACCCTAACCCTAGATTTTGGGTAGGTAGACTGATTTCATCCCATCTGTGTAAGTTGAACCCGACTTTAGGGTTTGGATTAGAGGAATTTTGGGTTCTTATGCAAAAGACCACTTTTTTGTGCACCATGTGTTTGTGGAAATGTTTCCAGTGAGGGAATACCTAAGTTTGACCTAGTTCTTAGGAACCTTGATTTGTATATATATACGTATATGTGTATGTGTAGTGTATACCTACGTATATGTGAACTGTGTATGCTAATCGATGGAGGATTTACTGTACATTCGGGTATGTGCAATGGGGGAAGGCTCTGTTCAGTCGGGTTCTGGGAATTTCTGTGTGTGCAGAGCAGTCGGGTTGGGGGAGGAATACATGTATATGTATGTATGAGGGTTGTGGTTACTCCTTGCTGTGCAGATTTCAGTGGTGTACTGTGTGTTTCAGTATAGATTTCAGCCTGTGTTCTCAGTTAGAGGGGAAACTGTGCTGTGGTTGTGTGTGTATGTGGCTGTGCATGTGTATGTGTAAGTATTAGTTTAGAGGAGCAAGGAGAGGGAGTTGTGTAGCAGTGTCTTAGTGTTTTAGTGTCTTAGTTGATTTCACTGTGTGTATGTGTACCAATAGTTAACTGTGTATCAGGATGGAGAGGTCAGTGTGTATCCTAGAGATATCTAGGTTTGTACATGTGTGTGTGTTCTCAGTTAGAGGGTAAACTGTGTATGTGTGTTGATGTAGTTCACTGTGATGGGTTGAATGTGTGTGTCAGTTTCCGAACTATACTGTGTGTTTGAAATCTGTTAAACTGAAGTCTGTGTGCACATGTGGGTGTGTATACTGTGTCAATTCAGTCACTTGTGCCTGTGTGAGAAGGAAGGGAGAGAGGGAAATTGTATACTGTGTGTGAGGATGCTTTAGTGTTGTGTAGCAGTTCCAGTTTGTGAAAACTGTGAATTACCTGTGTCCAGTAGCAGCATGTCTGAATGTGAATTTGTGTATGAAATCAGTGCACTGCCTGTGTAACAGTGTGCTGTGAAGTGCAGAGTTCTGTGTACAGATATGTGTCTATGTGTGTATTAAGGATATTAGTGTTTGAATACCATTGTTTATATGAGTGTCCAGGTCTGTAGGTTAGTTGGGAGAAATGTCAGGATCTTAGGGTGCAGATACTGAGGTATCAGTCCTATTTTAGGACAAGTTCAGGTAGGGAATGCAGGGTATATGTGAGGTTGTTCGAGAGTATCAGTGATTGAGTATAGAAGTGGAGGTTCATATAGGTGTGGGTTAATGATTAATTCAGTGAAGGTTAGTGTGGAATGATTTGGAGCAGGGCCAGGTCTGTCCAGACTTGGATTAGTACCTAGTTGCAGTAGCAACATTTAGTTGCAAGGTGGGTGTTGTAGCAGTATACATGTTGCAGTGGATTAGTGTGGTGTATCTTAAGTATTAGAGTGGTAAGCCTGAGGATATTTTAGCTAGGTAGAGTTGATATATGCAAGTGGTAACTTAGTGTAGGTAAGTTGTATGAGTGTGAGGTAATGGATTATTATCCAGGTATTGTTGTACTAAGGTACTAGTGATGTAGTATGGGTTAGGACACTAGTTCTAGCTAAGATATTAGTTGTGTTAGGTTATGATATTAATATTAGGATGTTAAGCTAATAACTATATTACACACATATGGTATAACTTATATATATGTTATTGATACCATACTTATTAGTGTATATGTACAATAGTTATGCAAGTTTATATAAGTATATACATATAGATATTATTTTATTAGCTAGTATTAGTTAACCATAGCTAGTATGAACCTAGAAGCAAGGTATTAACTAGTTTTGACCAAAAACCTAGAGTTGACTTAGTAAACCTAGTATAGACCTAGAAACGACCTAACACCTCATTTCAACCTAGCTAAGACCTAGAATAGCTAGTTAGTAGCAAAATTAGACCAATTGACTCAGTTGAACCTAGTATTGACCAGTAAACCTTAGACATGGCCTAGAAACCTCGTTTTTAAATTGTTAAGCATGTTATTCTTTTAATTCATTAATTAACATTGAATTTCCATAAATAGGTCATTGTGATTCCATTTTGGACCTCGATCCTCACATTTTGCTCAGGACCACAGGCGAGTACATTCTCTGACAGTTTTCATGGTTGATTACTTCTATAAATTGTAGTGTATTTCATACTTGATTCCGACACTATGGATACACGGGTTAGCACCCTAGATCCCCATCACGAGGAGTCGTGGTTGGAATCCATCGTGCTAGCTAGGGGGTGGGGAACTATTAGTAAATTGTGTGATCATATCCAAACATTATATGTACCATAGCTCACCCCACTTCTCACGTCGGGTGCGGCCTGACCACTTATATGCTCCATAGCTGTTATATATGATTAGCCTGACCACTATATGCACCATAGCTAACCAGATGGTTAGCCTGACCTAAAAGAATCATAGCTAATCATATATAACCAGCCTGATCCAGTCCCAAGCCGATCACATAATTAACTAATATTTCAAACACTTAGCTAGATGTTTTATCTTTATTCAGATTTACCTGTTCTAGCATTCACTATTTATTGCTCATTGCTAGATGCTTTATTGTCTATTTCATTTCTCCAGTACTTCACATGTTCAGCTTTTATTTCCATCTTGTATCTCTTACACTGTTTATAGATTTTGTCAATTTAATGAAACTGCTGTTAGTGCTTGTGTTTCGCTCCAATCCTGACTGGATAACAACATTTTCAGAGGACCTGGAGGACTTTTGCCCTACTCATTACGGTCCAGGAATAGAGGAGGATTTCACCCCAGAAATCCCAGAGGAGGTGCCTATCCTAGAGGAGAACATGCCTGCCCATGCTTAGATTATTTTTCTGCATTTATTGCTTTAGACTGAGACTGAGATGTATTTATTTTAATTGTGACTTTGTGAGGTCATTTAGACCCAGGTTTGAGTTGGACTTATTGTGGATGGTTTTATTAGAACTCTTTTCAATTCTCATCGTGCCATTATTCTTATAGCTGTGATTGAGTATATTATAGAACTGTGGCTTATTTTATCATTGTTCTCCGTACGGAGTTGAGACTATTGACAGGATATACTATGTTTGTGACCTAGACAGCGTTCTACCGCCGATGCTGCGGCGTAGGCTGGACGTACCCACGACTCATGCCCAAATTCCGGGTGCGGGTCGTGACTCGTTTTAGTGGTGGCCCATGCAGGTCTAGTCTCTAGTCAGTAGTCTTTGGTTCACATTAGAGCGATATTGTAGTAATAGGAATTAGGCAAGGATATGCTCAATCACAATTAGGGAATTCTGATTCTTATGATACTACTCTTAATGATTTTTCTTTAGAAGTTTACTGTCCTTCCTTGATGATATCGTATTTATTGCCTTAATTGAATCTTTCGATCTGTCTTCAGGATGCCGCCAAGGAGATCCCAGAGACTAGGAGCAGCAGATACGGAGAGGTCTGCCACCTCTCGCGCTGCCGGACAGACATCAGCAGCACCTCCTACATCTCCAGGACAAGTGGGAGTGGCTGCAGCAGTCGGGGGTCCTCCACCACCTGTTCAGAGGGTCCCCGCAGCTACCACCACCACCACCAGCTCAGCATCCAGGAGGTGTGCCCGTCGATGGAGCACAGATGTTCGCTTTGATTCAGGGCATGGTCGACGCTCAGAGGACGTCGGCAGAGGCCCAGAGAGTGCAGGCTGAGGCACATCAGGCCCAGACGGAGATGATGAGGGTGAACATGGAGAATGCTCACCAAGTGGCTCTCCAGGCTGTGGAGAGAGTCGCTCAGCAGCAGCAACAACCTGGTCAGCAACAACAGAGGCCGGAGTGGACTTCAAGAGGATGATGCCTCGGGAGTTCAAGGGGACAGAAGGGATACTCTACGCCGATGATTGGCTAGAGGACATCGAGAGGAACTTGCGTTTGGCGCAGCTTCCAGAGGCGCTCAAGATCGAGGCCGCTGGCAGCCAGATGTTTGACATTGCCTTGACGTGGTTTCGCACGGAGCCGAGACTCTTACGCAGAGGACTCACTTGGAAGGATTTCAGGAAGCTCTTCAAGGAGAAATTCTTTCCTGACGTTGCCCTAGGAGCCTTGGAGAGTCAGTTCCATGACTTAGTCCAGGGGAGCTCGTCCGTCGATGAGTATGCCGCGGAGTTTAGCCGCCTGAGCCGCTTCGCGCCGTCGATGATTAGAGATCTGGGGGACAGGGCCCGGAAGTTCAGAAAGGGGCTGACAAGGGAGATCAAGTCTCGCACGTTGGGACGTCGCACTGCTACTTTCGAGAACATATTGATGGATGCCCAGGTAGCCGAGGACGACTTGGACCTCAGGCCCAAGAGGGGACGCGATATTACCGGAGGGGCAAACAGCAGTGCGGGACCAGGCAAGCGTCCACACTTTCAGCAACAGCAGCAGAGGCCCTTCCAGCAGCAGCACCAGCAGCACCAGGCACCAGCCCGAGGGCAGGTTCAGTAACAGCAGCAGAGGCAGACTCAGCCCGCCATCCAGTGTGCGTACTGCGGGAAGATGGGACATACTAGAGATATCTGCAGGCATAGATTGGGCTCATGTTTGTCCTGCGGATCGACGACACATCAGCTAAGGGATTGCCCTACCATTCGGACTCGTCCAGGCCAGGGTGGAGCAGCCGCCCAGAGAGGACCAGGCAGGGTACCAGCAGCACCAGGAGGCCAACAGCAGAGGGGACCACTTCCACCGCAAAATCAGAGGTTTGCCCAGCATCAGCAGCAGAGAGGTGCACCCCAGGGGCGAGCGTACGCCATGGCAGTCGAGGAGATCGAGCCGGCAGGAGACTTGATCACAGGTTCGGTTCTTCTCGATTGTATTTCCGCATTTACCTTATTCGATTCTGGCGCTTCCCATAGTTTTGTGTCTGTATCATATGCACTTCGACATCATTTAGACACAGAACCATTAGCTAGGACTTGCAAGATCATGACTGGAGGAGGTATTATCCTAGTCCGTGATCACTGCAAGGACCGGAGAGTGTCAGTAGGAGGCCGAGACTTGAGCGTGAGCTTACTTGTCATGCCACTTCCGGGGTACGATATTGTACTCGGAATGGACTGGTTGAGTAGGCATCATGCTACTATAGATTGTTATAGAGGCAGAGTATTGTTTAGACCACCAGGAGAGCCGGAGTTTGAGGTCGTCAGAGGAGCAGCGGAACAGAGAGGGAGCACATTTTGCGGAGCCAGGACGGAAGAAGAGGAGTTGCCACATCCTCTGATAGCGGAGTTCCTGGATGTATTTCCAGAAGAGTTGCCAGGCTTGCCGCCAGACAGAGATGTTGAATTCTCTATAGACTTGGTTCCAGGAGCGGAGCCCATTTCACAACATGTCTATAGAGTCAACAACAGCGAGCTGGCAGAACTGAAGAAGCAAGTTGAGGAGCTGCAGGACAAAGGCTTCATCAAATCCAGTTCATCACCATGGGGAGCTCCGGTATTGTTCGTACCGAAGAAGGACGGCACGGTGCGCATGTGCATTGATTATAGAGCTTTGAACAATATCACTATCAAGAACAAGTACCCGCTGCCGAGGATAGATGATCTTTTCGACCAGTTGAGCGGGGCGAGGGTGTTTTCGAAGATTGATTTGAGGTCAGGCTATCACCAGGTGAAGGTGAAGAAAGAAGACACGCCAAAGACAGCTTTTCGGACCAGATACGGCCAGTTTGAGTTCATGGTGATGCCATTTGGTTTAACCAATGCACCGGCAGTATTCATGAACTTGATGAACAAGGTGTTCCACCAGTACCTTGACAAGTTCGTGGTGGTGTTCATCGATGATATTTTTGTGTATTCCAAGACCCCGGAGGAGCACGAAGAGCACCTGAGATTGGTCTTAGAGACTCTCAGGAGGGAGAAGCTGTACGGGAAACTCTCTAAGTGTGAATTTTTCCTTGACAAGGTTGAATTTCTTGGGCATGTGGTATCGGGTGACGGAATCTCGGTTAACCCACAGAAGATCGAGGCAGTAGAGTCGTGGGCTACCCCCAGTTCGGTAGCTGAGATCAGGAGTTTTCTCGGGCTAGCAGGATATTACAGGAGGTTTGTACAAGACTTCTCCAAGATTGCAGTGCCGATGACCAGACTGACTAGGAAGGACGTGGATTTTGTGTGGACAGAGGAGTGCCAGGCTGCATTTGATGAGCTGAAGAAGAGGTTGACGACAGCTCCAATTTTGACATTGCCATCAGGGACAGGTGGTTTCACCATCTACAGTGATGCTTCAGGGAAGGGCCTGGGATGTGTTCTTCAACAGCACGGGAAGGTAATTGCCTATGCTTCCAGGCAGTTACGCCCTCATGAAAAGAATTATCCCACCCACGACTTAGAGTTGGCAGCAGTTATCTTCGCTCTAAAGCTGTGGAAACATTACCTGTACGGAGAGCGTGTGGAAATCTTCACAGACCACAAGAGCTTGAAGTACGTGTTCACACAGAAGGAGCTGAACATGAGACAGAGGAGGTGGTTAGAGTTGATGAAGGACTTTGACATCTCATTGCAGTACCATCCAGGGAAGGCCAACGTAGTCGCCGATGCCTTGAGCAGGTATCCGATGGCTATGTACTTGACAACAGATAGGCATTTGTTGGCTGATTTAGAGAGCTTGGAGATTGAGGTGTTAGTTCCCGGTACTGAGATCCAGATGTGGGGATTACAGATGCAGTCCGAACTGATGGACAGGATCAGAGCTGCGCAGTACGATGATGAGACTCTGAGGAGTATCAGAGCACAGGTTCAGATGGGATTGTCGGACGACTTCACTATCGCAGATGATGGTTCTCTACGGCACGGCACGAGGATATGTGTGCCTAGCGGGGAGCTGCGCGAGGAGGTTTTGCAGGAGGCACACCGCTCTCAGTACTCGATGCATCCCGGTGCCAACAAGATGTATCGAGACTTGAGGGAGCACGTATGGTGGTATGGAATGAAGCGCGAGGTAGCACGCTTCGTATCTCGGTGTCTAGTGTGCCAGCAGGTAAAGGCAGACCGGCAGAGGCCAGGAGGTTTGCTTCAACCTTTACCGATTCCAGAATGGAAATGGGAGCACGTGACCATGGATTTCGTTTCAGGGCTTCCACGTTCTCCAGGAGGGAAGGACGCGATTTGGGTTATCGTGGACAGGTTGACCAAATCAGCCCATTTCTTACCTTTCAAGGTGGGCACGTCGACAGAGAGGCTCGCAGAGATGTACGTGAGTCAGATTGTTAGGCTTCATGGAGTTCCTGTGAGCATCGTCTCAGATCGGGATAGTCGTTTCACTTCCCACTTCTGGAGGAGTCTGCAGGCTAGCTTGGGCACTCAGCTCAAGTTCAGTACCGCATATCACCCCCAGACAGACGGGCAGTCTGAAAGGACTATTCAGACTCTCGAGGATATGCTACGCACTTGCGTTCTAGATCTCGGAGGTTCTTGGGAGGATCATCTGCACCTGGTAGAGTTTGCTTACAATAACAGCTACCAGGCCAGCATCGAGATGTCACCATTTGAGGCTCTTTATGGACGGAGGTGTCGTACACCGCTATCGTGGGACGATGTTGGAGAGAGAGCCTTGCTAGGACCAAAAATGGTCGTGGATGCAGCAGAAAAGGTGAAACTCATCAGAGACAGACTGCGAGTGGCGCAGGACAGACAGCGGCATTGGGCCGACAGCCACCGTAGACCCCTTGAGTTTCAGGTATAGATTGTTGTTTTCTGGTTGTGTTTGTTGTTATTCAGACTGCATGTTGAGACTGTTTTGTGTTAGGTTGGCGATCTAGTGTTCCTACGGATTTCTCCGACGCGTGGAACGATTCGTTTTGGCAGAGGCGGAAAGCTTAGCCCACGCTACATCGTACCCTTCAGTATTCTGGCGAGGGTAGGTGCAGTGGCATATAGACTGGACTTGCCGCCTGCATTGGAGGGAGTGCATAATATGTTCCACGTGTCGCAGCTGAGACGGTACGTGGCCGACCCTAGTCACGTACTTGATCACTCGGAGATTGAGGTTGGTCCAACGCTCAGCTACCCTGAGCAGCCCGTGGAGATCTTGGACCGCAGGGAGAAGGTGTTGCGGAACCAAACTATTCCTTTGGTTCGCGTAGCATGGAGACATCACTCTCCAGGGGAGTCGACCTGGGAGAGAGAAGACGAAATGCGCGAGCAATACCCGTATCTCTTCCAGACTTGAGGTATATTTCCTTTTCTGGTTTCATCCTTGTTGTAGTTCAGTCCAATTTCGAGGACGAAATTTCTTTTAGGAGGGTAGACTTGTCACTACCATTTTTCCATATAAGGGTATTTCTATAATTTAGCTATTTTAAATAATTATGAATTTAATTAATTTGCTGAGTTTTATAAACTAATTATATTTATTAGTGATATTTGGTTTAAGGTAGAAACCCTAGAACTCATTAGGACAGACCCTAGTGAGTCAACCCTAATGTGTAAACCCTATTCTAGCAAAACCCTAGAATTTTAAGATTAGGGTGAACCCTCAAAACCCTAGACTGACTTAACCTGAGTCTATTAGGTCCTACATGACTTAACATAAAGGTTTAAACCTAAAGTTGTGCAAGGAAACCCTAGAACTAGGTTTATATATAAAGGAAGCTTCTCACAAAGCCATCCTTCATATAGACAGGAGAAACCCTAGCCTCCACAAGAGAAACCATCTCCCCTCTCCAAAAATTCGAAACCCTAACCCTAGGTTCCATTTTCTCCTTCTCCAAAGCAAGGAAAGAGGGTCAGGAAGCCTTGGAAAAGAAGAACTTCATTGAAGAAACCTTCCCTGCAGGTAAAACCCTAGTTTTACTCATTTAAATTCTGTGTACAGATGATAATGGCCATTAGGAACCCCCAAATCTGTGTGTAGTTCAATTTTAGGGTTTTTGGATTAGGTTTTGGTGACCAACATAGTTTTTCCCAATTATTAAGAACCCTAACCCTAGATTTTGGGTAGGTAGACTGATTTCATCCCATCTGTGTAAGTTGAACCCGACTTTAGGGTTTGGATTAGAGGAATTTTGGGTTCTTATGCAAAAGACCACTTTTCTGTGCACCATGTGTTTGTGGAAATGTTTCCAGTGAGGGAATACCTAAGTTTGACCTAGTTCTTAGGAACCTTGATTTGTATATATATACGTATATGTGTATGTGTAGTGTATACCTACGTATATGTGAACTGTGTATGCTAATCGATGGGGGATTTACTGTAAATTCGGGTATGTGCAATGGGGGAAGGCTTTGTTCAGTCGGGTTCTGGGAATTTCTGTGTGTGCAGAGCAGTCGGGTTGGGGGAGGAATACATGTATATGTATGTATGAGGGTTGTGGTTACTCCTTGCTGTGCAGATTTCAGTGGTGTACTGTGTGTTTCAGTATAGATTTCAGCCTGTGTTCTCAGTTAGAGGGGAAACTGTGCTGTGGTTGTGTGTGTATGTGGCTGTGCATGTGTATGTGTGAGTATTAGTTTAGAGGAGCAAGGAGAGGGAGTTGTGTAGCAGTGTCTTAGTGTTTTAGTGTCTTAGTTGATTTCACTGTGTGTATGTGTACCAATAGTTAACTGTGTATCAGGATGGAGAGGTCAGTGTGTATCCTAGAGATATCTAGGTTTGTACATGTGTGTGTGTTCTCAGTTAGAGGGTAAACTGTGTATGTGTGTTGATGTAGTTCACTGTGATGGGTTGAATGTGTGTGTCAGTTTCAGAACTATACTGTGTGTTTGAAATCTGTTAAACTGAAGTCTGTGTGCACATGTGGGTGTGTGTACTGTGTCAATTCAGTCACTTGTGCCTGTGTGAGAAGGAAGGGAGAGAGGGAAATTGTATACTGTGTGTGAGGATGCTTTAGTGTTGTGTAGCAGTTCCAGTTTGTGAAAACTGTGAATTACCTGTGTCCAGTAGCAGCATGTCTGAATGTGAATTTGTGTATGAAATTAGTGCACTGCCTGTGTAACAGTGTGCTGTGAAGTGCAGAGTTCTGTGTACAGATATGTGTCTATGTGTGTATTAAGGATATTAGTGTTTGAATACCATTGTTTATATGAGTGTCCAGGTCTGTAGGTTAGTTGGGAGAAATGTCAGGATCTTAGGGTGCAGATACTGAGGTATCAGTCCTATTTTAGGACAAGTTCAGGTAGGGAATGCAGGGTATATGTGAGGTTGTTCGAGAGTATCAGTGATTGAGTATAGAAGTGGAGGTTCATATAGGTGTGGGTTAATGATTAATTCAGTGAAGGTTAGTGTGGAATGATTTGGAGCAGGGCCAGGTCTGTCCAGACTTGGATTAGTACCTAGTTGCAGTAGCAATATTTAGTTGCAAGGTGGGTGTTGTAGCAGTATACATGTTGCAGTGGATTAGTGTGGTGTATCTTAAGTATTAGAGTGGTAAGCCTGAGGATATTTTAGCTAGGTAGAGTTGATATATGCAAGTGGTAACTTAGTGTAGGTAAGTTGTATGAGTGTGAGGTAATGGATTATTATCCAGGTATTGTTGTACTAAGGTACTAGTGATGTAGTATGGGTTAGGACACTAGTTCTAGCTAAGATATTAGTTGTGTTAGGTTATGATATTAATATTAGGATGTTAAGCTAATAACTATATTACACACATATGGTATAACTTATATATATGTTATTGATACCATACTTATTAGTGTATATGTACAATAGTTATGCAAGTTTATATAAGTATATACATATAGATATTATTTTATTAGCTAGTATTAGTTAACCATAGCTAGTATGAACCTAGAAGCAAGGTATTAACTAGTTTTGACCAAAAACCTAGAGTTGACTTAGTAAACCTAGTATAGACCTAGAAACGACCTAACACCTCATTTCAACCTAGCTAAGACCTAGAATAGCTAGTTAGTAGCAAAATTAGACCAATTGACTCAGTTGAACCTAGTATTGACCAGTAAACCTTAGACATGGCCTAGAAACCTCGTTTTTAAATTGTTAAGCATGTTATTCTTTTAATTCATTAATTAACATTGAATTTCCATAAATAGGTCATTGTGATTCCATTTTGGACCTCGATCCTCACATTTTGCTCAGGACCACAGGCGAGTACATTCTCTGACAGTTTTCATGGTTGATTACTTCTATAAATTGTAGTGTATTTCATACTTGATTCCGACACTATGGATACACGGGTTAGCACCCTAGATCCCCATCACGAGGAGTCGTGGTTGGAATCCATCGTGCTAGCTAGGGGATGGGGAACTATTAGTAAATTGTGTGATCATATCCAAACATTATATGTACCATAGCTCACCCCACTTCTCACGTCGGGTGCGGCCTGACCACTTATATGCTCCATAGCTGTTATATATGATTAGCCTGACCACTATATGCACCATAGCTAACCAGATGGTTAGCCTGACCTAAAAGAATCATAGCTAATCATATATAACCAGCCTGATCCAGTCCCAAGCCGATCACATAATTAACTAATATTTCAAACACTTAGCTAGATGTTTTATCTTTATTCAGATTTACCTGTTCTAGCATTCACTATTTATTGCTCATTGCTAGATGCTTTATTGTCTATTTCATTTCTCCAGTACTTCACATGTTCAGCTTTTATTTCCATCTTGTATCTCTTACACTGTTTATAGATTTTGTCAATTTAATGAAACTGCTGTTAGTGCTTGTGTTTCGCTCCAATCCTGACTGGATAACAACATTTTCAGAGGACCTGGAGGACTTTTGCCCTACTCATTACGGTCCAGGAATAGAGGAGGATTTTACCCCAGAAATCCCAGAGGAGGTGCCTATCCTAGAGGAGAACATGCCTGCCCATGCTTAGATTATTTTTCTGCATTTATTGCTTTAGACTGAGACTGAGATGTATTTATTTTAATTGTGACTTTGTGAGGTCATTTAGACCCAGGTTTGAGTTGGACTTATTGTGGATGGTTTTATTAGAACTCTTTTCAATTCTCATCGTGCCATTATTCTTATAGCTGTGATTGAGTATATTATAGAACTGTGGCTTATTTTATCATTGTCCTCCGTACGGAGTTGAGACTATTGACAGGATATACTATGTTTGTGACCTAGACAGTGTTCTACCGCCGATGCTGCGGCGTAGGCTGGACGTACCCACGACTCATGCCCAAATTCCGGGTGCGGGTCGTGACAAACTGGCAGGGAACCAGGTCCTCAAAGGGATATAACAAGGTACAAAAATACAGCATGCCAAGTATAACAGAAAGTACAAGTACAACGATGCAGTAATCTAGCATAACCAACTAAGTGTGACACAGTTGGAAGATAATGTTCGACGCATGGGCTATCCAAAATAAAATTGTAGCTCCGAACACAGAGACACACGGAGCGTACCGTAGCTCCGAGCACAGAGTTACACGGGTGATACAACTACACTAGATACATGATTACTACAAAAATAATACATATACATATATAAGCGCGTACAGAGGAGCCCAAACGTCTAGTATCTGTATTATCCATCCCAAGCGGTCAACGATGGTGCGCTGAACCTGAACCTCTATCCAACAGTCTCGTCACACAGAAATAACTCAACAGACGCGACCCTAAGGTCGTCCCAGTCTCGGGTCATGATGTCAGTATCAGGATACGGGAATCTGCCATAATATTAGTGTATAAATGTGTCCTGGGGTGACGATATACTCAGGTATGTACATCGAGGTATTATGAACATCTAGCATTCGTTACAAAATGTTATATCGAACGTCTGCACCCGAATGTGATCTGGACGCGAAGTATCGATCGTAAACAATACGCAAACAATATACATAATAAAATAATAGATATCTATAATCTGAAATACAGGGTGGCAAGGTACACTTGCATGCGTCCGACTGCTGATGACGGGGATCCGGTACCTCGTCCAAGTTCTCAGGTCCCGTAGTACCTAGAGATGAGATACAAACCCAAATCAATAATCTATCATACGACAAACAGGGGTGTGACACGTGTCTATACATATGCTCAGTCTCAGCTACGACTCACAAGGACAAGACGCTAGGGGGTTGACCACAGTTGACTATTGAAACAATACATCAAATTAACTAGTCATCTGTACCATATCATCAAACCAAACCTCAATCTTACTCTATTCATCACGATATTTTGTGGTTCAAAACACGATCCAATCCTCAGTTTTACCTCAGTGTTCACAGATGTTAACATGCACATTGACGAATCTCAACTCAAATAAATAACTGATATTTATTAGACTTTCAATAGTAACCCATGGGTTTATATCACTCTACAATTTCATAATAATGAACCTGCTCCTCAATGACAATCAATGTTTTACTATCCTCAGCATCATTCCATAACAATTAAATTTACTTATCAACGTTAATCAATTGTATATAATAAATAACTCCCAAAGTCTCGTATGATATTTTAACCCTAAACTCATTATATTTATCATTTTAACCATCAACGCAGATATTTTGTCACATCATACCATAAAATCCATTGCATTCACATACCAACAATTTCATGTAATAACCCCAAAATCTCTATTTAGCATTCAACCATTAATTTGCATTTATTAATAATGTATTAACTCTAAAATCTCCATGAATTCAAAACCCTAAAGCTCAACATATATCATAAAACTCATGCATTCATAACTCTAAAATCTCAACCTAGCATTTTTAAGCCTTATTTATTAACCATGTAATTTATCCTCTGATATTTCTAATACGAATATAACCCCAAACGAAGATCCAATTATCCTCAAATCCCTACTTAATGTATATCCATAATTCTATTTCAAAACTTATGAAAATAATCCCTAACCACATATCAATAACACAAACCCTAACTAACTACATCAACCCTAATTATACCTCCTTAACCACAAGATTCATATATACTACACTACTATTACACATAAACAATTATATGAATGTATAGAGAGAGGGGGGAGATGTGTTTCACCTCGGCGATATGTAGTGGTGGTGTTGGCCGGTTCTGTTGTGGTCGATGGGGTGGAACTCGCCGAAGAGAAGTCGTGGTGAGGCCGAATAGGTGATGGTCCAATGGTGGTGGTGGAGATCGGGCTATTGTGGTAGTGGAGGTGCTGGTGTAATGGTGGTGGTGGAGGTGATGCAATGGCAAAGCTTGCCGGAGCAAGGAGGCGGAGGAGGACTGGAGGTCGAGGGGTGCTCGGCTGGTGGTGGAGTGGTCGGCTACACTGCAGGCCGCCAGAGTAGATCGTCACTGCGCCGGAGAATATCTGCTGCGCCTGGTTGTGGACTCGCACGGTGGTGCTCGGGCCCGCCGGAGTAGGTAAAGCTTGTGGTGATGTTGCTGGATCGTCGGAGGTTGTGGTATGCAGTCGGAGGGAAGTGGGTGGCAGGAATATAGCAGGTCGCCGGTGAAGAGGTCATGGCAGCGCCGGATCGGGGTGGCTGGGTTCGGTGCGGTCAACGAAGTGGGGTAGCGTGGTGGTGGAACGGTCAGTGGCTCACTGGAGCTCTGCAGTCGGTGGTCGGAGAAGGGGCTCGGTTGGCTCCTTATTAGTTTAAAAGAAGAAGAAGGTGAAGCTAAAGAGTAGGAGGAGAAGAAGAAAGGAAAAAATGAAGAAGTAGAAGAAGAAGAAGAAGAAGAAGAAGAAAGGAAGAATAAGAAAAATAGGCTACGTATGGAGAGGAGGGAAGGAGAGAGAAAGGGGGTGGAGGTTTCTCTAGACATAGGGGAAGAGTATTGATGGAGACATTTAATAGGGAGGGGTGTTAGGATTGGATGGTGGGGATTGACCCAATTTAAATGGGTGGTGGTGATTGCCCATGAAGGAAATGTTTTCTTCATCCAAAAGAGAGGGAGGAGGGATGTTGACTTGGTCAAAGGAGAGGGGCTTCTCCATTTGGCCTAGACCAATGAGATTTTGACACGTGTTACGACATTTGCAATTTAGCCCCTTAAGTTTGGATATTTGTACAAACACATAAAATGATGGGAAAATTGTGGGAGAATTGGTGTTTGGTGTTTTGTAGGGTGAGAGGGTATTATGTGTTTGGCATAGGCTTAATTAAATGGGCATTGGGATTAAATGGGGATTAAAATAGGATTAGTCAAAATTGTATCCCCGATTTAATTAGAATAAAATTGTCCCGCACTTTTAAATTAAATGGGGGCACTTGGGGTCTAAATTTGGAAATGACACAAAGGTCAAAAATGGTGTAGGCTTGGAGTCAGTCTTGGACCCTTAAGTTGGTCCAGCTCAACGGGTTAAGTTGGTATCTCAAAAGTGAAGGTAACGACACAGGTGTCCGACATAGAATTTAATTATAGGATTTTTGATACGGGAAGTTGTGCAATTAATTTAGGGCACAACGGATTTAATTTAGAGTGAGGGAAAAGTCCAGTGCCTAAATTGGTGAGTTAAGTCAGAAGTACAATAGTCTGATGGAATTTATAGGCTGATATTGGGCTCCGAATAATTCAATAATGGTAGGGCGCGCCAAGGGTTTAATTAATTAATAACAGACATTTGCAACCATACTCTAAACCTCAAACATCTGCTGCTAAACTAAAATTTTTCAACCCATACCTGACTATCTATAAAATTAATTGAGGAGGTTTACATCCTTCCCAACTTAGAAAAATTTTGTCCCCGAAATTAAAAGTAAAGCACGATAATAGCTAAGAGAATTTAAAAACAAGCTAGTAATCAAATGTGGTACATAAATTCGTACCTTGCTCCGCAAATAAATATGGAAACGGCTGTCGAATGGAATCCTCGCCTCCCAGGTAGACTCGTCTGGCGAATGATGCTTCCATGCAACTCTAACCAGTCGAATAGTCTGCCCTCTCAAAGTCTTCTCACTGTGATCGAGGATCTCAACTGGCTGCTCTACGTAAGATAGACTGGGCCCGATTGTAATATCCGAATGATCAAGCACGTGGCTAGGGTCTGCCATGTATCTCCTCAACTGCGATACGTGAAATACGTCATATACTCCTTCTAATGATGGATGCAATGCAAGACGATAATCATTTTTGCCAACTCGTTCTATGATATCAAAAGGTTCGATGTACCTCGGACTCAGCTTGCCTCTGCCTCCGAATCTTATGGTACCACGAGTAGGCGATATCTTCAAAAGTACATGGTCACCTTCCTTGAACTCCAAAGGTCTGCGGTGCGTATCTGCCCAATGTTTCTGTCTGCCCTGTGCTGCACGCAGGTGGCTATGAATCTGCTTGACTTTCTCAACTGTCTGTGTCATCAACTCTGAGCCAAGTATCTGACGCTCTCCCACGCCACTCCAACATACTGGTGACCTACATTTCTTGCCGTACAGTGCCTCATAAGGTGCCATCTGTATGCTAGCCTGGCAGCTATTATTATAGGAGAATTCTACCAAGTACAGATGGTCCTTCCAAGGTCCTCCAAAATCGATCATGCACGCTCTTAATATATCCTTTAATATTTGTATCGTGCGCTCTGACTGGCCATCAGTTTGGGGATGATGTGCAGCACTGAACTTGAGACGAGTTCCTAGACTCTCATGTATACTCCGCCAAATATGTGACTTGAATCTAGAATCACGATCCGATACAATGCTGACAGGCACTCTATGTAGTCGTACTATCTGCCTCATATACATGTCAGCTAATATCTCCGTGGACTGCCCAACTCTGAAGGGCAAGAAATATGCAGACTTGGTGAGTCTGTCTACGACCCAAACTGCATCCTTCCCGCTAGGGCTCCTCGGAAATCTTGTGACGAAGTCCATTGTAATGTGTTCCCACTTCCACTCGGGAATGGGAAGCGGCTGCAATAGTCCTGCACTCCTCTGATGTTCAGCCTTGACTTGCTGACAAACTAAACATCTCGCCATGAATCTTGCAATCTCTCTCTTCATCCCATGCCACCAGAAATATTGCCTCAAATCTCGGTACATCTTCGTACCCCCAGGATGAATAGAATAATCGAGCTATGAGCCTCGGTTATTAACTCTTGGCGTAGCTCGCCACTCGGAACGTATAAGCGATCTCCATGCCTCAATGTTCCGTCTTCATGAATCATAAGTCCCGTTTGAATGTCGGCCTATGTCCTTTCTTGCAGTCGTCTAAATCTCGTATCTGTAGGCAAGGCTGCCTTGATCCTCTCAATAGATGTGGACTGAACCTCGAGACTGGCCATCCGTCCATCCATGCCTGGCAATACAATCTCAATCCTGAGTTCCTGAAAATTCTCTAACAACTGGCGATGAGTCATAAAAATATGCCATAGGCTTCCTGCTTAAGGCATCTGCTACTACATTCGCCTTGCCATGGTGGTACTGTAACTCGATATTATAATATGTCATAAATTACAGCCAGCGCCTCTGTCCCATGTTGAGCTCCCTCTGCGTGTAGACATACTTCAGAATTTTTGTGTTTTGTACAAATCTTAACATGCTCTCCATAAAGGTAGTGTCGCCATAGCTTTAGTGCAAATATCACTGCAGCTAGATCTAGGTCGTGCATCTGATAGTTTTTCTCATGAACCCTTAGTCGTCCTGATGCGTAGATTATATATTCTATCTAATCATAACTCATATTTGCTGAGCTTGACATACAGTCTCTCCTACCTCAGCGTCTCCGATACAATCCTGAGATGTCTCTCATGCTCCTCCTGTCTCTTGGAATATACCAAGATATTGTCGATAACTACCACCATAAACTTATTTAAGTACTGGTGGAAAGCACTGTTCATCAAACTCATAAATACTGCTGGCCCGTTGGTTAAACCAGACATCATGACTAAAAACTCATAGTATCCATACTTCGTCCGAAGCGCCGTCTTTGGAATATCTTATCTTTGTACCTTGATTTGATATTAGCCTGATCTGAGATCGATCTTCGTGAATACAAGTTGCGCTGCTAAGATAATCAATTAAATTATCGCTGCGCAGCATAGGGTACTTTTTCTTTATCGCTACGGCATTTAATGCCCTATAATCAATACACAAGTATACTGTCTCATCCTTCTTTGGTACTATTTAGATGGTTAATTTCCATGGAGAAATACTAGCCCGACTGAAACCCTTGTCTAAGAGATCCTCTACTATGGACCTTTAACTCAACCAACTCTATCGATGCTAGTCTGAAGACAAGTAAATAAATGGCTCGGCTCTTGGAGTCAACTCTATAGCGAACTCTATCTCTCTGTCAAGTGGCAGTCCCTGAAGGTTCTCTTGAATCACATCCTCAAACCCTGATAAAATATGGGGTACACTAGTTCACCTTGCATTGTGTGCCCCTGAGGTAGATGGGCACCATACTCCTGGGCTCCTTGAGGAAACCCAACTCAGGGTAACCTGGTGGTCTAAAAAAATAATGCAACTACGTCGATAATCCAGCATCACATGGTATTGGCTCTACCAATCCATGTCTAGGATAAGGTCATAGTCTAGACTAAACCTCATAATAATTTCTCCCATTTTGTTTCCAACATCAATCCTCAAAAGAAAAAAAAAATCTCGCCTAATGTATAATTTCTCTTCTCCTCAAGGTTTTCCCTAAAATTGTATTCCTCAAATTTCTTCTTTTTGTTATTTATCTCTCCAAGTCATATAGTACAATAATGGTATCACTCAAGCACATAATAGGATTCCTGGAATCAGATCATTATCTTCCAAGTGAGAGCCTGAAATTTTATCTTCTCTTGTCCATAATATCATTCCTGATATCGCTACCATTTACAACAACTAATTCCTAGCATCGGGCTATGCACTTCCATAAATTTTTCTAGGTCATGATCAACAATCCTTCCAGCTCCCAGTACTAACAAGATCACTGCTATCTCAAGTACGAATAGGGTACTACTGGTTCCAATTCTCTTACTACCCTTCCATACTAGTTCTATTATCCAAAAGAACCTATCAATCTATCCTACTCAGGGTAACAATCTTCTTAGAGAATGTTATACGAATTCTGTCTTCTGTCGTCTGGGCTACGATCTTCTTCTGGAGGAAACCATCAGGCACAAGCGTCCGTCTTCCGAATGATAGGGGATGAGAAACAATGATAACGATATTGACAAAAATTGAACGAATACAAATTAGAAGTCCAAGGGCGATAATCACATACAAAGGGAGTTTTTTAAATCGATTATGGATTGAGATCCTATTCAACAATAAATCATAATATCTAGTCCTAATTTGCAGGCTCGCTTGGCACAGTCAGGTGACCAAGACAATTTAAAATGGACCTACATGGGCTACCACAAAAATATGTCATGTCCTAGTCCCAAAATACGTAGGACCAGGAATATGTGACACGTCAGCTACGCATTTAACCAGACTCTGGTCTGACTCGAATACGTATAAGCTGTATAATATAAAGGGCACTATCTAAATTTTCCATAAATGTAAACCTCTATGTCTCAATTCATAATTTACAGCAGTATACAAGAAAGAGCTATATGTGCTAAAGTCGGCTGCCCAATAACACACAAACTCGAATAGACTCGAGAAGAGATGAGTCTACAAATACTAGGCTACAACAGCAGATGAATAATCAATAAGAATAAAATAACCATAATGCCGGTGGAAATGATATGAGTACCTGGTACAGTGCCGGCAAGGCATGACACTCCATCAGCAACTCCAATTGCTCCGTAATTATCTATGCTGCAAAACTGGCAGGGAACCAGGTCCTCAGAGGGACGTAATAAGGTACAAAAATACAGCGTGCCAAGTATAATAGAAAGTACAAGTGCAACGACGGGGTAATCTAGCATAACCAACTAAGTGTGACACAGTTTGAAGACAATGTTCGACGCGTGGGCTATCCAAAATAAAACCGTAGCTCCAAACACAGAGACACACGGGGCGTACCGTAGCTCCGAGCACAGAGCCACACGGGTGATACAACTACACTAGATACAGGATTACTATAGAAATAATATATATACATATATAAGCGCGTGCAGAGGAGCCCAAACATCTAGTAACTGTTATCCCCATCCCAAGCGGTCAACGAAGGTGCGCTGAAACTGAACCTCTATCTAACAGTCTCGTCACACAAAAATAACTCAACAGACGCGACCCTAAGGTCGTCCCAGTCTCTGGTCATGATGTCAGTATCAGGATACATGAATCTGGCACAATATCAGTGTATGAATGTGTCCTGGGGTGATGATATACTCAGGTACGTACATCGAGGTGTTACGAATATCTAGCATTCGTTACAAAATGTTACGTCGAACGTCTGCACCCGGTTGTGATCCGGACGCGAAGTATCGATCGTAAACCATACGCGCATAATGTACATAATAAAACAATAGATATCTGTAATCTGAAATACAGGGTGGCATGGTACACTTGCCTGCGTCCGGCTGCTGATGACGGAGATCCGGTACCTCGTCGAAGTCCTCAGGTCCCGTAGTACCTAGAGATGAGATACAAACCCAAATCAATAATCTATCACACGGCAAACAGGGGTGTAACACACTTTTATACATATGCTCAGTCTCAGCTACGACTCACAGGGACAAGACGCTAGGGGGTTGACCACAGTTAACTATTGGTACAATATATCAAATCAACTAGTCATCTGTACCATATCATCAAACCATACCTCAATCTTACTCTATTCATCACGATATTCCGTGGTTCAAAATACGATCCAATCCTCAGTTTTACCTCAGTGTTCACAGATGTTAACATGCACATTGACGTGTCTCAACTCAAATAAATAACTAATATTTATTAGACTTTTAATAGTAACCCATGGGTTGATATCACTCTACAATTTTATAATAATTAACCTGCTCCTCAATAACAATTAATGTTTTACTATCCTCAGCATCATTCTATAATAATTAAATTCGCTTATCAACGTGAATCAATTGTATATAATAAATAACTCCCAAAGTCTCGTATGATATTTTAACCCTAAACTCATTATATTTATCATTTCAACCATCAACGCAGATATTTCGTCACATTATACCATAAAATATATTGCATTCACATACCAACAATTTCATGTAATAACCCCAAAATCTCTATTTAGCATTCAACCATTAATTTGCATTTATTGATAATGTATTAACTCTAAAATCTCCATGGATTCAAAACCCTAAAGCTCAACATATATCATAAAACTCATGCATTCATAACCCTAAAATGTCAACCTAGCATTTTTTAAACCTTATTTATTAACCATGTAATTTATCCTCTGATATTTCCAATATGAATATAACCCCAAACGAAGATCCAATTATCCTCAAATACCTACTTAATGTATATCCATAATTCTATTTCAAAACTTATGAAAATAATCCCTAACCACATATCAATAACACAAACCCTAACTAACTACATCAATCCTAATCATACCTCCTTAACCACAAGATTCATATGTACTACACTACTATTACACATAAACGATTATATGAATGTATAGAGAGAGGGGGGAGATATGTTTTACCTCGGCGATGCGTAGTGGTGGTGTTGGCCGGTTGTGTTATGGTCGACGGGGTGGAACTCACCGGAGAGAAGTAGTGGTGAGGCCGGAGAGGTGATGGTCCAATGGTGGTGGTGGAGATCGGGCTATGGTGGTGGTGGAGGTGCTGGTGTAATGGTGGTGGTGGAGGTGATGCAATGGCGAAGCTCGCCGGAGTAAGGAGGCGGGGGAGGACTGGAGGTCGAGGTTGCTCGGCCTGTGGTGGAGTGTTCGGCTACACAGCAGGCCGCCGGAGTAGATAGTCGCTGCGCCGGAGCAGATCTGCTGCGCCTGGTTGTGGACTCGCACGGTGGTGCTCGGGCCCGTCGGAGTAGGTGAAGCTCGTGGGGATATTGCTGGATCGCCGGAGGTTATGGTCTGCAGCCGGAGGGAAGTGGGTGGCAGGAATATAGCAGGTTGCCGGAAAAGAGGTCATGGCAGCGCCGGATTGGTGTGGCTGGGTTCGGTACGATCAGCGATGTGGAGGAGCGTGGTGGTTGAACGGTCAGTAGCTCACCGGAGCTCTGCAGTCGGTGGCCGAAGAAGGGGCTCGGCCGGCTCCTTATTAGTTAAAAAGAAGAATAAGGTGAAGTTAAAGAGTAGGAGGAGAAGAAGAAGAAGAAGAAGAAGAAGAAGAAGAAGAAAAATAGGCTACGTATGGAGAGGAGGGAAGGAGAGAGAAAGGGGGTGGGGGTTTCTCTAGACATAGGGATTAGGGCCAACCTTGGGGGAAGAGTAGTGATGGAGACATTAAATAGGGAGGGGTGTTAGGATTGGATGGTGGGGATTGACCCAATTCAAATGGGTGGTGGTGATTGCACATGAAGGAAATATTTTCTTCATCTAAAAAAGAGGGAGGAGGGATGTTGACTTGGTCAAAGGAGAGGGGCTCTCCATTTGGCCTAGACCAATGAGGTTTTGACACATGTTACGACATTTGCAATTTAGCCCCTTAAGTTTGGGTATTTGCACAAACACATGAAATGATGGGAAAATTATGGGGGAATTGGTGTTTTGTATTTTGTAGGGTAAGGGGGTGTTGTGTATTTGGCATGGGCTTAACTAAATGGGCATTGGGATTAAATGGGGATTAAAATAGGATTAGTGAAAATTGTATCCCCAATTTAATTAGAATAAAATTGTCCCGCACTTTTAAATTAAATGGGGACACTTGGGGTCTAAATTTGGAAATAACACAAAGGTCAAAAATGGTGTAGGCTTGGAGTCAGTCTTGGACCCTTAAGTTGATCCAGCTCAACGGGTTAAGTTGGTATCTCAAAAGTGAAGGTAACGACACAGGTGTCCGACACCGAATTTAATTATCGAATTTTGGATACGGGAAGTTGTGCAATTAATTTAGGGCACAACGTATTTGATTTAGAGTGACGGAAAAGTACAGTGCCTAAATTGGTGAGTCAAGTCAGAAGTACAACAGTCCGATAGAATTTATGGGCTGATATTAGGCTTCGAATAATTCAACAATGGTAGGGCACGCCAAGGGTTTAATTAATTAATAATAGACAAATTCAATCCTACTCTAAACCTCAAATATCTGCTGCTAAACCAAAATTTTCCAACCCATACCTGACTATCTATAGAATTAATTGAGGAGGTTTACAGAGACCACAAATTGAGGTCTTGCCCTAGGGTTCCAGCTCATCCAGCTCAGGGCAAGGCCCAGGCACAGAGAGCACCGGCAAGACCACCAGTAGGACAGCAGAGAGGATCTCCATTGTCGATACAGCAGTAGAGGTTCGTACAGTACCAGTAGCAGCAGAGAGGTGCGCAGCAGGGGCAAGCTTTTGCCCTGACCGTCGAGGAGGAGGAGCCAGTTGGATATGTTATTTTAGGTTCATTCTATCTTGATTCTTTTTTAGCTCATACTTTATTTGCTTCCAGTGCTTTATATAGTTTCGTATCTGTATCTTTTTTTTTGAAGCATCATCTTGATACTGAAACATTGGTGAGGACTTGTAAGATCACGACCGGGGGTGGCATTATCTTGGTCAGTGATGTTTGCAAGGATTGAAGAGTTTCCTTTAGAGGCCGAGAGTTGAGCTCGTATCTACTCGTAATGCCACTTCTGAGCTACGATATAGTACTCGGGATAGACTAGTTGAGTAGGTACCATGCTAATATCGATAATCGTGGAGGCAGGGTTGTATTTCAGACACCAGGAGAGCCAGAGTTTGAGTTTGTTAGAGGAGCAGCAGAGCAGAGCGAGAAAGAATTTTGTGGAGCTATGGTGGAAGAGCAGGAGCTGCCACATCCATTGATTGTAGAGTATATGGACGTCTTTTCTGAGGAATTATTAGGGTTGCCACCAGACCAAGATATAGAGTTCTATATAAACTTGGTGCCAGGCACAGAGCCATTATCACAGCACGTTTATAGGGTTAACAACAATGAACTAGTAAAGTTGAAGGAACAGGTGGATGAGTTACAGGACAAGGACTTTATCCGCTCTAGTTTATCATCGTGGGGTGCTCTGGTATTATTTGTATGAAGAAGGATGGATCAGTACGTATGTGTATCGACTATAGGGTTCTTAACAACCTCACTATCAAGAATAAATACCCGTTGCAGCGGATTGGCGATCTGTTTGATCAGTTGAGCAAAGGTATTCTCGAATATAGACTTGAGATCGGGGTACCACCAGGTGAAAGTAAAGAAGGAAGACATTTCAAAGACAGCTTTCAGGACTCGGTATGGGAAGTTCGAGTTCTTGCTGATGCCGTTTGGGTTGACCAATGCCCCGACGGTATTCATGAACCTGATGAATAAGGTGTTTCATCAGTACTTGGATCAGTTTATTGTGATCTTCATTGATGATTTATTGATATTTTCAAAGACCCCAGAGGAGCATGAGAAGCACCTGAGGATGGTTCTGGAGACTCTTAGAAAGGAGAAACTGTATGGCATACTTTTCAAGTGTGAGTTCTTTCTTGATAAGTTCAAATTCCTCGGGCATGTGATTACAGGAGACGGGATCTCAGTAGACCCGAAGAAGATTTTGACAGTTGAGTCGTGGTCTACCTCGAGTTTAGTGGCAGAGATTAGAAATTTTCTTAGATTGGCAGGCTATTACCGGAGATTTATTCAGGACTTTTTTTAAGATTACAGAGCCGAGGACAAGGCTGACCAGGAAGGACGTGGAGTTTGTCTAGGCTGAGGAGTGTCAGGCCACTTTTGAGGAGATGAAGAAGAGATTGACTACAGCTTAAGTGTTGACATTGCCATTGGGGACAGGAGGATTTTCCATATACAATGATGCTTCGGGTAAGGGTTTGGGATGTGTGTTACAGCCGAACGAGAAGGTGATTGCCCATACTTTCAGGCAATTATACCCTCATGAAAAAAATATCCTACCGATGATTTGGAGTTGGCAGTGTAGCGTCCCGTTCTCCCGGTGCGGAGACCGCGGCTAAGAAACACAAGACGGTATCGTTCGATCGGGATAGATTGAATTAAGAACTCGTCCTCGTTATGGATTTGTTTCTTCGGAATCGATTCCCATATTCAGTGGACTGCGCCCCAAGGATCGGCTTAGCGGCAGAGTCAGGAGGGACCTCTCCGCTGCTATCTTTTATTTGCCTCAGTTTTCGATGTCGCTTGTTGCTTTCGTACTTTGAGTTGGTTTTGGGATTTGCTTATTTTCCTTGAACGGTTTCGATGGTTTCATTATTTTCGTTCATTGAACTGCACTTCTATTCTGAGAATGGAGAGAGAGGAAGAAGTATTAATCGAGCTGTTCGTGTGCAAGTGAACGAGCAGTAGGCGGCTTGCGAACGGAGTCGTGAAGCGCCTCTTTCCTTCTCCCTTCCAAAATCTAAGTGAGTGGCTACCAACCCGATTAGCTAGCCCTGCTTCCAAGCTTCACTCCTTGCCCCGATCAAACGATACCAAGTAATAATTAAAAGAAACCAAGATAAAAGAGAATAGACTTGGTACTTATGCTTGTCAATGAAACTTGTGAACGGTTATATCCTTGCATGCTTGTTCGTTCGAAAATGTTCATCAAATGCATAGATACAAGTTTAAACGTATATCCTGATGCATAAATTTAATGTAGTTGCAATGTAAAATGAATCATGCAATACCGCTTGTCTTGTACTCACGTAGCCTCCGGGCGAATGTTTGTTAACGTAGCCTCTGGGCGAATGCTTGTTAACGTAGCCTCCGGGCGAATGATTGTTAGTGTGCGATCACGGACAACTTGTGTACAAGGTATAGTTCCTGCGGGCGGCTGCTGGGGCACTGGCACCGTTCCGGCTCCGGACAGAACTAACGTTTAGTCTCACGTACTAGGACAGGGTGGTATGCGGCGCCTAACGTTCTTGCACGTAGCAAACCATCTTCGTCACAGACTAATGTCCATTATGGCAATCAAGCCAGTGATCATCGTGTATATTTAAACCTGTTGCATACTAACTTGTGTCTTCATAGCAGGGAAGGCATGGTAAGTATTGTGCAGGTAATTCAGACGGTCAGGTAAAATCCACCTAACGGTGGCACGTTCATTTCAGTAAATTCAATATGCTGCTTACTTGTAAATAAACTAAGGCAAGATAGAAACCCACAAAATATGCATGCTTCACTAAACAACGTGTTGATTGGTATAGTCAGGCTAGCTCGCCTTCACCAGCATGTTTCGATATGCTGACCCTCGTTGAAACAGGTTCTCCGCACCAAGGCGGACCGAGCGAGGAGCCGAAGTCGTCTACCCGATCCAGTCCAGCTGTTGGCGCATCTTCACCGCACCCCTGTATCCTTTTGAAGTCCGAAGCTGCAACTCTTCATACACAAATGCAGCTCCGTGGCAAAGCCGTCCTCCCGCCTGGAGGTCTTTATCGTTTTGAATTTATAAAGGGATGTAATGTACAGGACTGCTATCTCATTTTGAGTCATCTCTTTTGTAAGCCGTTCGGCATATTAGCTAACTCGTTCAAGAGTTTGTAATATTTGTTCATTATCAATAAAGAGAACTTTTCTATGTTTCAAATCTGTGTTTTAATTTATCTGCGTACTCTGAATATGTGCTTGCTATGCAAATCATTAAAGCCTTGTGCGGGCGTAACTCCAGGCCCGCACGACGGTCACGATTCGGAGGACGCGTCATTTGATTCTACGGAATTGGGTCGTGATATAGTGGTATCAGAGCACAGATTCAAAGTTTCTTAGACTTCGTGCTGGAAAAGTTTCTTTAACGATCAAAATTCCTGTGCGAACTCTTGAACTCGCTAGGCCAAAATGAGATACATTCATGCAATAAGTCCATAATATATTATGATCCTAATGTAATTTACCTTCTTTTGAAGGAATGGCTCCAGCGCAATCTGCAGCGCAAACTCCGGACGAAACGCAAGGCCAAGAAAGTAGTTCGGATACTTCGGGAAGTTCAAAGAGCCAGCGAGCCGCGCCAAGCATCGATCCCGTCCAACGAATATTGCAGATGTTGGAGGCAAACCAACAAAGGGACGAGGCTCGCTATGAACGGGCCGAGAAGCGGGCGGAAGAGAGTCAACTCAAGTTTCAAGACAATATAGAAGCACGATTCTCAGTCCAACAGAAGCAGGTAGATACCCTGCAGCAGATCGTTCAGACTTTGGCATCCAACCAGTTCGCGGCAACGCCAGCGACTCTGGTGGAACAGCCCATACTTGAAGTAGAGACGCCGCAAATACCAAGGATGAGGGACGTGACTGCCTTCGACTTTGGCCACTTCAAGAAAGTCTGCAATACCCCATTCAATGGGACTGAGGACCCAGTCGTAGCTCTAGATTGGTTGGCCGAACTTGAAGATCACTTTGCTCTGCTAGAGGTCCCCGAAGAAAAGTGCGTCGCCTGCGCGCAGCTACAGCTCCGCCTCAACGTGCACGATTGGTGGAACGTGCATCGACGATCTCTCCAATTTGATCACGGAGAGGAGGCGATCTCGTGGACGACTTTTCATGCCGCGTTCGAAGAGGAGTTTATACCCCCTCCAGTACAACGTCAAATGGAAAACGAGTTCGTGCAACTGAGGCAAGGCGGTATGACAGTTAAAGAGTACTCCGTCGAATTCAACCGACTCTCCAAATTCGCTAGGGCCTATTTACCTGATGCAGCGAGTCGAGCTAGAAGGTTTGAAGGTGGACTACGCCCTGCCATTCATTCGCACGTAGCCGTTCCTCAGTATCGTACGATGCGTGAAGTCATGAATCACGCCTTATCGTTAGAACCAAAGTATCCTCATGTTGCTGCCGGCGCTGTGCATACATCCAGTCACAAACGCCAAAGCAACGAAGGAGGAAACACCGCTACAAAGCGCCGCAACAACGGTGGTCCGCAGAGAGGGCAGCTATGTCACTTCTGTAGGAGGCCAGGGCACCTGGTCAACGAATGTCGTCTGAAACAAGGATTATGCCTCATCTGTGGCGATGCAAACTACAGAATTCGTGACTGCCCCAAATACTCTGCTAAATATCCCCAACGTAATGTTCCCTGATGGTAGGTCCTGTTCTTAAGTTTCGGGACGAAACTTCCAATTAGTTGGGTAGGATGTAGCGCCCCGTTCTCCCGGAGCGGAGACCGCGGCTAAGAAACACAAGACGGTATCGTTCGATCGGGATAGATTGAATTAAGAACTCGTCCTCATTATGGATTTGTTTCTTCGGAATCGATTCCCATATTCAGTGGACTGCGCCCCAAGGATCGGCTTAGCGGCAGAGTCAGGAGGGACCTCTCCGCTGCTATCTTTTATTTGCCTCGGTTTTCGATGTCGCTTGTTGCTTTCGTGCTTTGAGTTGATTTTGGGATTTGCTTGTTTTCCTTGAACGGTTTCGATGGTTTCATTGTTTTCGTTCATTGAATTGCAATTCTATTCCGAGAATGGAGAGAGAGGAAGAAGTATTAATCGAGCTGTTCGTGTGCAGGTGAACGAGTAGTAGGCGGCTTGCGAACGGAGTCGTGAAGTGCCTCTTTCCTTCTCCCTTCCAAAATCTAAGTGAGTGGCTACCAACCCGATTAGCTAGCCCTGCTTCCAAGCTTCACTCCTTGCCCCGATCAAACGATACTAAGTAATAATTAAAAGAAACCAAGATAAAAGAGAATAGACTTGGTACTTATGCTTGTCAATGAAACTTGTGAACAGTTATATCCTTGCATGCTTGTTCGTTCGGAAATGTTCATCAAATGCATAGATACAAGTTTAAACATATATCCTGATGCATAAATTTAATGTAGTTGCAATATAAAATGAATCATACAATACCGCTTGTCTTGTACTCACGTAGCCTCCGGGCGAATGTTTGTTAACGTAGCCTCTGGGCGAATGCTTGTTAACGTAGCCTCCGGACGAATGATTGTTAGTGTGCGATCATGAACAACTTGTGCACAAGGTATAGTTCCTGCGGGCGGCTGCTGGGGCACTGGCACCGTTCCGGCTCCGGACGGAACTAACGTTTAGTCTCACGTACTAGGACAGGGTGGTATACGGCGCCTAACGTTCTTGCACGTAGCAAACCATCTTCGTCACAGACTAGTGTTCATTATGGCAATTAAGCCAGTGATCATCGTATATATTTAAACCTGTTGCATACTAACTTGTGTCTTCGTGGCAGGGAAGGCATGGTAAGTATTGTGCAGGTAATTCAGACGGTCAGGTAAAATTCACCTAACGGTGGCACGTTCATTTCAGTAAATTCAATATGCTGCTTACTTGTAAATGAACTAAGGCAAGATAGAAACCTACAAAATATGCATGCTTCACTAAACAACGTGTTGATTGGTATAGTCAGGCTATCTCGCCTTCACCAGTATGTTTTGATATGCTGACCCTCGTTGAAACAGGTTCTCCGCACCAAGGCGAACCGAGCGAGGAGCCGAAGTCGTCTACCCGATCCAGTCCAGCTGTTGGCGCATCTTCACCGCGCCCCTGTAGCCTTTTGAAGTCCGAAGCTGCAACTCTTCATACACAAATGTAGCTCCGTGGCAAAGCCGTCCTCCCGCCTGGAGGTCATTATCGTTTTGAGTTTATAAAGGGATGTAATGTACAGGACTGCTATCTCATTTTGAGTCATCTCTTTTGTAAGCCGTTCGGCATATTAGCTAACTCGTTCAAGAGTTTGTAATATTTGTTCATTATCAATAAAGAGAACTTTTCTATGTTTCAAATCTGTGTTTCAATTTATCTGCGTACTCTGAATATGTGCTTGCTATGCAAATCATTAAAGCCTTGTGCGGGCGCAACTCCAGGCCCGCACGGCGGTCACGATTCGGGGGACGCCTCATTTGATTCTACGGAATTGGGTCATGACAGGCAGCAGTCATGTTTGCTCTAAAGCTATAAAAATACTACTTGTACGAAAAGTGTGTGGAGATCTTTACGGACCACAAGATTTTGAAGTATATATTTACACAGAAAGAGTTAAACATGAGGCAGCAGCAGTGGTTGGAGTTGATGAAGGACTTTGATATTTCTTTGTAGTACCATCCAGAAAGATAAATGTCGTCGCTGAGTCCTTGAGCAGGTATCCAGTGGCTATATACTTGATAAGGTACAGACATTTATTGGCCGATCTTGATAGTATAGGTATTAAAGTGTTAGTTACTGGAGTTGCGGCACAGATGTAGGGACTTCAGGTATAGTCAGAGTTGATGAACCGGATCAAAGCCTCACAGTTCGAGGATGAGTCACTGAGGAGCATCACAGAGCAAGTTTGGATGGGATTGACAGAGGACTTCAGTATTGCAGAGGATGGGTCATTGCCGCACGGTACTAGATTATGTGTGCAGAGTAGAGCATTGCACGAGGAGGTTCTTCAGGAGGTGCATCGATCTCAGTAATCTATGCATCCAGGTGCCAATAAGATGTATACAAACATGAGAGAGCATGTTTGGTGGTATGGTATAAAGTGGAAGGTGGCTTCGTATCCAGATGCTTAGTATGTCAGGAGGTAAAGGCGAAGAGACAGCGGCCATGGGGATTGCTTTAGCCTTTACCCATTCCAGAATAGAAATAGGAGCATGTGACGATAGACTTCGTATTAGGGCTTCCGTGTTCTCTTGGAGAAAAAGATACGATTTGGGTCATCGTAGATAGGTTAACCAAACAAGCCCACTTCTTGCCATTCAAAGTGGGTACATCTACGAAGAAGCTCGCGGAGATGTATGTGCGGTAGATAGTCAGATTACATGGAGTTCATGTAAGCATAGTCTCGGATTGAGATAGTCATTTCATATCAAACTTCTGGAGGAGTTTGCAGACTACCTTGGGGACCCAGCTAAAGTTTAGTACCATATATCACCCTCAGACAAACGGGCAGTCGAAGAGGATAATCCAGACTCTCGAGGATATGCTATGCACCTGTTATTTGTATTTTAGAGGCTCTTGGGAGGATCACCTTTACTTGGTAGAGTTTGCTTACAACAACAGCTATCAGGCCAATATAAAGATATCACTATTTGAGGCATTGTATGGACGGAGATGCCGCACTCCATTATCTTGGGATGATCTTGGTGAGAGAGTCTTATTGGGACCAGAGATGGTCGTGGATGCAGCTGATAAGGTGAAGCTTATCAGGGATAGACTTCGGGTGGCATAGGATATACAACGATATTGGGCCGATAGCCACCGGAGACCTTTAGAGTTTGAGGTATAGATTTTGTTTTCTATTGCTTATGTTTGCCTTATTTTAGATAGAGTGTTAAGGCTGTATTTTATTCTAGGTTGGCGATCTGGTGTTCTTGTGGATTTCTCCGACACGAGACATGATTCACTTTGGTAGGGGAAGAAAGCTTAGTCCATGGTATATCGGACCCTTTGATATTCTCGAGAGGGTCGGTGCAGTGGCCTACATATTAGCTTGTTGCCTGCACTAAAGGGAGTACACAACATGTTTTACGTGTGCAGCTGAGACGATATATGGCAGATCCTAGCCATGTATTAGATTACTCGGAGATTGAGGTTGGTCCGACTCTCAGCTACCCAGAGCAGCCCGTGGAGATTCTGGATCACAGGGAGAAGGTGCTGCGGATCCAAAAGATTTCTTTGGTACATATTGCGTGGAGGCATCACTTACCAGGGGAGTCTACTTGGGAGCGAGAAGGCGAGATATGCGAACGATATCCTTATATGTTTGAGCCGTGAGGTATAATTTTTCCTTGCTTGTTATAGTTAGTTCCTTCCCTAATTTGAGGACACAATTTTCGAAGGATGGTAGGTTTGTCACACCCACTTTTTAAATGAGGGTATTTTGGTCATTTTGAATATCTTTTATTCCTAGTAATTAATAATTATTATAGTGCTAATTAATTATTTATGATTTGTATTTTTTATTACAGTTAGTGGGCTAGCCTATTAGTTAGACTTGACACATGTGAACCCAATTAGACTTGTCATGACAAATATTTGAGTCCAACATAAACCAAGCCCAATGGATCCATTTCCACTAATTAATTAAGAGGATTAGACTAATTTGCATTAGTGTAGAAATTTCTCAAAATAGCCATCCTTAATTATTATTCATAATTAATCATGTGGGGGTTAAATTGGATATTTGATGGTGACTTAGAAAGGGGGAAAGGAGTTTATCACATAAGAGGGGTCTCCTCCCTATCTCCTATTTATTTGCATTCATTTTGAGATCACAATTCTATAGATCCCCAATTCACTCCACCTCTCCATCAATTGACCTTCAATTCACCTTCATACCTATCATTTTCATTCCTCAAGGAGATTTGGAGCTTGGAGTAGTAAGGAGCACAAGGAAAAGGAGCTTTGGTGGAGATATCGTGTCCGAATTGTGTCAATAAGCTCTTTCATTGGAAATCCATCTCCCAGTAGAGAAATTCTGAATTCCTCTTTATTGCAGCTTCCAAATCATGCATTTGACTATTAGGAACCACCCCATAGCATATAGATACTAATAGAAACAAGTTCTTGGATCTTTGCTTGTATATTATAATTTCTATATGGTAATTTGTGTCCAAATAAGAGAAATTACATAATTGACACATCAATTGTGTGTCATAAGACTAATTAGATCTAATTAGACTTAGATCAGGATTATGTGACTAGGTACATGTCCATAAATGGGTACGTGTAGGCCGTATCATGGTATTTTACGATACGGTATGATACGAGACTCATTTTGGGTGTTTTGAACAATTACTTCTCAATTCTCATTATAGCAAGTTACTTTAGCAATATTATGATATATTTCATATGTGGGAGTATTTATTATGGCATAATTTGGGTTTTGGTGTTCATGTGGATGAGTATTAGGGGTATCCTAAAGTATGAATTCTATGTGTTTGACGACATATTAATATGAGGATGTATGTTTATTCATAGTTTAATATCTATAGTTATATGTATTGTGAGTTATATATCTTGGCATATAGATTTATATTACCAACTGTGTGTGTGTGTGTGTTTGGATGATTGTGTGTTGGTGAGGGGGAGTGTAACAGTTTTTACTGCTGTTGTTATTGCTGTATTGTGATGAGATTTGGAAGTACATGAGTATCAGTGAGGTTTCATGAACCTGGGAGTGAAAGGGATTCATGGCAGTATTATGACAGTGGTGGTAACGGATGAAATACTAGTCATGTTGTGTGCAAGTGTGTTTCACTTGAGGTGTGTGGGTGTTACAGTATCAGAGGTGTTACCCTGCATTGTGTCAGTGGCAACAAAAAATTGGGTATTGCAGGATGCCAGGAAGAGGATGCAGCAACGGGCATCAAGGAGGAGGCTCGTGCAAGAAGGGGGCTCAGTTTCAGATAGTAGGAGTTGTCCACAGCAATTGGAGGGTTACACAGAGCTTGAATGATTTGGGTTTGATATAATCTATAGTTTTGGTGTGTTGGCCTAGTACTGAGGTATCAGTATGAACACATGACTGTGGAAGGGTGTTTGGTTCAGCAGTGTACCAGTGATTGAACCAATGTATCAGTGGGGAGTGAACACCATGAGCAGAAATGCCAGTGTGTGTCTAGTAAGTGATAATGGATTTTGTTGGGGCATGATCAAGGCTATAGTTGAAGAGGGATTAGTTGTGTTCCAAGCATTTATCTAGTGAGTGATTGGTATAAAGTAACTTAGAGTGATATTGGTGAATCACAAAGGAAGTTAAATTCTGTTGTGTGATACCTGAGAGATATAAGTTGGGGTATCTAGTAATATGTCGAGTATTGTGTGCCCAAGTGAGTAAGTACCATAGTAGGTACCTAGTCGAGTGGTGTGCTCTTGAGTGTGTACTAGGAGTGATCTGGCCAGACTGAATTGTGTGTAGTAGAGATGAAGGAAGATCTAGGAATTTATGAGTTCGGTGTAGGACACTAGTGCAGGAACATAAGAATTGGAAGCAACAACAGTAAGGATAGGAGAAATTTTAGTGTGCATGATGGAAGAGTATGCAGTAATAGCAAGTTTAAGAAGGTAGTGTGGTATTTTGCAAGTGCGGGAGAGTATTAAGAAAAACTGATAATGTATCAGTAGTCATAGACTAGGGTGTGCAAGCATTAAGGGGGATGTTGGAATCAGGTAGTACCTAATACATTAATGTCAACTTGAATCATTAGTTAGCTAATATATTAGTTAGATGGCAATCAATGATAACTAGCCCAGGTAGGTTTTAAGTTGAGTATTAGTTGTTAGTTAGATAAGATAGTGTATTACGGTATCTTAAATACCAAGATACTAAGTATAGTGATACTCAATTATATATGTAGTATATCTATATAGAGGGAGTCATGATATTAGGATAAGGTTTTCAGTTAGAGTTAAGTGAATTAGTTAATTAGTATATATAGATACATAGAGTATCTTAATATATAAATATTAGTGTTATTAGCTAGTATTAGTCAGTTAGTAACCTTTATAGACTAGTTAATTAGTATTGGACCTAGAAGTAGCTAGAGTGTCCTAGTATTGACCTAGAAAAGCTTGTTAGCTCAATTTAGTATTTTTATCACTCATTACACCCATATTAACTTGATATTTCCTAAATATGATTGTGTGACACCAGCTTGGGCATCGAGAGACACCTTTGCTCAGGATCAGACGCGAGTACATCTCTTTGTTAGTTTTTAGTCATGATAGTGTATATATAACATATTCTACAACTGTAATCTTGATTCCGACACAGTGACTACATGGACTAGTACTATATGGATCTTGTCATGGCCTACCCTATTTAGCGGGTACTTCTTTACATGTATTTTATCGTGTATATTGGGTATTGACTGTCGTGTACTTCGTGTTCATATACTGCTCGTGTTTATTGTACTTATATTCTTATTCGTAACGTGTCGTGATTGAATCCATGAGTATTGGTTGTGGACGGAGGAGTAGGAGTTGGTTATGTGATCAAACCCAAGTGTATTCGTGTACATATTGATTATATCTCATACGTGTAATCGAGTTACCATATTTCTTGTTCCTACTTGTAGCCCTAAGCCAAGGAAGGTTTTCCAATGGTTAAATGATGAATTATAGTCTAATTATGGAGAAAATTTAGAATTTACCTATTGGGAGATGGATTCCCAATACAAAACCTAAATGGACACAATTATGACCCAAGCTCCTATCCAATGGCTCCTCCTCTAAGTGCTTATTGCAATCCAAGCTCCAATGCTCCTTAGGTGATATAAATGAAAGGAAAATGAGAGTGAATTGGGTAAATTTGGTGGAGGAATGAAGTGAATTGGTGAAGAACTAATTTTGGGATCTAAAATAAAATAAATTATAGAGAGGAGAGAGAGAGAGAGAGAGAGAGAGAGAGAGAGAGAGAGAGAGAGAGAGAGGGAGACCCCTCTAATAGTGGCCGGCCCCCTCTAGCCCCTCTAACAAGTAACAAGTAATGTCCACTAAACCCCTACTAGTTAATTATGAGGTTTAATTAGGATAGCTACATTAAGAAGCTTCTAATCTAATAAAAAAATAATCTAATCTTCTTAATTAACTAATGGAATGAGTCTAATGGATCTAACTCAATTTTGGGCTCAATGTGTTATGAAAATCTATTTGGGTCCATTAATGACAAGTCCAATAATTAGGCTAGCCCACTAACTAGTAAATAAATAGCTCAACATAAAATAAATAATTAGTCACTAAATATAAAATATAATTAATGACAAAAGTACCCTCATCTAGAAATGTGGTAGTGACACAACCCAAAGCTATTCAGTGTCTAAGAAGTCCTATCTAAAATCATATAATATATAATTCTATACATGGTTACGTCTCTATCTGCCATGCTATTGTAGCCTCTATCACAATGTTACTAATGCAACTATAAGATACCAGGAATCATACAGATCAATAGAGAAAAAAGAAAGGAAGAAAGGAACATGACATGATAATCCATCACTTGTAGCGCAACTTAGGAATTATGGTAATTGTGTCCGTATTAAAATCGTGACGACATTATCCCTATGGCATGGTGACAAAATCTTCGTGGATCACATGAACCTCAATATAGGTATTCACCAGAGAGGTATTGAGATTGAGACGGAGGTGTTGAGCCGAGATGATCGAAGAATATAGTATGATATTTGGGTAAGTCGCTTAACTGGGGTAGTGTCAGATATGGTGATCGTTCAGAGGATGAGATGATATTTGGAGATGTGCATGCGAAATAGGGTACTATTAAAGTCGAGGTAGAGTTTGGTTGTTTGAGCTCGGACGACGTAAGTGTAGATTCAGAAATAGTTGGATACTCGAGCTAAAACATAAACTGATTTGAGTCAGGTGGAGAGATTATTGGTGGAGAATCATCGTATTTGAGATAGCGTGTGTGAATGCGTTATGGATGATCCTTAGGATCAGTTCAGTCAAGAGTGAAGCGATGAATGTCTCAGACATGAAGATACCCTTGTAACTTGTCTAAATTTGTTATCGTTAAGCTCGACAGAAATGCATGTAATTGAGGGACACCTTAAATATATGTATGATCCAAACTAAGCGATGTGTTAAATTTGAATTGAGCTGCAAGGATGATGTGATAATATGAAATTGGTGTGAGAACGTTCAGCGTGTAGCGATGATGATGAGTCTGGATCAATGGAGTATGAGTTATATAGAACAGAGTTTATAAAATGGTTAAGCGGCATACGAGAAAGGAAGAGTACTGGTTTGGTTCAAGGATGAACCTTATTCTAAGTGGTATATTATGTAATATCCCACAACCGCTAGGTGTATTACGCTGAGATTTTGGGAATGGAAAAAGTATTGATTCAAGTTGGTTTCCTTGTGCAGATGGTGTATAGAGTTTGTTGCAATCAATGTGGTACCTCACATCAGGCTGAGGCATGGGCGTCGTGCTATGGAATCATGTGTTTGTTTATAGCAGTGTGGAGATAGCAAGAATGGATCGATAATGTCGTCTTCCTTAGTCCGATCGGTCGGATGATTTGGAGAACACGACCTACTCGCACGGTCATACCAATTGAGTAGATCGTGCTTCGCATCGGACAACGGATTTAAGGGATCGACCATATCGGCAAGGTAGAGTGCTAGCGCATTCATACTTGGTAAATGGACTCTGTCCCTTCTACTTTACTCCTTTATTCCTAATAATATGGAACACACGTAATATCTTAGACACTTGGAACTGTAACATTGGAATCACCGTACTGTGGCATGCATATAGTGTGTGCCATTTGGATTAATATAATTTTTGGTTTGAGTTGGACTTACATTTGGGCAATTGGAGCTTGAGTAGATTATCTTGATTGGAGAAGCAAAATATTTCACCGGGCGAGCGGGCGTTGTGTACGAGTATCAGTTGGACATTTTTTCAAGCAAAGCGTGAAGTTGTGGTTCAAAATCGGGTGCATCGGAGAGGGCATTGTGCCACTGTTGGGGCATTATGCCATGGAGCATTCAGAGTGAGATGAGTTGCACCAAATCGGAGCACTTTGTCGAGAAGCGGCATGGTGTAAATGGAGATAAATATAGGATGGTGCTTTGGCCTATAGTTGGATAATGGTTATGGTGCATTAGATGAATTGAGACGAGTATCGTTTGGTGGGGCGAGAAGGCTCGATTCTCTCATCATACCTACATGGTTGGAGTATTGCATTGGTAACGGGAAACCTGCTGCGCACAAGATTTGGTTTTCTCGAAAAGGATAGGCTCCGGGGCACTGGATAGTTCGACCATGAAGGAAGCAAATGGCAATGTGCTTTGAGCATGGTACTTGCAGTTCGAAACCACCAGGCGGGCTAGCTAATCAGCACTGGATCGGGTCAAAATATAGTTGGATAGTCCTTTATAGCTTGGCCAGAGACCATCATATAGATAAGAGTTATATCGGTTTGAGTTTGTGCATTCGTGTAGGCGACGAAGCCACCTTGCCTTGGGTAAGAGTGTACGCATCGATGATTGGATTGGCAAGGCTTGGATTGTGGCGTGATGCAATAAATTTTGAGACTAGAAGTGCGATTTGGTTCGATATATTCACGCATTGCTTCGGGTTTGAGTAGAATGGATATGCATGCTTAGTTTTATTTTAAGCTTGGATATAACTGTTAGTATATTTTTTTGAATTGAATGATTGCATTCTTAAACTGCTTTACTGCTTTATTGCTTTCCTTAACATGTCATACCTTTGCCATGAAATAAATCTAGGCTCAAGTAAAAAGATCACCATATAACTGTTTGCATTCACTATCTATTTAGTGTCAATTTAGACGAGTAGGTTACCCCGCTCACCAGTACGGCTGTGTACTGACCCACATTTGTGGACATTATTTTCAGGTACACAGGTGTAGTGGATCATCTTGGATATACGGGATACGATGTATGAAAAAATAAGTACCTTTGTGGGCAAAAAAATGAGCAAGAGTGTTGCATCGCATTTGTGGCATTCTCTGATGTGTTCTTGGCACACAATACTTGACTTTCGCTGCAACTTGGTCGTTTCGATGATAACCATGACGTTTGACGTCATCGCCTTGTGCGAGCGCAACTCCAGGCTCGCACGACATCACGTCCAGATGAGACCAATTGTCCTGTGGGAGCGCTACAATGTGGTAATTTATTTTCAGCGGGGATGATCGAACTTGCGGGAGATTGCGGCGTAACATATATTTTATAAGAGTAATGCTAGTAATTCTTCTAAACAATTTTTTTTATGTGGCAACTGACATGACGTGTTAAATAGTATTATGTGGAATCTAACATGGAAGTTGACATGACAAATTTTAACCCCAAAAAATTAATCACCCAAAATTTTATAATTTTAATTTTAGTTTTATTTTTAATTTTAAAATTTGTCAAGTTAGCTGCCACATTAACTGCCACGTTGGTTGTCGCTTAAGAAGGAATAGTTTGGTGGGACACTTTGGAGGGATTAGTAGAATTATGTAACAATATATATATATAATCAATTTTTTAATGAATTCTTTTCTAATTGCTAGAATAACATGAGGAAAAATCTCATTTGAGACCAATCAAGGATAAGATTACAGATGGTTTGAAATCCTTCCGAACTAGAGGACAAATCTTGTTTGAGATCAATCAAGGAGAAAATTACAGATGGTCTGAAATCCTTCCCTTACTCATGATACCAACAAGGATCCGGTTAAGGGAATGAACGACGTTTGATTGTCATCATAACTCAAGAGTTGTGAGTACTCTTGATATAGGTTTTCGAATAGTCTATCCTGATCGTAACTGAAATCGCAATCGAAGAATAGGCCGTCAACTTGATCCTGACTAAAATCAAACAAAGAAATATCGACCTCGTCATCAATCTTTGAGCTTGAACCCTGGCTAGAAGAATCCATGACATTTGAGCACACGAGAGCCTGTTTGAACCTCGTCGGTTTAGGAGCATGGATCTGTGTCCGAGGAACCATGATTTCTAATTCCACCGATTCTGCTGCACTATTATTCTTTTTCCTCCTCCTATCCTTGTTGTTGGATTCATGAATATCCTCTTTCGAGCAGCGTCTCAACCTAGCTTTCGGGCCGGTTACTTCGATCCCTTGGCTCTTGAGCTTCTTGCTGAGGTGGCTGTTCCAATAGTTCTTGATTTCGTTATCGGTTCGACCTGGGAGTCTTCCGGCGATGAGTGACCATCGGTTGCCGAGCAACGAGTGGAGACGAATGATGAGATCTTCCTCGTCCTGGTTAATGTTTCCCCTCTTGATGTCCGGTCTCAAGTAGTTCATCCATCTCAGTCTGCAGCTCTTTCCACACCTCAGTAGTCCTGCACGAAAAAGTACCTAGACATTAACTACATTATAAATACAATTACTTATACTTGCCTACATGTTACTGACTTTAAATACAATGCAGCCAGAATAGCCACGTACGTCGCTTTTAAAATAAAGACGATTTCATTAAATCATTTGGACCAGTAGACCATTCATTAAATTATGTTGGGTGCGTACACGTTGAATTGTTACATATGCATGTAGAAAGATATGAAATTCACATAATATTTCTAGAAAACAATGTCATTGGCTTAAAAATTTTATGGAATGCTAAAGCGTTGCTTATACGGAAATTAATCTAACGTGGTAGTGATATAATGTTAAGAGTTATTTGTATTTACTTCTTTATTATTAATTTCTAATTTTGTTTTCCTTCCATTAATAATTTTATTACTAATACCTCTATTTTATCTCTTTTTCAAGTATTATTTATTTTATCTCCATTAAATATCTTGAAAAATAAAAAAGTATTTGTAATAAAATTAATAATAGAAGAAATAGATTTAGAGATTAGAAATAGAGAGAAATACAAATAACCCTAATGTTAAAGTGCTTCTGTCACTGTCACTGCACGAGAGCACAGCACACCTCCACCATGCATACTTAATTAAAAAAAAATACTTAGCCACTTGACAAGCACTTAGTTTAATTTGTTTGGATATGGATTATGGTTAAAAAAGCTTTGCTCCATTATTTGAAATTTGACTCGTGCAGCCCTAACAAGTCAGCTGTGAACTATCTCCATTTCAAATGGTCTGGTACCTCAAAATTACACTTTCATCACCGTAAATCGATCATGTGCCAAAAAAAGTGAAAGAAACTAGTATGTGATATATGCATATCACATACTTTACGATTATTGTTCACAATATCTCATGTAGTCTTTCAATTTGTATGCATGGTAGTCCATAGCAGACGAAGTTTATTTCTTTTTCTTTCTATTATTGCCAACATTGGAAGGTGGAGGGACATCAAAACTAAAATATGACGAATAAAAACTTATATTAACTGACCTGCTTTTTTGGGGAGAGATCTCCAATTGCCTTCACCATGGTTCTTGATGAAGTCAGTGAGTAATGCATCTTCCTTGGCAGTCCATGGTCCTCTTTGAAGCCCGACTTTAGAGCAGCATGGTGCTCTTCCCATCCTATTTAGGTTAGCTAGCTATTACTTCTCTTGGATGGAGAAGAGTATATGGTGAGACGATAGTGTGTTTGGATTAGTGTATGGGTCCTCACAAGAAGAGGGAAGCTTAGACTGCTTATATAGAAGGCTCCATCATGAATAGATATGTCCCATGTGCAGATTAAGTTGGTGAGATATCTTTTCTTTCAATTCAAGCCCTCTTTGAAACAGCAGCCAAACATGACTATTATTTTGATGGCGTCAGTGTAGCTGCTTAGGTCACGAAGCATATAAAATAATTGACCAGAGTTTATTTTTTTCATCCACCCGTATCATTTCTGTACAACCTAAAATTACTTTGAAAGTAATTTTATGAACACTCAAAATAATTTTGACTCCAATTTTAATTTAACATAGTTGAACAATAATATTATACTTTAATTTGTATGGTGTAATGAATACCCTTTGGAGGGTCCATAGCGAGATAGTGGTGGCCAGTTTGGCAAAGCTACTCGTCCGCGGGGATGTACAGGCACTACTACGGAACTGCTGCTTTGTTCCAGTACCACAGTTTTGCTCCAACCAGAGGTTGTTCAATTTTATAATTGTCCTATTAATAGGGAGTTAATGTTGGTAACTTTAGTTACTTCCTGGTCTTTCTATTAATAGGATCAGTTGATTGCTCCCTTACATATGAAGTAGCTCAAGCACTTAGTGCTCACGAGAAAAAAAATCAGAACAAAAGAGAATTCCAAGAGAGAGTTGTAAGGATAAAAAGAGAGTTTTCTCTCTAGCATTCCAAGTTTTTGCAACAACTCTAAGTGCTGGTCCGAGAGTCCATTAGCACGTAAGTACCTCTACGAATGATAAAGTGAGAACGAATCAGTGGGGACGATAGAATTTCACATAAAAAATGGATATTCGGCTATTCTGATTGGCAATTGTTTTAGTAGTATTCACTTCTGACATATTTTAAATCTCTGCTTTATAATCAACAACTTCGTTTCGTTTTTACTGCTATCATTTCAACGAAATTCTTTGCTAGCAGCTTCACTGCATTTTGTTTTAACAATTTTCATCGTCATTGAGTTGATTAGCAAGTTCAACTTGCTGTATATCCACTTTCGTGGTTCATTCTTTCATAGACTTGTACGAGATTTCTAGAAATATCTACAGCATAATATCTGGAACTTACTTGGAGAACATCTTTTGTGCATCCTTTAGTGTTGAAGCTACGTAAAGTTTGTAGCCAAGAGCGAAACCATTGTTGGGCTGGGGTTGGGCTCCAACCCAGTCATTTTTTTTTCTATACGTGTAAGCCCACCTTACGTTTTCTATACCAGCTCACACAAGTCCACAACAACCGACACTCCAACAATCCAGCTCTTTTTTCAAATTTCTTGATACCCCGACCCCACCCCCCACCCCTCTCTCGCTCGTATACATTGTATAGTGTAAAGCAATGTACACTGCAAATTATTTCTTTTCCAAAACTCCGTTATCGAGAGCCTCCCTCCTCACATTCTCTCTCACCGTACGAACACTTCTTCCTCACTCAACATTGCTCTCGATAACTCACATTCTCTCCTCTCCTCTGCTTAATCTTCAACTGAGAACCCCATCATGACTGTGACAACGCCATTGACGTCGGACTGCAGTAACAGTCGAAGGGGGAACTACAACAACATGGTCAAATCATACAATTTGGTGCTATATTTTTCTGTATGTGTGCTCCGATCATTTCAAATAGTTGTCATCGTATATTTTTCTGAAGAGTTTTATTGACACATGTCATTTGTATATTTTCTTCATTTGGTGCATTACATTTGAATTATTTACTTAAACTTCCATATATATACATAAGAGTCTTCAACATCAGAGATCCCAGGTCACACGGAGCGTCAAATTCTTCAAACCATAAAATATCCTCTAGTCTTTTTTCAATAGTCAAAACAAAATTTCCATCTCTCTACTGACTATTCAAAAGGGAATGGATATGTTTATAAACTTATTTTCTTTGTCATCTATTCTTGATCTAAATGCCTGGTAAAAATGGGTTTTGTGAAACACAACGGATTCTTGAGAATTTTTAGTGTGGTACAAACGATACTACCAGTATTTGTTTTTAAGAACACATACTTCGCCATTTTGGATATTTTCTGAACTAGCCCTGCATGTCCGAAAAAAAAAAAAAAAAACTCTCTTTGAGTATCGGGATAAAGACGGTTTCGGTGAGTCACTCTACGATATATAAGTGGCCTCATCGTCGAGTGAGGCACTTTCAAAATACATGTATATGTATATATATATCCAAGCCAACTCCCCAAAGGTTCAAAATCTAATATATATATATATATATTTTAGAGTATTTGTTTTGGCACTTTCAAGATGTTTGAATGAGTTTTGAGTCGACCGGTTTCTGTAGTTTGTAACAGTAACAGTAAGATACATGTTTCAGTAGATGGCGATTACCTCTCTAAAATGTCATGTTAGTATATAGCATTAATTCTACAATATATAAATAAAAACTGAGTAATGAAATTACAGCAGTGGATAAATTCAATTGCATACTGTTTGAACTATTTTAAGACGAATCCTAGTTAAATTCAAATACCACCACATTGTTTCTTTCTCAAAAGTCAAAACAAATGAAAAATTGCATGGGTCCCAGGAGAGCACTAGCTCATTCCAAGAATGCACATATATATTCTCCCATGCATGCATGATATCTCTGTCAGCACAAGTGGGATTTTATATACTATTTCTATACTATACATCAACATTCTTCAGTTCTACCTCGTGCTTTATATATATATATAATAATAATTATATATATATAATATATATATATATATATATATATATATATAATAATTTTGTATTTGGTCCGTTCGAACACATTGCAAAGCCGAGGAGGCCCGGCCAACACCCGTGAGACCCCCAACCTTAGCCACTAGTTGGAACCGGTAATTTTATTAATAATAGAAAAACTTTCAACTCAAAACATTAAGTTTGACTTCACCCATCAAATTCCCAAACAACGTACATCATTTTTAATATTAAGTATAATCTCATTCTCCTGTGTATTTGTTAGACTCTCAAAAATGCGATTGTTCCTCTCACTCCAAATGTGTCATACTATGACTGCAAGTCTAACGCTAGTTTCTCGATACCACATGCCTCCTCGATTCTTTGATGACATGATCTCCTGAACACACACACACACACACACACACACACACACACATATATATATATATATATATATATATATATATATATATATATATATATATATATATATAAGATGGTTATACAGGCCCCTTCGAGAGGCTACGACTCAGCCCGAAGGCTTACAACAAATCCATCCCGAAGGTCCATATATACAATCCTTAGCTCGAAGGTCCATCCCTGTCCGAAGGCTCTTGTCCCAAAGACACCATGTTCGAATGATCCATCCGGTACAAAGACCTCACGCAGCCGAAGCCGCACTAACCGTGCCGCACCAACTTCGCACTAGCACCGCACCTGCATCTAGCATCGCATCCGCGCACCACCCGGATCGCACCGCACCGCTCCACCTCACCTGCAATGAACCCATCACCATTCCACCACTTAATTCTCCCAAAAGATCGGAGGCTCGAATCCGCAACAGCCTGGGTAGAATGTCTCGATCTTAACCATTAGACTATGAGTACCTCATTGGAAATATATATATATATATATATATATATATATATATATATATATATATATATATATATATATATATATATATTCATTGTATTGTCTCTTAGCTTTGCCAAGGGATTTTAGTCCTTAATGCTCAATTTTACATGTGTGCCTTATTTGTATTATAACAAAACACACCTTCCTTCACACAACCCTAATTAATTATTAATAATAAAACTTTTGAGGGGGACGTCATATTTTTTAATGTCGTTAAATTGTTTTTCACCTTATTTTAGTTGGAGAATACTTCCCTTGATCAGATTTTCAATAATGCACAGGACATCCATCTTATAATGAGATAGGGACACCAGCATTGACGTACGGTGAATTTTCATCGAGAAGCATGATATTTATTTTTAAAATTATAATAAATTATAATAAAAAAATTTAAAATTTTTAAAATTATATGTTAATACCAAATATTATAATTATTACAATCACTAAATGATTACTTTTTTGACAATAAAATTCTTCGAACTTTATATTCTGAAAATATTAAATAATATTTAATGACATCAAATATGTCTTTTTTTAATATATGCGGTCAAACAATCATTCAACTTCTAACCTTATCAAAAAAGGTTGATAAGCTGGATAAGATTTGTGTTTAAGCTAAATTGTCTATTATTGTTATATATCTATGAAGAGAGTTAAAAAGCTTAACTTGCAGAAATGTCTCAATAATACAAGTGTGAATAAATACAAGATTCTCCTTTTCTTAGTTTTAGGTCAATATATAATATGGTGTACCCTTGATCCACATGGCTACCACCAATATTTATATGCATTAACCATAGTGTTCCAATCCTATGTAAATTCTTACAAAATAAAAATCAAACGGTTATGGAACTTGTACTCTCTCTTAACCAAATTTTAGGTATACTTTGTGTAACAAGGGATTAGGGTTAATTTAGGTTCAAATAGGGTTGAAAAACAGGATTTAATAAAAATCTATTTATATTTGTAACTCTTGGTGGACATTAACGTTGCTACAATATTTGGAATACAACACTAACATTTACTTTCCAATAAATTTTACACTCTTGACCTAGACAAGCCAATCTATTCACTGGACATCTCTGTCCCTGACAAACCTACTCTCTTGTGCTCTATTTTAATCTCACAACATTCGTGACAACATATTCAATTAAATCATATGACTTGTATTTATGCCCGTTGTAATCGATATTTAATACACAACATCAACCCGTTTTACCTAACCAATTAAATGGTCCATGACCAATGTCAAGCCTACAACATCTATGACATTTATGTCATATTTAATTAAATTCCTACACACTTCCAACACAACGACAAACTACATGACGCATTTTTTAGTCGTGAAGGAGACTCAACTCAAACCCTCACACACCCTCATGTGACTCATACAAAACACCACACGCCCACCCCTATCCTACAACACACCAAACACCCATAAACATACATAAAATTCTCATTTTCCCTCATTTGTAAACACCCAAATAATTAGGGACCTAAATGCAAATATAATACATGGTGGCAACCTCCTATTGGAGCAAACTAAATGGAGACAACCCATATGGCATGCCTTGACCGGTCCTATCATCTTCTCTCTCCATTTGCATTGTACTATCCATCCCTATCCACTTGCATCTAATAAAAGCCCTTGATTCCATCTCCCACAATCACAATCATCCATCTTTCTCCTACACAATGATAACCTACCCAAACCCTATAGTCGGCCCTAACCCTAATGCATCCCTCTCCCCTTATTCATTTCCTCTATCTTTCCCTTCCCAGGAACCCTTATTTCAGCCAACTGAAATTAGCACCACCATCACCATCCAAAATACCACTTTTACCCCGACCAACTCCTCCACCACCACCAACTGCAACAGCAGCAGCCGCACCACCACGTCCAACACCAGCAACCACCATCACTACCACCTTCTCTAGTCTGAACACCCCCTCCAAGGTATAACATCTACTACTCCTTCTCTTCTTTGGTAATAATCTCCATTCCCTCTTACCTTCTTAATAACCTTCTTGTTAGAATATTCATGGTTTTTTCCTTTAATAACTTGTATAGTCTAGGTTCTATGTATGTAGGGGTTAGTGAAGTTCCATTATACCTATCGGACTTTAGGGTTATCTATAATATATACATTAGGTTTAAAATACGGAGAATAGGTGAACCATGAGGAAAAGGTTGGTTCTAGCAATAAGTGGTGAAAGGTTTTATGTGTCTGATAATAGGGTAGATTAGGATGGTTCATATGGGATCAAAAGTAGTGAGTAATGGATCCTCTAATTACACTAGGGGTTATAGTTAGATTGAAGTATATCACTACCAAAATATGATAAAATATTGATATTTTTATCGACATCGTCATTAAACATCGCTAATTTTAAAGATTTTAGCGACTCCAAAAATAAATGTCGCTATACGTTGCTGTTGGCAACGCATAAATAGTGATATTTTTACCGACGTCGTCATTAAACGTCGCTAATTTTAACAATTTTAGAGACTAAAAAATAAACGTCGCTATACGTCGCTATTGGCGACGAATAGCGACTAGTAGGGACTATACTTGGTTTTTTTAAAGAATAGTTGTTATACGATCCTTCAACGTCGTTAATTATTTTGAGTAAGCGTCGTTTGGCATCGTTTTTACCAACGTTGCTTATTTTTTAATTAGGAATATTTATAAATGTAGCAAGACATCGCAAATATTTTATAATAGCGACATTTAGTGACGTTCAATTTAGACGGAGCTAAAAAGTTAATATAGGATTTTGAGTTTTTTATTTTTCTATATTCTCTCGATCTCCCCTCTCCCAAAAACTCTGCTGCACCCCTCATCCCCCCCGGCCCCGGTGACACTGACCCCTCTCGACTCCGGCGACCCCCCTCGGCCCCAGTCTCGGTGACCCCGACTCCTCTCGACTCTGGCAACAACCTTCGGCCCCCTGCCCCGGTGACGCTTGGCCCCAATGACCCCACTCGGCCCCCATCGACCCCGATGACCCCCCTCCTAGATCAGAGGGTCAGGTAACCATAACACTAACCCTATCTCCGTCTTATTGAAATGACAAAGACACACTGACACGGACACATACGATACACATACATACATATACACACACACTGATACGAAACAGATACACAAATACATACACGACATGGACACACAAACACTAGCATGAAACTAGGGTTAGTGTCATGCCCCAGTCCCAAAATACACGGGACCAGATCACGTGGCAATGGCCAGCTAATACGACTTCGAAAATTTTTCCAATTTAATGGACCGACAAAGCGTACTACGTTGTCCTAAAGTACTATCAAGTCCAATATGCTAACATACAGCAGGTAAATATCTAATCTCATCCACAGAATATAAATAAGAAGTGCTAAAATAAATACTGAAAATAAGTACGGAGTCTGAATGTCATAATACAACACAAATAAGTCTGTTGGGAATAAACTCACTGAATACAATGCTGAAATAAAAGTACGGAAGGACAGATAGGAATAGTAGACTAGAACATTGTCTAGCTAGATAAAGATGCTCTAGCCCAAGGCAACAGTGTACCCTAAATTATGGAACTCCTCTGAAAATGCCTCAAAGTCCTCAGCCATAAATTTGGTCTCCACTCCTGCTCCATAGCTGGTCGGGTACAAGTGCTCGTCCGAATCTGGAAAGGAACCAAGTCGTCAGAGGGACGAAACAAGATACAAAATGTACATGCCATAAGTAAATACTATGTAAACTCGAGGGTAATCTAACTAGCTAAGTGAAATACACTTGAAGACAACCTTGGTACATATGGGTAGATAAAAGGTATAAAGAATAGCGTTAAGCCAGAGGCTAAGTACCTGGCATTAGCTGTTGTAACGCCCTGCAACTGCACGGTGAATTACGTTGAGTCGAATTGAATGAGACAATATATGGTTATATTTTAATTGGTTGGATTTGGGAACAAGTATTGATTGAGTTGGTTTTATGTACAGATCGCTAGCGGTGTTCGATAAAAACAGATGTTCGTTCAGGGCAGTACTAGAATAGCAGGATTGGAGAAATAATGTCGTCTTCATTAGTCTGATCGGTCGAATGATTTGGAGAGCACGGCCTGCTCGCACGGTCATACCAATTGAGTATATCGTGCTTGGCATCGGACTACGGGTTCAAGAGATCGGCTGTATCGGTAAGGCAGGGTGCTTAACGGAATCAGACTTGGTGAGTGGGCTTTGTCCCTTCTCCTCTACTCTTTCATGCCTAATAATATGGAACAGATGTAATAGCTTGAACACTTTGACTGGAACTTGAAAATTATGACACTGTGGCATGCATAGAGTGTACGTCGTTTGGTTGTATATGATTTATGGCTTGAGTTGGTTTTTGCGTTGGATAGTTAGAGCTTGAATAGGCAGTTAGAGCTTGATTGGATCATATTGGTTGGGACATTGAGGCAATTTGGGCGAGCGAGTGAGCGTACATCCGTGCACGAGTATCTGTTGGGTGCTTTGTCATACAAAGCGTGCAGTTGTGGTTTAAAACTGGACAACTGGATCATTGAGAGCATTGTGCCACTGTTGGGGCATTGTGCCATGGGATTATTCTGAAAGAGGGGTGTTGCACCAATTGGAACACTGTATTAAGAAGCGACATAGTACCTATGGGGATAACTTGAGTTGGTGCCCTGGGCTATAAGTTGGAGAATGGTTATGGATAGTTGGTTGGATTGAGGCTAGATAGTTTGGTGGGGCGAGAATGCTCTATAGTTTGGTGGGGCAAGAATGCTCGATTCTTTCATCATACCTACTTGGAGTTTGCATCGATCACGGATAACCTGTTGCGCACAGGGTTTGGTTTCCTCGAACGGGATAGGCTCCGGAGCATCGGGACCGTTCGACCATAGAGAAAATAATGGTAATGTGCCTTGGGCGAGGTACCGATAGTTCGATACGACCATGCGGGCTAGCTACCCATTCTTGATCAGGAAGAACTGCAGTTGATCAGTCCTTTATGGCTTGGCCAGTGACTTTATATAGATAAGAGTTGGTTTGCTTTACTTTGGTTTGGTTTGTACTTTTCGCGTAGGCGGCAGCCACCTTGCCCCGGAGCAAGAGTGTGCATATCGAAGATTGGATAATAATGCTTGGATTGAGGCTTTGATTGTGGTTCGATAGGTTTTCGTATTGCTTGGGTTTGAGTAGGATGGTTTGCATGCTAGTTTTCCCTTGAGTTGGATATATCTGCTTGTATATTGGCTTAAGTTGAATGTTTGCTTGCTTAACCTTCTTTATAATTTTTCTTAACATGTCATACCTCTGCCATGAAATAAATTTAGAATTCAAGTAGAAAAATCACCATATAACTGTTTGCATTCACTATTCTACTTAGTGTCGGTTTAGACGAGTGGGTTACCCCGCTCACTAGTACGGCTGTGTACTGACCCACGTTTGTGGGCATTATTTCAGGTACACATGTGTAGTAGCGATGCTTGGTAATACGAGACATAATGTATGAATGGTAAGTACCTTTGTGGGTTAGAAAAAGAACAAGAGTGTTGGATTCTCCTTTGTGGCATTATCCTTTGTGGCATTTTATTTGGACCCTATAGAGAGCTTAGCTACATATACTCTAATGTGTGCTTGGCACACAATACTTGACTTTCACTACAACTTGGTCGTTATGATGATAACTTTGATGTTTGACAATATCGCCTTATACGAGCACAACTCCAGGCTCGTACGAGCATAACTCCAGGCTCGTACGGTATCACATCCCGATGAGAACGATTGTTCTACGGGAGCACTACAACATGGTGATTCACGTTCAACGGGAATAATTGAGCTTGCGGGAGATTGGGGCATGACAGCTTTAAATAGGATGCCAGAAGTATATGCTGACTGCATAACCGATCATGATAGTGCGCAACTAGTAACCTCTGTCGGATGTATCGACAAGCATATACGCCCATAACCGGGTAGCATATAGCCCATAACCGGGTAACACATAGCCCATAACCGAGTAACACTGAGGCTCACGATCCCGTAGTTTACTCTAAAACTACGGTAGCCAAATGTCTATCCAATATGCCTACTAATTGTCTTCTCCGCCCAATGCCAATGTACAAGCCGTGAATACGACGTGGACATCTCTTACTATAATGCAAGTTATTAAAAAAATATACAACTATGCTAAATAACATTACACGTGTTGCTAACATCGATGTCCTGTCAAGTATGAAGCTCGCGTCCCTACATGAACTTACTCTATGACGTGCAATGATACGTGACAAGGCCCAGGGAGTCATAATGATAACTCCTCAACTTTAGGTGCATCCACTAGACACTAGGTCAAACACAGGTCCTAACATCAATGCCTTCGTTGACTATACCCGAGTCATTCTCAGACACGCACAGTTATATAATATTAAAGAAATAAAATTTACAAATTATAATAACTGAATTTAAATAGTAAAACAAGGCAAGGTATACTTGCTTGAAACTCCGATGTGAACAAGTAAGGATCCGGAACTCGCAGCCAAGGTAGAACCATCTTGGGTGCCTAAGAATATATAACAATAAATATCAATCACTATATTACACTACTCTAAGCATGTACAAGAGATCAATATACGCAACATCATGAGTCACGTAGTGTCTAGACCAAACAAGCGTTCTAACGAAGTAGGTTATCTAATGCTGACTAGTCAAAGAGTAAGGAAGTATGTGTTAGTCTACTAGTCACTTAAAATTTATAAGTCCTCTAAATGGATAATTTCTCATATGACACAATCGCGGTCAGAACTAGAATTTCTATCGGTGCTAAGTTGCACCTCTAAAAAATAGGTTACTAGTGTTCTCTCTCTAGGTCTCCGTGCACAAGTATATAAAATATTCTCAAATATTGTGCACAACAAGTCAACTAGCTACTATTCTACTAGTAAGTGTTTATAACTCAAAATATCATGTAACACTAATAACATGTCCAAACTATTTGGTTAAGGTGTATACTTTATATATATAAAATCATCATCACATCGTCTAAAATATAAACCATCATCAACCCTATTTCTTATACACTTGCATACAACAACAAGTGCACATAACAATTTATACTTATTCTAACTTGTCACACTAGCATGGCCACATTTCAAAATCTTATTCTATACATGCACTAAACAAATTCTATTCCTATCATGGTATAAATCATTCTCTAGCATGGCACTATTTATTTATCAAACTAGTGTATAACCTAGGCAACAGCCACATATACGAGTAGTTCACTAACTAGTGACTTGGTACAAAATACAACACTTAAACTAATCATCTGATCAAATAATAATCTAAAATTTAGATTTAAAATTGGTTAAACATGAGGTAGATAGTTGTCAAGGCAAGTATTTATATAAATATACATATATACATATGTATATATATTTATACAACAATTTTAGAGGAAGAACAAGATATCAAGTGCATGATTATATATATTAGAAAAAGGATAAGAGGTCATTCATATACATATACATTAGGACGAATAACAAATTAATACATATGTATATATGTACAAGAGGAAGAACAACAAGATCAAAAAAATTATATACATATGTATATATATACAAGAAGATAAGATGAAGAGGAAGAGGAAGAGGAGAACATTACCTAGGGTTCAAAGAAATAGAGGGAAAGCTAAGAGAGAGGGTGATCGACTAGGAGGGGGGACTGCTGGGACTGCTCGGCCTGCTAACCCATGGTCGGCCTGCTCCGACGGGTGGTAGGGTGCTTTGACCAAGTAGCACAACAGCGGCAGCAGCGGCTTGTAGCAGCAGCGGTAACAGCTCGTGGGGGTAAGATGGTGGTGGCTGATGGTCGTGAGGGAGGAGGTGGTAGTGGTAAGGTGATGGCGGTAGAGGATGATGGTGATGATGGGGGTGGAGCTCGGTGGTAGTGGTGAAGGGGGTGGATCTCGGTGGTTAATTGAGGAAGTAGGGTTAAGGGGTGAATGGAAGATGGTGATGGTGGTCGTGAGTGGTCCGACGGACGAGGGAGGCGGTCGAGGTGATGGTGGTTGAGGAGGTGGTGGCAGTAGGGTGGTCGTGGAGGTGAGGGTGGCAGATGGTTGTGGAGCTCAGTTGCAGAGGTGGCGGGTTGATGGAGGTTGGCTCGAGTGGTGATCGACGGAGAGGATGGTGGTGTTGATGATGATGGTGGCAGTGGTGGTGTTCGACGGAGATGATGGAGGTGGTGGTCGGGATAAAGGAAGAGGAGAAGGTGGTGGTGATGATGATGGTGATGATGGAGATGAAGATGGTAGTGTTCGGTTTTAGGGTGGAGAGGAAGAAGGAGGTAGTAGTGAATGATGGTTTTGGTTTTCTTTTGAGGGGAGAGATATTTTTGGCTAAAATTTGAGGGGGAGAGAGAGTGTATTAATAAAGGAGAGAGGGAGTAGTGAGCATAGGAAATAGGGATGGCTACCTCCCCCTATTTTTAGGGATATGGGAAGGCTTGTCATGAGAGAATGAGTGGTGGGATGGAGTTTAAATTTTAATGGAGGGTTAGGATCAAGTGTGGGTGTAAAGTGTCGCATAGTACATACAAAAATAGGAGGAAATGGTGGGTGTGACCAGTCAAAGCATCAAGATGTTTTGCTTCAATGGGAGATGGACACCTAGTTGTTTATTTGCACAAAGTCTCCCAATAGTTTAGAAATTGCACAAAAAAGGAGAATTAGGATTGGATGAGGAAAATTATCATGTTTGGTGTGTTATAGTGGAGAAAATTGGTGTATGGTATTTTGTATGAACCATGAGGGTGTTAGTGGGGGTTTGGATTGGTGTTGGGTCTAGTTTGGGTTAGGTTGAGTCATTGCACCAATTTAGTTAAAATTAGTGTCAATAGTATTCTTTAATTAATTGGAAGTGCATAGGATTTAAATTGGGTAGGACACAAGTGTCATGGGCATAGTAGACTCGGAATAGATTATTGTCATAAATTAGGTTGCATGAAACGGGTCGAGGTTGCATCTTCAATTTCAATTGGAACGGACAAAGATGCAAAAGTTAGATTTATTTGGATTTAAAAATAGATATTTATAACGAATATTGTACGACTAAAATGAAGCATAAGAGAGGATATTTATGAGTTATATAAAGGTCAGAATGGAAGACTGGCACGTCAAGGTCAAGTGTGTAAAATTTGTTTGAAGGCAGAAGCTAGAGTAGCATTCCAAACATCGAAGCAACGGTAAGGTACATCAAGAGAATTAAATTAAAAGAGGCAAATTAACAACTCCATTAACTAATTCAAAATAATCATAAATGAATCATAATCCTAGTTTTGGGTCAGGGGTTTACAACCTACCCAACTTATAAGAATTTTCTCCTCAAAATTAAAACAAACACATAATAAGCTATAAATTATCAAACAATGCGACGGACATACCTAGGACCGATGGAACTGGGCTTTGCACTATCTGTTGGGCTCTATTGACATACTGGGAATACTCTTGAGCCTGATATTGGTTCAATCCATACCTCAAACATTGTCCTAACCTTCTCTTACAATCTTTCTGAATATGTCCCTTCTTTCTGCAAAATTGACATGTCGGTAGCTCTCTCTGCTGATATGGTGCAACCCTCTGTTGCGTCTGTACTCTTGGATGACGGATCGGTCCTTCTACTCTTGGTTATGCCTTAGCTGGTGCAGCTACACTGGGATGCCTCTGAATCATCGATCCCTTGCCAATAGCCTCTTGGATTCTAGCCTCTGTTAAGACCTCCTCGTAAGAGATTCTCGCCTGGGTGGTAGTGTATCTCTGTACCTCATAAGATAGACCATGATAGAATTTCTTAGTCTTCTCTAGATCATTGGGTATCAGGGTGGTACCAAATCTACTAAGACAACTGAACTCCGCATCATACGTGTCTACAGTCATGATCTCTTGCTTAGATGTAGGAAATGGGAGTAGAGCACATTCCTGACCGTAGACGAAAAGTACTTCATATTGAAGTTTTCTAGAAACTTCTCCCATGTATGCTTCTTGTCGATGTTGTGCTCCATAGAGTCCCACCAGTGATGGGCATTACTTTTCAATTTGGCCCTCACTACGGTCATCCAAAGATTCGAAGGTAGCTGAGAAGCCTTCAGTAATATCTCCGTGTTGGTGACCCAATCGGAGATCTCCTTTGCGGTCTCGTTGTCCGAAAAGGTATCCGGGTCCATCTGACGAAACCATCAAATTATACCAGCTGGCTGAACAGGTACAGGTGTTGGTGCGGATACTGGGGTAGGTGGCCTTTCTAAAACTGCCATCAAGCTCTGTCTTATAGTCTCGGCCTGATACCACTACGCCTGCATCATGGCCTAAAAAAACTAGAATATCTGTGGCTGTCCCTCTGACTGTGGCATCTGAGGTGGAAAGGGTGGATGTGGTGGCAATGAAACCTCCGACTACACTGTAGATGTCTCTTGAGATGTCGGTCTCTCGGGATGCGACATCGACGTGGCCCTCGAAGTCTGACCCTCGAGGTATTGTGTCAGGACAGTCTGTGAAGTCTGGCCCTTGTGCTGCTGTATCAAATCGGCCTAAGAAGTCTGGTGCCAGTATATTAACGGGGCCTGAGGTATCACCGGGACCTATGGTGGTGGCTGCTCTCCAGGTGGTCCAAGGGATGTATCCTCCCTCTACACGATGGCGGATGGCACAATGGCACTGTATGCCTCGTGTTCGCTACGCAAGTTCATCTATCTGCAAGAGATAAAACTACATTAAAAGAGTACAAAAACAAACAAACATGATGCAGATATTCAAATAATTAAATATGGAGGAGGTTCAAAGTCCGTAGTCAAGGTGGATGAGATCTAATAATTTCTATCCTATTCCAGGCTCGCTGGGCATGTTACCATATCACAAGCGATAAACAGATACCTGTATGGGCCACCACTAAAACTATGTCATGTCCCAGTCCCAAAATATATGAGACCAGGCCACGTGGAAATGGCTAACTAATACGACTTTGAAGGATTTCCTAATTTAATGGACTCGAAGAAGCATACTACGCTATCCTAAAGTACTATCAAGTCTAATATGCTAACATGCAGCAGGTAAATATCTAATCTCATCCACAGAATATAAATAAGAAGTGCTAAAATAAATACTGAAAATAAGTACGGAGTATGAATGTTATAATACAACACAAATAAGTCAGATGGGAACAAATACACTGAATACAATGCTAAAATAAAAGTCTGGAAGGACATATAGGAATACTAGACTAGAACATCGTCTAGCTAGATAAAGATGCTTTAGTCCAAGGCAACAGTGTACCCCAAATCATGGGAACTCCTCTGGAAATGTCTCAAAGTCCTCAGCCACGAATTCGGTCTCCATTTATGCTCCGTAGATGGTCGGGTACAAGTGCTCGTCCAGATCTAAAAAGGAACCAGGTCCTCAGAGGGACCTAACAAGATACAAAAGGTATATGCCATAAGTAAATACTGTGTAAACTTGAGGGTTATCTAACCAGCAAAGTGAAATGTACTTGAAAACAACCTTGGTACGTATGGGTAGATAAAAGGTCTAAAGTATAGCGTCAAGCCAGAGGCTAAGTACATGGCATTAGCTGTAAACTTGATGCCAAAAGTATATGCTGACTACATATCCGATCATGATAGCGTGCAGCTAGTACCCTCTGCCAGATGTATCGACAAGCATATACGTACATAATCGGGTAGCACATAGCCCATAACCGGGTAACACATAGCCCATAACCGAATAACACTGAGGCTCACGACCCCGTAGTTTACTCTGAAACTATGGTAGCCAAATGTCTGTCCCATATGCCTACTAATTATCTTCCCCGTCCAATGCCAATGTACAAGCCGCGAATACGACATGGATATCTCGTACTATAATGTAAGTCACTAAAAAAATATACAACTATGCTAAATACCGACACACGTGCTGATCACACCGATGGCCAGTCAAGTATGAAGCTCGCGTTTCTACATGAAATCACTCTGTGACGTACAATGATACGTGACAAGGCCCAGGGAGTCATAATGATAACTCCTCAACTTTAGGTACGTCTACTAGACACAAGGTAAAACACAGGTCCTAACGTCAACGCCTTCGTTGATTGCACCTGAGTCATTCTCAGACGCACACAGTTATATATTATTAAAGAAATAAAATATGTGAACTATAATAACTGAATATAAATAGTACAACAAGGCAAGAAATACTTGCCTAAAACTCCAATGTAAACAAGTAAGGATCCGGAACCCGCAGCCAAGGTAGAACCATCTTGGGTGCCTAAGAATATATAACAATAAATATCAATCACTATATTACACTACTCTAAGCATGTACAAGAATTCAACATACGCAACGTCATGAGTCACGTAGTGTCTAGACCAAACAAGCGTTCTAACAAAGTAGGTTATCTAATGCTGACTAGTCAAAGAGTAAGGAAGTATGTGTTAGTCTACTAGTCACCTAAAATTTATAAGTCCTCTAAATGGATAATTTCTCATATGACAAAATCACGGTGACAACTAGAATTTCTATCGGTGCTAAGTTGCAACTCTAACACATAGGTTACTAGGGTTCTCTCTCTAGGTCTCCGTGCACAAGTATATAAAATATTCTCAAATATTATGCACAACAAGTCAACTAGCTACTATTCTACTAGTAAGTGTTTATAACTCAAAATATCATGTAACACTAATAACATGTCCAAACTATTTGGTTAAGGTGTATACTTTATATATATAAAATCATCATTACATCGTCTAAAATATAAACCATCATCAACCCTATTTCTTATACACTTGCACACAACAACAAGTGCACATAACAATTTATACCTATTCTAACTTGTCACACTAGCATGGTAACATTTCAAAATCTTATTCTATACATGCACTAAACAAATTGTATTCCTATCATGGTATAAATCATTCTCTAGCATGGCACTATTCATTTTTCAAACTAGTGTATAACCTAGGCAACAATCACATATACCAGTAGTTCACTAACAAGTGACTTGGTACAAAATACAACACTTAAACTAATCATCTGATCAAATAATAATCTAAAATTTAGATTTAAAATTGGTTAAATATGAGGTAGATAGTTGTCAAGGCAAGTGTTTATATAAATATACATATATACATATGTATATATATTTATACAACAATTTTAGAGGAAGAATAAGATATCAAGTGCATAATTATATATATTAAAAAAAGGACAAGATGTCATGTATATACATATATATTATGATGAATAACAAATTAATACATATATATATATATATATATATATATATATATATATACAAGAGGAAGAACAACAAGATCAAGAAAATTATATACATATGTATATATATATTTGAAGATAAGATGAAGAGGAAGAGGAGAACATTACCTAGGGTTTAAAGAAATGGAGGGGAAGCTAAGAGAGAGGGTGCTTGACTAGGAGGGGGACTGCTCGGCCTGCTGGCCCATGGTCGGCCTGCTCCGGCAGGTGGTAAGGTGCTCCGGCCAAGTAGCACAGTAGCGACAGCAGCGATGGCTTATAGCAGCAGCGGCAGCAGCTCTTGGGGGTGAGATAGTGGTGGCTGATGGTCGTGAGGGAGGTAGTGGAGGTGGTGAGGTAATGGTGGTGGAGGATGATGGTGGTGATAGGGGTGGAGCTCGGTGGCAGTATTGAAGGGGGTGGATCTAAGTGGTTAATGGAGGAGGACGGGTTGAGGGGTGAAGGAAAGATGGTGATGGTTGTTGTGAGTGGTCCGACGGGCGAGGGAGGAGGTCAAGGTGATAGGTGTTGAGGAGGTGGTGGCAGTGGGGTGGTCATGGAGGTGAGGGTGGCAGATGGAGGTGGAGCTCGGTGGAAGTGGTGGCGGGTTGATGGAGATTGACTCGGGTAGTGATCGACGGAGAGGATGATGGTGGTGATGACGGTGGCATTGGTGGTATTCGGCAGAGATGATGGCGGTGGTGGTCGGGATGAGGGAAAGGAGGAGGTGGTGGTGATGATGATGGTGTTGTTGGAGATGAAGGTGGTGGTGTTCGATTTTGGGGAGGAGAGGAAGATGGATGCGGTGGTAAATGGCGGTTTTGATTTTCTTTTGCAGGGAAATGTATTTTTGGCTGAAATTTGAGGGAGAGAGAGAGTGTATTAATAAAGGAGAGAGAGAGAGTAGTGAGCATAGGAATTAGGGCCGGCTACCTTCCCCTATTTCTAGGGATATGGAAAGGCTTGTCATGAGAGAATGAGTAGTAGGATAGAGTTTAAATTTGAATGGAGGGTTGGGATCAAGTATGGGTGTTAAGTGTTGCATAGTACATATAAAAATAGAGGGAAATGGTGGGTGTGACCAGTCAAAGAATGAAGAAGGGCTTTCTTTATTGTTTTGCTCCAATGGAAGGTGGACATCTAGTTGTTTATTTGTACAAAGGCCCCCAATAGTTTAAAAATTGCACAAGAAAAGGAGAATTGAGATTGGATAAGAAAAATCATAATATTTGGTGTGTTGTAGTAAAAAAAATTGGCGTATGGTATTTTGTACGAACCATGAGGGTGTGAGTGGGGGTTTGGGTTGGTGTTGGGTCTAGTTTTGGGTTAGGTTGAGTCATTACACAATTTAGTTAAAATTAGTGTCAATGATATTCTTTAATTAATTGGAAGTACATAGGATTTAAATTGTGTAGGACACAAGTATCATGGGCATAGTAGACTCAAAATATATTATTGTCATAAATTGGGTTGCACGAAATGGGTCGATGTTGCATCTCTAATATTGGTTGAAATAGAAAAAGATATAAAAGTTAGATTTATTTGGATTTAAAAATAGATATTTGTAACAAATATTGTGCGACTAAAATAAAGCACAAGAGAGGGTATTTATGAGTTACACAAAGGTCAGAATAGAAAATTGGTATATCGAGGTCAAGTGTGCGAAATTTGTTTGAAGGTAGAAGCTAGAGTATTGCTCCAAACATCAAAGCAACGGTAAGGTACATCAATGGAATTAAATTAAAAGAGGCAAATTAATAACTCTATTAACTAATTCAAAATAACCCTAAATGAATTATAATCCTAGTTTTGGGTCAGGGGGTTTACAGTTAGGGCAAGCATGAAGGACACACAAACAAAGAAATGACACGAACACACAAAACTGACACAAATACAAATACGACACGGATACACAAATGCTGACACTGACATGAAACTAGGGTTAGGGCTAGTATCCCGATGACCCCCAAGCTTGTTTTATTTGATTTCTGCATATTTTTGCAAAGTAGGCTAGTATGAAGGATAGTTCTCATATATGCTGATGAGAATAAGAAAATACAAGCTCAATAGGTAACCACATCACCAATAACACCAAGCCAATGTTAAGCCCCAATGCCATTGAGACCCTTCTATGTCGAGACTCTTCCATATAGATAGATCCATACCTATGAAGTATATAAACAAATAAGTAAAATAAAGTTATATATCTCTAAATTTTATATGAAATGTGCAAATTGTTCGAAGGTAGAGATTTCAAGTAAAATTTGAGATAAGGTTGATCATCATGAGACTATAATTTATCTTTTAGCATTTGCATCAAAAGTTAAATAGAGTTGGTTTGGAATTATAACACGTATTTAATGATTGTAGGATATATATATATGAAATTGGTAGTATTGAGAAGAGGTAGTAGATATATATAAAATGTGAGTGTCAGGGGTCTTGTTATCAGTGTGTGCCCCCATATATAGGTTGTATGTGAGTAAATTGGTGGAATTGTGAAGTAGAGAATAGTGTGAGTATCCAGATGACTGTAGAAAGTGTGTTATAGTTGTCAGTATAGTGCTAATATTATGATTGTTGTGATATATATAGGCTATATCATATATATGCATATAACACTTGTATCTAGTGCATATTAGTATGGGGGTATTAAGTTAATTATGAATATCTTAAGTACCTAGGCTACTAAACGTCAAGTAATACCTAGATACCAAGTGCAAATATAGCTACATGTATATGATTAGCTATATAAGTTAAGTGATAAATAGTTTAATATAGATAATACTTATTATAAAAGTAGAATAACTAGGTTTATGTTACAAGCTAGATAAATATAAGTTAAGTGATAAATAGTTTCACATAGATAATACTTATTATAAAAGTAGAATAACTAGAAAAGCTTGTCGTTACTTCCGAAGTCAAGTGTCCATGTGAGCCATTCTCTGGAAAAAAAATTACTTCTGTAAGCCTTTTGAGGCTATTAGAGTTCTACCAGAAATCTAGTAAACTTTTGAAAATCTAGTCTAACTCTAATAGCCTCAAAAGTCTTATAAAAGAAAATTTCTTTTATAGGCTTACATTGAATACATGATGTCACACATATCCTTTATTAGTGTTCACATGTGTATCCATCTTTGCATCCATTTGGATAATATACTTGAACGATGTCTATTCATCTTTGCAGAAGTATCTAAAAATGGATCTGAATTACTACCTACATCATCGTTTGTGGATGTACAATCATCATCCTGATAACATGTGCGGTATACGGGATAAATTTATACAGGGGATAGAATAGTTTCTGCAGTTCGCTAAGGCGTTCCCTTAGTATATGGATGACACCAAAATTAAGTGTTCGTGTGTGAGATATCACAACTTAAATATCACTCAAAAGTGGATATGACATATCGTTTGTACTCGAGTGGTTTTACGCCAAATTACTATCAGTGGACCTCATACGGAAAACTTGTGTCTTTAGCATTAGAGTCGGAGCCTTATGTGGATCCATATATGAATGTCTACGATAACGCTAATTATGACAACGGGTGCGTGAATATAATTTTTGATGCTGCCAGGCCTAGTTTTAATCCGGACAATCATGATGCAGCTGAGGAGGCACCGAATGCCGATGTTGCAAAGTTTATGGAGTTACTGAAGAATACAAGGACTCCATTATATCATGGTTGTGAGGATTATTCATCGTTAGAGGTGGTTACAAGACTGTTGAGCATCAAGTCTGATTTTAATATGTCACAAGAATGCTACAACCGACTGATAGAGTTAATTATAGAGATCTTGTCGGCGGGTGCTAAGTTTCCTAAAGACTTATTCCGGTCTAAGAGAATAGTGAGATCGCTCTGGATGGTATATGAGAAAATTGATATATGTTTCAACAGGTGCATGATATACTACAAAGACGACAAGGATGAAGACGTATAAAGATTTTATGGTGCTAATCGTTATAAGGCAACTAGTACAAGAAAGTCTGTCGGTGGAAGAAAGTCGAACGATTCGATACACTACTTGTCTTTAACGTCGTGGTTGTAGAGGTTGTTTATGGTGAAAGAGACTACCAAAAAAATAAGTTATCACAGATGAGAACAGATTGAAGGAGTGTTGGATCACCCATCCATACAGAAGCATGGAAGAACTTTGATCGAAAGTATCCCGATTATGCTTCGGATCCACGTAATATAAGATTGGGGCTCTGCTTCGATAATTTTACCCCATTCAAACTTTTGGGCCCCCAGTATTCATGTTGGCTTGTGATTGTCATCCCGTACAACCTACCGGCTTGCATGTGCATGAAGACTCCGATTATATTCTTAACCGTCATTATCCCGAGTCCAAACAATCCAAATAGGAACATCAATGTGTACTTAAAATCATTAATAGATGAGTTAAATCAGATTTAGAAAGTAGGCACCAATACGTACGATATTTTAAAATAGTAGAATTTTCAGATTAGGGCAGCACTTATGTGGACCATCATTGACTTTCCGGCTTATGGCATATTATCAGGATGGAGCACTCATGGTCGTCTCTCATCTCCGTATTTTATGGACCGCACTAAGGATTTTTATTTGAAACACGGAGGAAAATTATGCTTATTCGATTGTCATCGACAATTTCTTCCGTCGGATCATCCGTTCTGGAGGAACAAGAATGTATTTCGTGTCAGCATTATGGAGAAGGCAAATCCATCTCCAAGGTGGACCAGAGACACGATATAGAAAAATGTTAAAGATTTATCAAGTGTTATCGAAGAGCCAACTAAGGGGTACAAGTACAATAGATTTGGTCACACTCTTAATTGGACGAAGAGGAGCATATTATGGGACCTGTCATATTGGAGCACCAATCTGATCAGACATAACCTTGATGTCATGCATATCGAGAAAAATTATTTGATAACATAATTAATATTATAATAGACATAAAGGTGAAGACGAAAGATAATCCCAAGGCCAGGTTGGACTTAGAAGAAATATGCAGACACCCTATGTTGCATTTGATAGAGGAAGGGAATAGGATATATAAGCAGCCTAAGGCAATTGTTTTATTGGACAAGGAGGACAAAATGAGACTTTATAGGTGAATTTAGGGGCTAAAATTTTTAGATGAATACGTGTCAAAACTGAAAAGATGTGTCGACCCGAAGGAGAATAAACTGATGGATATGAAGAGCCACGATAATCACGTATTCATGGAGAGGTTAATTCCGATAGCATTTGGAAAATTTTTATCGCAGGTAGTTTAGGATCCTTTGACAGGGCTTAGAATATTCTTCAGAGATCTTTATTCTACCAAGTTAATCGTCGATCGTCTTGAAAAGTAAGAGAAGGACATTGTGGTAATACTGTGCAAGTTTGAAAGAGTACTCCCTCCTAGATCTTTTGAATCAATGGAGCATTTTCTAATTCATCTTTCCTACGAGGTACGTGTTGGTTAGCCTATCGGTTATCGATGGATGTACCCGTTCGAGCGTCAACTGAACCACCTATAGAGAAAGGTGAAAAATAAGACAAGGATCGAGGGTTCTATTTGTGAAGCCTATTATTTCTATGAACAAAAGTTGTACGAACTTTGTATTACAAACTATTAAAAGAACGAAGAGTTCAAAATAAGACAAGAGTCTAAGTAAAATTTATTCTAAAAAATTATAGTTGTAAAGATCTGATATGTGGATGATCACTTTACTTCTTGGACCACACGATGATAAAGAAATATAAGGATGATGTGAAAAATATGAAGAGTTGGGCAATGAGAAAGCTTTGGCAACAACGACACAACAAGCTTATATCTCTCCTTTTGTTCTTAAACTTCAAAGACTTGAAAAAAATTTAGCCTGAAACGTACCCAATGATCCTATAATTATAAGATTTCAGAGCAGTTATGATATTGTGCGCGCACTTTGGACAGTATGTACTATGCAAGCACTTTTGATGGGATAACATCCCACGATCTAGTGAGTGGGTGCACAACTTGCTTTCTACTTGACATGTGGCTTCCTATAAGAGAAAGCATGGGTCATGGGATTGTTATTTGTGTATGTTTCATCAGAAATATGGCATATATGACATATAATCGTAACTTATCTTAATCATTTAGGATCGTAGGCACACTTTAGAATTGGTCTGGAGACTGGAGCACTTTTTATGAAATTGTTCATATAGGCGCACTTTTGAAGAAGTAGTCGTGATGGCGCACTTTTGAGGATATTGGCCGTGATGGCGCACTTTTGAGGAAGTAGCCATGATGGCGTTAGAAAGATTGGCTATACGAGCACACTTTGAAGAGATTGGTTCATATTGGTCGCTAAATGACAACCTGGGTCTGTGTGCCACAGCTCAGCTATAATGATGACTTCTGAATCCTCGAGTCATGTTCGAGTCTGTCAGATTCGTTGTATTTAATGTTTGGAAAAAAAAGAAGACATGCAATTTTTGCACATGTCTTTGTTGACGAAAGCAGCTTGAAAGTATGACATCCTTTGAAACAGGGAGAAAATGCGCCATTCTTCCCCTACTAAATTTATATGTAGGAAAATTGTGCCATCTTTAGGAAGCATATTTTTATACTTCTACAAAACTCCCTTCAAAGTTTTTTAATTCATCCCGAAGAATTCAAAATACTTTGAATTAGAAGCATAAAATGTTATTGAGATTTTATGCACATATTTTGGGTAGAATTCCAACGGATTGTTGACGTAGTTGAACATCATGATTACTATACGGGATTCAAAGAGTCTTGATCTAAATCGATAAATAGACTTGGGGAAAGAGAGAAAGGTTTATCTTTTGAAGATGTAAAAGATGCTAGCTCGCCTATGATTCAACTCATCATAAATTTTAAGGATGAAGATAGGGTTGCTGCTCTTGAGCAAAACTTGGTAGGCCTTGAGAAGCCCATTAATGAATATCTATAGCTAAACAATAGGGACATCTCGACTCTAATTCAGACTGAGTATGAGTCAATCACTACAGAGTTCATGGAGCGTCAGACCACTTTCCTGGAGCATATAAAGATCCATGCTAGGAAGACTGTCCGAATAAATGCTTCGGTGAAAGAAGTGACTTCTTATTCGGCTTTTTATTGTTCAACCCACGATGAACATAATGACATGATGCTACATCTCCAAACTAAGATACAAGAACTCGAAGCTTAGCTTAAGCAAGCGAGAAAAGAGTTAAAGGTGACTGTGGACCGACGTCAGGAAGAGCTGGCATATTGTGTCTTAGCAAAAGAAGCTCTTTTGGAGCTCGAGCATAACAAGAATGAGCTTGACCACGCTTAAAATAAGATGATAGAGTTATATTCTTATATGACTACTTTTTCTATAAATGACTCTAGAATGTTCGAAGCACGTAGGAGAGCGACATTTAATAAAGACCAGCAACTAGCTCGACTAATACAGTTCCTTCTTGATCTTTCTACTCCACCTGAGTAAAATCTATGTTATGCTTTTCCTTGTTTTATTTTCTTGTAAGTTTCTAAATAAAAATAAATTGAAAATTTTAGCTTTTTAAAGAATAATTATTTGTTGTGGACCATTTATTTATTGTGCATATGATATTAGATACAAATAATAGGTTAGAGTGGAAACAAGATCAGAGGTAATGTGGACATGATATGCTTTCGAACAGGATCCTACCGAATATATCTGCTGAGAGGTAAGATGGACATAGAAAAATATAATTTTGTGGAGAATTTGGTGGATTTGTCACCCTTGGCATACTTATACTGAGTACAAATGGAAATTTTTGTAGGATGCAATACTATCAGAGGTGATATGGACGTGATAGCTCGCTAGTTTACTCTTCTGGGGAAAAGAAGAAATAGTAGTTCAAGGGCGAATTATTGTCTTCTTTGTTGGGGATAATAAAAGGAATATAATTTAGAGGTAATATGTACATGAATCACATTATACCTATTTACTAATGAAGAAACGTGAAAGATTATTCCCAACCCAACTGGAATCAAAAATTGGATATCCTTAAAAGAACTAGGCTTTAAGAATAGGATATTTTTGTTGGAGAGAATCGTTTAGATGATCTCAATAAGAGTATTTCGTTGAATCTGAGAATTGTTCTACTGGGAACTTTGAGGAACTGTTACCCATGTCTCATTTAAGAATGAATATAGGTAATAGTTTGAGATACCGTGTAGGCTACAACTTGCTAGGGATTAGAAAAATATACTTAATGTACATCTTATTTTACTCTGATGGAGATGGAGAAAAAATATGTCGTGCCTAGACATAATAATTTTTGAGGAATTTGGCATTTATAGGCATCGTTATCAAATCTCCATTAGGCTTAGTGAGCCTGTAGGCTTCATTGGAGAATATTGTCTCCACCACATAAGGACCTTCCCTTTTAGCTAAAAATTTGTCTTTGCTCTTATGGTTTATGATCATAGTTCTCCTTACTGTAAGGACTAATTTACCAACCTGGAATATTCTTTTCTTGACTTTTTGATTGAATGCTATAGAAATGCATGCTTGGTATAGTTCAATACACTATTGACCGTACAAGCGCTATTTATCTAATGCTTCTAATTCTTGCAGGTATAATCAATTATTATTCTCTACTATTAGCTCATTAGCAATAGCTACTCTGAGAGAAGGTATCTCAATTTTGAGCAAAAGAATTAATTATTATGGAAATACATGTATTATCTTCCGGGGAACACCAAAATGATAGATAACATGGTGATTGATGAAGCTAATTACGTTGGACGTCTTCACTTCGATGAGTGGGACTACTTTCGCCCATTTGGAGAAATAATCGATTATTACAAGTATGAACCTATGTCCTCTAGAAGAAGATGTGTTGATCGGACAAATAATATCAATTCTCCAGGCTTTAGAAGGCTAAGAGGAAGCTGTGGGGTATAAGAACTTTGTTGGTTGGTGGATAAAATCAGTACAAATTTGATATGATCTATATTTACGAGCGTAATCTACGGTATCTGCCACCATGGTGGACCAATAATAACCAATTCTCTTTGATACGGTCTTGTTGTAGTACCCCGCTCCGGGTAGGTACTATGTAAAAGTGATATTGCTTTACTTGTTTGAGTGAAAGTCTTCTCGGAGAGTTTTCGATCAAACCACAAGATGATTGATCTAAGTGAGTGGGCAGAACTTCGTTCTCTGATTCTTGCACGCCTTAATAATGAATCTGAGTTTTAAAAATGCTTGTTTGCTTAATAAGATAATGTTCGCCTTGAAAATAATAGAACGAGAACCTGCATGCTTAATAAGAGAACTTGTATGCTTGTCAAAACGGAGATAGAACCTTTCTATGCTAAATCTAGATAGAAAAGAAATATTTTATGCTAAGTTACACTAACACCGCTATCAAACGAACCATTGCCATGCTAATAAGATAAGTAAAGGAATTGCTTGAACAAGTCCCTTTGTCACATGCTAAGTAAGAATAGAATTGCATGCTTTATTAAACAAAAATAGAAGAACTACTATCATGCTTGCATACTTAGGGTTTTCTCGCCCGTTTCCTATCGTACTGAAGAGATAGATATTTTATGCTAGTTGTTATAAAATCGATATTGTGCATGCTAATATATGTTTCGCTTGCATGTTTTGCTATATCAAACTGTTATATATCTTTGATTCGAATAAGCAGAGACTAATAGAGCGCCTTGAGGTACAGTCCTTTTGATCTAGTAGGGTGTGCTATTAGTTCTGTAAAAGATATGTTTTGCTTGACCAGATATGTTTTGCTTGATCATTTGCTTGCTTGCATTATAGATGATTTATGTTATTGTATTATTCTCGGACAACTTGTGCACAAGGGTCATCTCTCGAACAGTTCTTGGAGTTCTAGGAATCGATCGGTCCGAAAGAGATTTTGTTGCATCCTGAGGATATGATCCTACAGAATCTAGTAAGATATTTTGTCTATTAGTGTTGTATGGAACCCATGATGTCACAGCTACTAGTACTCGTGTGTGTTGGTGAAGAGTTGAACCTTCAGTCACAGCTGCCATCATATACACGTGCTAGTGCAGAACTGAACCTTGAGTCACCGTTACTAATCATGGGACTACCCATGGACCATCATATAGTTAGGGTACATGCTAGGTTAGCCTTCTTGTATACCTAACTGTTTGATACAATGACAGATAGGGGATAGAATATATATGTTTATACAAATTGTTGCTAACTTATATGTCTGTTGTAGAGATAACCGTTCGGCCATGGATAAGGATCACTGAATAAGTGATCACTTGTATTTCCTTATGTTCCTTATTATAAATGTTAAATAAGACATATATGTTTTACTTGAATATGCTGCTGCCCCTATTGCATTGAATTGAATAGTCTACTTGATACACTTGTCTTGATTCGAGATTAACAGTCCACTAGAGATAACTTTTATTCCTAAGAGATCGAAAATGGCTCACGATATATGTTGCACACTACACGATAGAACACTGTCCCTATATCTTGCTTGTATATATTGAATATGCAAACTAGTTTCAAAAACAAATTTTAGAAAGAAGTAAATAGACTCTAACCCTATGCTGCATGAAATGAACCTAGGTAAAAGTAGCAAGATCACTAGTAATATAATATTTTGCACATGCTTACTTAGTCTTGGTTTCAGGAAATATTGCTTCTATTCATTAATTTTATACTCACCAGTACTTTCTCTAAAGTGTTGACCCCTCAATAGTTTGCTTGTTCGCAGGTGCAGGATCGTCTGAGGAAGCAATACCGTGCCTCATCCCCAGGATCCAAAAATCTGGAGTCGACACCTTAAGCCGTATCGTGTTATGCTTTCAGCTACTTTGGTATATAAGGATATAATCTATGGAACAATGTTATTAAATTCGAGAGAGTGCTTGAGCAATTTGTAACTTCGGGTTAGTATCACTTATAACACTTTTGAATATCAATAAAGATGCTTATTTTCGTATGTTATTGTATTCTTTACTTTTCTGTAAAATATGCCACTGCTTCCATCTTGAATAGCTTACTTGCCCTTGTTCAAGCTTTGGCCTTGTGCAAGCACAACTTAGGCTTTCACTACATCATGCCCGTACAAGGACGGTCGGTCCCGCAAGGACCTAGGTGAGGATGAACCACCCCTACGGGATCGGGGCATGACACTTGTAATTTAGGACCTGGCTGATGTGTTCTACAGATGCCATCATGAGCTTCACAGAGTGATTGTCTTACTTCAGGGTTAGAAAGACAACGTAGCAGCAATCCCTCATAAGAACGACAATATGATATTTTGGATGAGGCATCATAGTTAAATTGGAGTGAGCGTCTTTTAATAGAAGTGGCTTCTTTCGGATCTTCTAGAAGAATTTCATAAGCAACGTAGTCTATAAAAGGATCTCTCTAATATTTATCTATAGAAGTTGAATCTATGACATAACTTTATTCAATGTACAAGTTATTTTTTATAGAGAACAACTCTTGACCTGTTAGCATGATTGAATGTCATCTCTTTAGGGAATGGCCAATGATGCTGCTAGGCCGGCCAAAGCATCTTCTTCCATATTCTATAACTGAGGCACATGCTCGATGAAGAATCTTTTGAAAGTAAAAGCCAGTTCATTTGTCGCTTGATGATAAGGAATGAGGTCTTCATGCCGAACCTCATACGCTCCCCTGATCTGATTGACTATCAGCTTAGAATATCCGTAGGCTTCAAGATATTCTATGTCCAATACTTTGGCTAATTGGAGACCAATGAGTAGAGCATTGTATTCTTCTACATTGTTGGAACATGGTTCACTGAGAGAATATGCTCGATGAATGAGTAGCTTGTAAGAAGATACTAGGTCTATGTCCACTCCATCTATTATGTTAACTTTGGGTCCTATTCTTGATGTGACATCAAAGAACAATTGCCAGGTGTCATCTCATATTACCATATTAGACTCTAGGACTTTATCTGGGATGTCATCGTACAGTTTGGAAGTTTTTCGTACAAGATGAGCTTCCAGGAAATTAGCTATTGCTTGACCCTTCACTACTTTTTGTGGGACATATACCATGTCATACGGTGATAGCAGCATTGCCCATGTAGCTAACTAAGAATTTAGTATTCTTGGCTTGGTCATTAATACCCAGAGGGGATTTATTCTGGATATGACATGAATGGTTTGACCTGACACATAATATCGCATCTTTTAAATAGCAAACACCAAGTCAAGACATTCTTTTTCTACGGAATTGTATCGATGTTCAGCGTCGACCATCATGCAACTAAGATAATCGATCGCATGTTCATAACTTTCATTACTGTTCTGTATAAGAAGAGCTCCTAGGAAGTTATCCATTGCTCGAACATATAGTAAAAAGGGATTCCCTACGCTCGGAGACACCAGGACTGGAAAATTTGTGAGATATCGTTTGATGTCGTCGAATGCTTATTGACATAATTTATTTCAGACAAAGGTTACACCTTTCTTCATGAACTGAGTGAAGGGTCAGCATCATCCCGAGAAATTAAAGATGAACCTTCTAATGTATGATAGACGGACTTGTAGACCACGAAGTTCTTTGATATTTTGTGGAGGTCGTATTTCGAGGATAGCTTTGATTTTATCGGGGTCAATATGAATACCCTTAAAAGTTATAAAAAATTCGAGGAACTTGCCACTTGAGACTCCTAGAAAGGATTTAGTTAGATTCATTTTCAATTGGTGGTGGCACATTAATTCGAACACAGTCTTCAAATCTTGAAGGTGATCATCTTTAAGATGACTATTGATATCAATATCATCAACGTAACATTCTACTGTCTTCTCTAAATGCTTCTGGAAAATTATACTCATGGCCCGTTGATATGTTGCTTCCATATTCTTTAAGTCGAAGGACATGACTGTATAGTAGTATACTCCCAGTGGTGTACGAAAAGAGGTATATTTTTCGTTATCAGGTGATATCTTAATTTAATTATATCCCTAGAATCCATCCATAAAGGACATACGTTCAAAGCCACATGTATTGTCGATCATGATATTTGTTATAGGGAGAGAAAATTTGTCTTTTGGATAGGCCGAGTTCAGATCTCAATAATCTATCCAGACCTAGACCTTCTTATTTTTTTGTGACTGGAACGATATTGGCTACCCTGTCGGAATACTGCTCTTCTCAAACGAAGCAACATGCTATGAGTTTCTTGACTTCGGCTTCAATTGCATCCATCATATCCAGACGGAATCACCGTTGCTGCTGTTTCACCGACTTAGCATTCGGAAGAATATTGATCTTCTATGTGGCTATTTGAGGATCCAGGCCAGATATATCCTTATAACTCTAGGAGAAGATATCGATATAGTCCTTTATTAGCTGGACTAGAGCCTTTTTATCTTCTTTAGGAAGACTCTTGCTAATAAAGATTGGTCTTGGGGAAGATTCTTCTCCTACATCAATTTGGACTACTTCATCCTCTGTAGGTGGTCCACGTTGCTCAAATCAAAGTTCCTATTGGGTCTCTATTTATTGTGCCTATGGATCATTCTCGAATGGTTCCAATGGTTCAACTTTATTATCATCTGGGCCAATTGACACCATATTTACAAAGAAAATATGTTTGAATACGTCAGTCATACTTTCGTCAGAATTCCATAATAATGAATCAGAGGAATGAGAATATGTCTCTTCTTTCGATTCTAAACTTTTAGAACTTATTAATGGTGTAACATATCCCAAACCAAGACCAATCCAATGGTGATATATTTCTGACTTGCCTTTTGGAGAAAAGTGACGTATAGTAGTCTTTCTGCCTTTTCCATAATTCAGAACCAAACCCGACTTCATGTTGTTCACAACATCCTTGTATTTTTATTTATTATCATGTGGTCCAAGGAGTAAACTGATCGTTGGTAGAGATTTACCACTTCCATTATATCTCGAGGTATTGTCATGACCTGTAAACCCCCTCAAATATTTCTATAGATAGTCTGGTATGGGTTCAAAAATTTCGGTTTAGCAGCAATTGATTGAGGTTTAGAGTAAGGTTGCAGATGTCTATTTATTCTAATTGAACCCTTGGCACGTCCTACCATTGTTGAATTATTCAGAGCCCAACATCAGCCCTTAATTTTCAACGGACTATTGTACTTTTGACTTGACCTGCCAAATTAGGCGCTGGACTTTTCTATCACTTAAAAATCAAATCCGTTGTGCCCTAAATTAATTGCACAACTTCCCGTATCCAAAATCCCAAATTTAAATTCCGTGTCGGATACCTGTGTCTTTACCTTCAATTTTGAGACACCATTAACCCGTTGAGCCGGACCAACTAAAGGGTCCAAGACTGACTCCAAGCCCACACCATTTTTGACCTTTGTGTCACTTCCAAATTTAGACCCCAAGTACCCCCATTTAATTAAAAATAGCGTGACATTTTTATTCTAATTAAATCAGGGATACCAACTTTGACTAATCCTATTTTAATCCCTATTTAATCCTAATGCCCATTTAATTAAGTCTATGCCAAACACACAATACCCCCTCACCTTATAAAACACCAAACACCATTTCCTCCATAATTTTTCCATTATTTCTTATATTTGTGCAATTACCCAAACTTAAGGGGCTAAATTATAAATAATGCAACATGTGGCACACCCTCATTGGTCAAGGCCAAATGGAGAGGCAACCCTCTTTTTTGACCATAGTCAACTTTTCTTCTCCCCTTATTTTGCATAAAAAAATGAATTCCTTCATATGAGATATCAACCCCACATTTGAAATGGATAATCCCCACCATCCATTCTACCCACACTCCCCTTACTTAATGTCTCCATCACTACTCTTCCCCCAAGGCCGACCCTAATCCCCATGCCTAGAGAAACCCCCACCCCCTCTCTCTCTCCTCTCTCTTCCTACATTAAAAAAAATAAACTCTTCTTCTTCTTCCTTTCTTCTTCTCCTTCTTTCCTTCTTCTCCTTTTTCACTTCACTGCTCTGGCCGAGACCTTTCTCAGGCCAACCCCCAGCCAAGATCCCCTCCGACCATCGGGCTGCTGCCCTACCACCACCGTGAGTCTCCCCAACCGAGCTGCTACCCCGGCCGAGAACCTGCGAGCCCGCATCGTACCGCTGTCCACGCTCTGGCCGAGCCCGCCTCCGCAAGCTGCTGCATCGACGACTCCGGTCGATCCCCCATCAATGCCACCACTGCTGCCACCGGCTCAACCCTGAACCACCATCACCCTCTCGACCACTGCCACAAGCCATTGCACCAACCTCTGCCGATCCCCTCCGACCTCAGCTTTATCACCATCACCATCAACATAGCTCAAGGCAGAACTACCCATCCACCCGCTGTCGTATTCCCGACCGTCGACGAAGTAAACTCCACCGTATCGACTGCCTGAGCCCCCTCTCTCTGCTATTTCCCACCACCGTCGGCTTCCACGAGTGAACTCCCTGCTCCGGCCAACTGCTCGTTCCGGCACCACCACCATCGTCTTTATCTCCACGATCTCCACTGGCCACCGACTTCACACCAATGCCACCACCTCAACCTCCACTCTCCGGCCGCACCTCCTCCCCACACACCATTACTACGACATGTACATCCCAGCTCCACCACCCTCATCTCCGGCGAGCACACCCGCTCCTCTCCTCCACCGCCGCAGAGTTCTTCAGCAACCCTCCGGCCATCCACGGTCCTTCGGGCAACCACCCCGCTGTGCCGCCGCCAAGGTGAACCACTCCCCCCCTCTCTATAATTTTTATATATTGTTTTGTGTTTTAGTTAGGGTTAATGGATCTGGTGTGTTTATGTGTGTGATTAGGGTTTATTGTTGTGGTTAGGATTTATGTTCATAGTATATAATTTATGGATATACTTGAGTTTTTGTGGAATGCATGATTATAACATACATTTGAAGGTTTATGAATTTTTTAATATTAAGGAAATGATGTTATAAAATATATACGTTGAGGCTTGAGAATAAAATGGATCTTTGGTTAGGGTTGCACATTTTGCATTGAGATTTAAGGGTTAGTTCATTTTATATTATGTAATGATGGTAAAATACATGGTTATAAATTAGGGTTTATAAATACAAGGGTTGAGATGTTAAGGTAATTCAATTTATTTATGCATATTGTTTTGATGATGATCAGTTAAATTGGTTGTGAATTGACGTTGATGATAATGACGAACAAAATTATGTAGCAATTTTATTGAGAAATGGGAAAGATTATATATGTCTGAGAATTTAATCAGGGTTGATTAACTAAAAATTAAGGATGGGTTTAATTGAAGAGGTACTTATTATCAATTTGTAATAAAGATAAAAAAAGGAAGGTTTAATAATTATTGATAATTTACTTGAGGATGACATGTGTCACCGTAAGTAATAGTACCTGTGAAGACCAGGAGGAATCTGAGGATTGATCATGGCCCAAAATACTGATAAACACTGTGATGAATATAGTAGAATTGAGGATTTGTTCTGATGATATTACAGGTGATCGATCGTATTAGATGTAATGAACCTCCGAGTCAACCTTGGTCAACCCTCTAGCGTCGTGTCCCTGTGAGTCATAGCTGAGTCTGAATATATGTTTAGATGTGTGTCACACCCCTGTTTGTCGTGTGATAGTTTATTGATTGAGTTTATATCTCGTCTCTAGGTACTACGGGACCTGAGAACTTGGACGTAGTACCGGATCCCCGTTATTAGCAGCCGGACGTAGGCAAGTGTACCTTGCCACCCTGTATTTTAGATTACATATATTTATTGTTTCTTTATGTACATTGTGCACGTATTTTTGTTTACGATCGATACTTCACGTCCGGATCACAACCGGGTGCAGACGTTCATCGTAATGTCTTAGAATGAATGTTAGATGTTCGTAACACCTCGATGTATGTACCTAAGTATATCGAAACCCCAGGATACACTCATACACTATGATCATGCCAGATTCCTATATCCTGATACTGACATCATGACCAAAGACTGGTACGACCTTAGGGTCGCGTCTGTTAAGTTATTTCTGTATGTCGAGACTGTTAGATAGAGGTTCAGGTTCAGCGCACAATCGTTGACCGCTTGGGAAGGGAAAGGCAGTTACTAGACATTTGGGGTCCTCTGTATGTGCTTATATATGTATATATAGTATTTATATAGTAATCCTGTATTTAGTGCAGTGGTATCACCCGTGTGACTCTTTGCCCAGAGCTGCGGTACGTCCCGTGTGTTTCTGTGTCCGGAGCTACGGTTTTATTTTGGACAGCCCATGCATCGAACATTGTCTTTAAACTGTGTCATACTTGTTTGGTTATGATAGAGTATCCTGTCATTGCACTTATAATTTCTGTTTACTTGGCATGCTGTATTTTTGTACCTTGTTACGTCCCTCTGAGGACCTGGTTCCCTTCCAGGTTTAGGCGATGAGGATTACCCAGAGGAGTATGGTCCGGGTACGTATCCAGTAGAATGACCTACTGCCGAGGACGAGGTCATTCCAGAGGAATTCGCCTTATCACTGGTAGTGACTCTTTCCTTGGGATGGTATTATTAACTAGTTACCTGATGTCGTTCCAAGTTATCTTATTGCTTACTTTCATTCCAGTATTTTTGTACTAGCGAATTTGTTCCCGTGTGACTACTTTAGTACTTGTACTTGATACTTTATCTCGGGACTTTTCTTTTCTGCACATTAGTTGTTGTGATTACCTCTATATGCTCTTATATTTGTTGCCTGTGGATGAGATTTAGATTGACTATTTATGTGTTATGTAATGGGTTATTTATTGTACTTTACAGCTTAGGTGCACTCCGACGGACCCATTAGATTGGGACGCCCGCCGAAGTGCGCTACTGGCTATTGCCACATGACTCGGTTCCTTATCTATGGAACTGGAGCGTGACAAGGTTTTTGTGGTGGCCCATGCAGGTCCATTTTAAATTGTCTTGGTCACCTGACTGTGCCAAACAAGCCTACAAATTAGGAATAGAGATTATGATTTATTATTGAATAGGATCTCAGTCCATAATCAATTTTAAAAACTTACCTTGTATGTGATTATCGCCCTTGGACTTCCAATTAGTATTCATTCAATTTTTGTCAATATCGTTATCATTGTTTCTCATCCCCTATTATTCGGGAAGATGGACGCTTGTACCTGATGGTTCCTTCCAGAAGACGATCGAAGACCAGATGACAGAAGACAGAATTTGTGAGAAGATTGTTATCCTGAGTAGGATAGATTGATAAGTTCTTTTGGATTCTAGAACTAGTATGGAAGGTTAGCAAGAGAGTTGGACCCAGTAGTACCCTACCCGTACTTGAGATAACAGTGATCTTGGAAGTACTGGGAGATGGAAATATTGTTGATCATGACCTAGAATAATTCATGGAAATGTATAGCCTGATGATGGAAACTAGTGGTTGTAAATGATATTGATATCATGAATGATATTATGGACTAGAGAAGAAAAAAATTCAGGCTCTCACTTGGAAGATAATGATCTGATTCCAGGAATTCTAGTATGTCCTTGAGTGATACCATTATTGTACTATATGATTTGGAGAGATAAATAACGAAAAGAAGAAATTTGAGGAATAAAGTTTTAGGGAAAACCTTGAGGAGAAGAGAAATTATACATTAGGCAAGAAAAAATTTTCTTTTGAGGATTGATGTTGGAAACAGAATGGAAGAAATTATTATGAGGTTTAGTCTAAAACTATGACCTTATCCTAAACATGGATTGGTTGAGCCAATACCACGCGACGCTAGATTGTTGGCGTGGTTACATTATTTATGACCACCAGATTACCCTGAGTTTGAGTTTCTTCAGAGAGCCGGGAGCATGGTGCCCATCTACCTTAGAGGCACACAATGCAAGGTGAACAAGTGTACCCCCGCCTTATATCAGAGTTTGAGTTTGTGATACCAGAGAACCTTCCGGGCCTACTACCTGGCAGAGGGATAAAGTTTGCTATAGAGTTGACTCCAAGAGCCAAGCCGGTTATTTCCCCGTCTTCAGACTAGCACCGATAGAGTTGGTTGAGTTGAAGGTCCATAGTAGAGGGTCACTTAGACAAGGGTTTCAGTCGGGCTAGTATTTCTCCATGGGGAGTACCTATCATATTGTACCGAAGAAGGATTGGACGGTATGTTGCGTATCGATTACAGGGTGTTAAGTGATGTAACGATAAAGAATAAGTACCTGTTTGACGCGCATCGATAATTTTTTTTTAAATTAGCTAAGTGGTGCATATGTATTCTCGAAGACCGATCTCAGATAGGTTCGAAAAGGTACGAAAAGATCAAGGTACGGAAAGAGAATATTCCGAAGACGACTTTTCGGACGAAGTATGGGCACTATGAGTTTTTAGTCATGTCATTTGGTTTAACCAACGCGAGCAGTATTCATGAGTCTGATGAACAATATCTTCCACCAGTACTTAGATAGGTTCGTGGTGGTATTTATCGATGACATATTGGTATATTCTAAGAGCCAGGAGGAGCATGAGAGACATCTCAGGATCGTGTTGGAGATGCTGAGACAGGAGAGGCTGTACGCCAAGCTCAGCAAATATGAGTTCTACTTGGATAGAGTGCCGTTTCTGGGACACATAATCACCGGAGATGGACTATCAGTTGACCCGAAGAAGATAGCTGAAGTTGAGACATGGCCAACCCTAGCACCTATTACAGAGATTAGGAGCTTCCTCGGACTTGCCGGATATTATCCGAGGTTCATAGAAAATTCTCGAGGATTGTTGCGCCTATGACGCGACTGACGCGTAAAGGCGAGGAGTTTATCTGGACCGAAGAGTGTCAGACGGCTTTCGATGAGCTGAAGAAGCGTCTGACATTAGTACCGATTTTGACACTACCTTTATGGAGAGCATGTTGAGATTATACAGAACACCAAAAAGTCTGAAGTATGTCTATACGCAGAGGGAGCTCAACATAGGACAGAGGTGCTGGCTAGAATTTATGATAGATTATAATATCGAGTTGTAGTACCACCCTGGCAAGGCGAATGTAGTAGCAGATGCCTTAAGCAGGAAGCCCATGGCATACTTTTTGACGACTCAGCAGCAATTGCTAGAGGATCTCTAGGAGATTGGGATAGAGATTGTATTGCCAGGCATGGATGGATAGATGGCCAGTCTCGAGGTTCAGTCTACTTTGATTGAGAGGATCAAGGCAGCCCTGCCTACAGATGCGAGATTTTGACGTCTACGAAAGAGGACAGAGGCTGGCATGCAGACGGGACTCAGGATTCATGAAGACGGAACATTGAGGTGTGGAGATCGCCTATACGTTTTGAGTGGCGAGCTACGCCAAGAGTTAATGACCGAGGCTCATAGCTGAATTTATTCCATTCATCCCGGGGGTAAAAAGATGTACTGAGATTTAAGGCAATATTTCTGGTAGCATAGGATGAAGAGAGAGATTGTAAGATTCGTGGCGAGATATTTAGTTTGTCAGCAAGTTAAGGCTGAACATCAGAGGACTGCAGGACTATTGGAGATACTTCCCATTCCCGAGTGGAAGTGGGAACACATTACCATGGACTTCGTCAAAGGATTCCCGTGGAGCCCTAGCGGGAAGGATGCAGTTTGGGTTGTCGTGGATAGACTCACCAAATCTGCACATTTCTTGCCCTTCAGAGTTGGGCAGTCCACGGAGATATTAGCTGACATGTATATGAGGCAGATAGTACGACTACATGGAGTGCCTGTCAGCATCGTATCGGATCATAATTCCAGATTCATGTCATATTTTTGGCGGAGTATACAGGAGAGTCTAGGAACTTGCCTCAAGTTCAACACTGCATATCATCCACAGACTGATGGACAGTCAGAGCGCATGATACAGATATTAGAGGATATGTTGAGAGCGTGCATGATCGATTTTGGAGGATCTTGGGAGGAATATCTACACTTGGTAGAATTCTCCTTTAATAACAGCTACCAGGCTAGCATACAGATGGCACCTTATTAGGTACTGTACGGCAGGAAATATAGGTCACCAGTATATTAGAGTGATGTGGGAGAGCATCAGATACTTGGTCCAGAGTTGGTGACACAGACAGTGGAGAAGGTCAAGCATATTCAGAGTCACCTGCGTGCAGCACAGGACAGACAGAAACATTGGAAAGATGCGCACCGTAGACCATTGGCGTTCAAGGAAGGTGACCATGTATTTTTGAAGATATCGCCTACTCGTGGTACCATCAGATTCGGAGGAAGAGGCAAGCTGAGTCCGAGCTACATCGGACCTTTTGATATCTTGGAACGAGTTAGCGAAGTGGCTCATCGTCTTGCATTGCCTCCATCATTAGAAGGAGTGCACGACATATTTCACGTATAGCAGTTGAGAAGATACATGGCAGACCCTAGCCATGTGCTTGATCATTGGAGATTAGAGTCTGGCCCAGTTTATCTTACGTAGAGAAGCCAGGTGAGATCCTCGATCACAGCGAGAAGACTTTGAGAGGGCAGACTATTCGATTGGTCAGAGTTGCGTGGAAGTATCATTCGGCAGGCAAGTCTACCTGGGAGCGTGAGGATTCCATTCTTCAGCATTTTTAGTATTTATTTGAGGAGATAGGTACGAATTTATGTACCGTATTTGATTACTAGCTTGTTTCTAAATTCTCTTAGCCATTATCGTGCCTTACTTTTAATTTTGGGGACAAAAATTTTCTAACTTGGAAAGGATGTAAACTCCCTCAAATATTTCTATAGATAGTCTAGTATGGGTTAAAAAAATTTGGTTTAGCAGCAATTAATTGAGGTTTAGAGTAAGGTTGCAGATGTCTTTTTATTCTAATTGAACCCTTGGCACGCCCTACCGTTGTTGAATTATTCAGAGCCCAACATCAGCCCTTAATTTCCAACGGACTATTTTACTTTTGACTTGACCCGCCAAATTAGGTGCTGGACTTTTCTATCACTTAAAAATCAAATCCGTTGTACCCTAAATTAATTGCACAACTTCCCGTATCTAAAATCCCAAATTTAAATTCCGTATCGGACACCTGTGTCGTTACCTTCAATTTTGAGACACCAACTTAACCCGTTGAGCCGGACCAACTAAAGGGTCCAAGACTGACTCCAAGCCCACACCATTTTTGACGTTTGTGTCAGTTCCAAATTTAGACCCCAAGTGCCCCCATTTAATTAAAAAGTGCGGGATATTTTTATTCTAATTAAATCGGGGATACTAAATTTGACTAATCCCATTTTAATTCCCATTTAATCCCAATGCCCATTTAATTAAGTCCATCCCAAACACACAACACCCACTCACCCTATAAAACACCAAACACCATTTCCCCCATAATTTTTTCATTATTTCTTGTGTTTGTGCAATTATCCAAACTTAATGGGCTAAATTGCAAATAATGCGACATGTGGCACACCCTCATTGGTCAAGGCCAAATAGAGAGACCACCCTCTTCTTTGACCATAGTCAACTTTTCTCTTCCCCTTATTTTGCATGAAGAAATGAATTCCTTCATGTGAGATCTCAACCCCACATTTGAAATGGGTAAATCCCCACCATCCATTCTACCCACACTCCCCTTATTTAATGTCTACATCAATACTCTTCCCCCAAGGCCGGCCCTAATCCCCATGCCTAGAGAAACCCCCACCCCCTCTCTCTCTCTCCTCCCTCTTCCTACATTAAAAAAAACTCTTCTTCTTCTTCCTTTCTTCTTCTCCTTCTTTCCTTCTTCTCCTCCTTCACTTCACTGCTCCGGCTGAGACCTTTCTCAGGCCAACCCCCGGCTGAGTGTCACGCCCCAGTCCCAAAAATACGTAGAACTAGGACACGTAAGCATGCCAGCCGCATGGATATGGCAACTCCAATATATGGAAACCAAATCCACACGTACGCTGTAATATGAAAATCAATCCACAAGTGGTATAAACATATGTCACAAGTCATAGGGTACAATCTAAATCCCATCCACAGAAAATCAATATAAATGACTATCCAGCATCTATATAACTAGATCTCAACATAAGTATCTAAGGATGATAGTTGGATGGAAATAAATCCACTACCAACTTGAATGTAAGAGCAAATATTAAAGTAAGTACAACACAACAACACCATATAAGAACACCATCTAGCAATCACGGGCTCGAAGAGAGAACATCCACGAAACATATATAGCCATCCGATCTGTGCTCCTGCAAATACTCAAGAATAGATACACCTGGCAGAGGACCAGGTAACAAGATACAGAAAATACGAGCCAGCTTGAATACAGTAAACATGCATATAATTTGAAAATAAATAAGTACGCTGTACAAGACAATCTATATGAATGCAAATGAGGACAACTTTTTGACGTATGGGCAAGGGTAGTCTACTCGATCTAAGCCTCACAACTCATGCACTCGTCCATGAACATCATCAGCCGGCATACCTCGGGGTAGCGACCCTCGGACTCCATCAATCAACATACCTCGGGGGTAGCGACCATCGGACACGACCCACCATAGTGCGTGCTAGTGACTACGGTGTTACCAGAGTGGTTAAAGCCCATACGCCTAATGATTGTCCTCTATGATACTAAGTGTCAAGTGCGTGTCAACATATCTAATATATAGTAATGACTGAAAAAAACTACACATGCAAGAATAAATAGAAATGTAATAAATATAAAGAAATATAAATAGCATGCAAAAGTACTGTAATAATTTGGCAAGGTATCTTGCCTGGTAAGAAAGCTGCAAGGTGTACTGTCCAGAAGTCAAACGCACAGGATCAAAAGCTATGGCCACAGAACAAATATCTCCGGATGCTGAAATAAATATCACCAACGTTCCTAGAATAAGCAAAATAGCTAAAAAGCACTTCCCTTTCGTCCAATTTGGACACAGGGGCAAAACGGTAATTTCGGGTAAAAGTGGGGTCCACATGTGGCCCACTTTGCACCGAAAAGCGTGCCAAAGGTAACAGTCTCTAAATGGGACAAACTATAGGTCAAAAAACTCTAAATGTCAATACAAACCCAACAGTATGTCCAAATATGGATTTCGATGGGCCGAACAAAATTTTGTCCAAAAAGTCAACTGTGGGGCCCGCCAATTGGCGATCTGGTCAACCATCTCAAAAATGCGTGAAATTTGGGTCACAGGACCAGCGCGTTACCATGAGTCCAGTGGCGCAAGTTTCGTCGAAATCTGACAAGCGTGCAAAAAATACGCACGAGTTCCACAAAAGTTGCGATACGGTGTGTGTCCGCGGATACGGTCTGATTCCGGCGCGCACACGCGTCCGAATCAGTCTCCACGAATTTTTACGTGTCCGGTTACGCTGCGTACACTGCTCGGTACACTTGGTACACGGCGGGGCGGTCCCGTTTGGCGGGGCGCGCTCCGTTTTCCCACTTTTGAAAATCTAGAAAAAGTGGGTGCGCGCAGTTTTGTGACGAATATAATTATGTCCACAGCAACTAATAGCATAGGGTTATTTAACAGAAAATAAACTAGGTCAAGTATTCTACAGGTATCAAAAAGAATCACCGAATTCGGATCTCTGTGGTGGAAGATACGAACTCGGCAATATGGGTGGTCATTCTGGAATTCTGCGATTCCAGAATTCTGTCTGCTCGCCCAAATTGGGCGCTATTTTTCACCTAGGGGTACACGTTTTCCGAGGTTGGCTATAAAACAAATATGGAAGAGGGTTAAGGGGTGATCATAAGAACAGCGTTTGGTTGAGCGAGTCGATGGAAAATCACTCCGGAGCGAAGGTGCTTCGAGTGGGATCTGCAGGGCGCGAGGTCGGAGTCGTCGGGATGGTTGGATGGCTCGACGGGGCTTCTCTGGCTGCGGTGATGGCTCTAGATGGGAAGAGGAGGTCTGGAGATTTAGGTTAGGATTTGAGAGAGAAATATATATATATATATATATATATATATATATATATATATATATATATATATATATATATATATATATATATATATATATATTATATACTAGGGAGAGAGAGGGAACTAAGAGGCGGCCAATTGGGGTATAAGGGGTCGGGTCTGCAGATATTAGAGGGGCTGAATGGTTAAAAGGGGGGGGCGGGTCTTAGGAAGTATGCTGAAGGGTTGGGCGGTCAACAGCAAGCTATTCGTTTAGTGAAGGGGTCTGGGGAGTAGTTATCATTGTTATTATTATTACTATTATTATTATTAATAATTAGTAACTTTCTTATTAGTTAAGCTTATTTAATTAATTCTTTTCTTAATCTTTTCTTTTCCTATTAATATATGCATATATATATATTTGTATATATATATAATATATATACTCATAGAAAAATTCTAGATTAGAATAATGCACAGCATTAGGCTAGTAATTGCTCAAGGGGTCTCCTACATGGAATAAATTCTGAAAAATTCCTGATGGTCCCATAAGTCATCTAAGTGCCCGAACACCTAAAATAAAAATTAATAAAAATATATTTCTCCTATTTAGCCCTAATTACTATAATTTAATTAATAAATAATAAATAAAAAGGGTATATACGATTTTTAGGAAGGGGGATTTATATTCTACCCAACTTATAAAAATTTTGTCCTCGAAATTAAAATTAAGTCACGATAGAACGTCAAGGATGGTATAAGATTTGCATCGTTTAAAATGTAAGACTAGGTTTAAAGGGGTGGGCGATGTTGCACGTTACACATCCCGAAAAAATCATGAAAAAAAAATCCATATGAGCGAAAAATAGGTTTCTTCATGTGTCATATCCAATGGTGTAGACACATAATGCTCTTTTGCATAAAAGCGTCCAACAATTGGAAAATTGCACAAAGATGAGAATTGGATGATGGGCATGTCTAGGATAAGGGTATAGAATTTGTAGGAAGGCAGTGGCTAGTGTAGTGCTCCAATTATCGGAGCACGATAAGGGGCACTAAGTGATACAATATTGCAAAATTAAATAAAAATACTGTGTTCTACTTCTAACTGGATCCAAGCTAACCTTAGTCTCACTACCTCAGCCAAGTAGGTCAAATTTTTGGGTAAGGGGTTCACAATCTGCCGAACTTAAAATTTTCCATCTACCACCTAAGGCCATACATCTAGAAAAACTATTGCTCAAATTTTTTTTTCATGATTTTTAATCCTCAAAGGTTTAAAACCAAACATATCACCTATGATATGCCCTTAACCAATTATAAAAGAGAGTAACTAAGTCATGTGTTTAGCCTTATGGGGTATAGCTAGTACTATCAGTGTCAACTTATACCAGTACGAGGTTTCGTCTTTCCGAAATAGGGGAAGACGGAGAGAAATAATAAAGAACTCAAGGTGAAGGTGACAGAATAGAAGTATGAGGTTCAAGGAGATTAAAGAATCGAAAAGAGAGTTGTCAGGACAGTTGTGGATTGAAATCCTATTTTTGGTAATTTCTTATTTACATGCTCGTATCAGTACAGTTACGTAACCGATACGATGTGTCAGACATATCTAGGGGTAAGTATATCTGTCTACTACCATATATCTCAATCCACGTAAAGTAGTAATACGAAGAGCGAACCAAGCGCACTAAGGTTAGCTAGACCTTAATACACCGATTCTGATTAGGCAATTGTATCATTGTATGCACCCAATAATACATATGCCATAGCAAGCTCGATGAAAGAATAAGCTTGCAAAAACTAGGCTATAATAGCAGCGTAAATCAAGGTAGTACAACAAACATAAATACGCTGGATTATGATAAAAGAAGGTACAAATTAATTCAAGTTCACAGAAGCAAAAATAACATAAGCAATAATAATAAAAGACTCTACAATCTCTACAGTTATCATACTAATTCCTTGTCTAGGTCGATATTTGACAAAGCAGGGGTATGGCTTCTAAGCTCTACAGTCTGAGAAAAAACAATGTCGTCCTAAGCTAGCATACAGTTAAATGTCATTCATTCACACTTCAATAATAATAAGGCAAAAGACTATGTGATACTATGTTGTGAGGTATACTACCCAACTTATAACAATAAACTAGTGCTGTAATTGTCTTAAGGATACCGTAGAAATTCTTGTTAAGGTTTACGAGAAGGGTCTTGGTACTTATTAGGGTATCCTCTATGCTAGGGTCAAATATTATGGTAAAACTTCTAACTAACTCTAGTAGCATCTATACTACTCTCAAGTCTTCATAATACATAAAGGGGTAATGATAAACCAATCTATAGATAAGGAATTCTATGGTTCACTTAATTATTCTAAACTTAGTGGGGTGTCTATATTCTCGTTGTATTCATAATAGGTATGCTACCATAATCATCATCCTAATAACAGGGGTTCCTATATTCGAGCAGAAGGCTATACTCAAAGAACTATTAGGGAAGTACAAGAATCAAGCATGATACAATTATTCAGATAGAATGGATTAGAAGGAAAACGAATCATAGTCAATTGTGGATGAGATCCCATACTCTATTCCTAGGTGCAGGCTTGCTCGGCACAGTAACATAACCGAGACAATATGCTCTTGACCTGCATGGGCCACCACAAAAATATGTCATGCCCCAGTCCCAAAAATACGTAGGACTAGGACACGTAAGCATGCCAGCCGCATGGATATGGCAACTCCAATATGTGGAAACCAAATCCACACGTACGCTGTAATATGAAAATTAATCCACAAGTGGTATAAACATATGTCACAAGTTATAGGGTACAATCTAAATTTCATCCACAGAAAATCAATATAAATGACTATCCAGCATCTATATAACTAGATCTCAACATAAGTATCTAAGGATGATAGTTGGATGGAAACAAATCCACTACCAACTCGAATGTAAGAGCAAATGTTAAAGTAAGTACAACACAACAACACCATATAAGAACACCATCTAGCAATCACGGGCTCGAAGAGAGGACATCCACGAGACATATATAGCCATCCGATCTGTGCTCCTGCAAATACTCAAGAATAGATACACCTGGCAGAGGACCAGGTCCTCAGAGGGACGTAACAAGATACAGAAAATATAAGCCAGCTTGAATACAGTAAACATGCATATAATTTGAAAATAAATAAGTACGCTGTACAAGACAATCTATATGAATACAAATGAGGACAACTTTTTGACGTATGGGTAAGGGTAGTCTACTCGATCTAAGCCTCACAACTCATGCACTCGTCCATGAACATCATCAGCCGGCATACCTCGGGGTAGCGACCCTCGGACTCCATCAATCGACATACCTCGGGGGTAGCGACCATCGGACATGACCCACCATAGTGCGTGCTAGTGACTACGGTGTTACCAGAGTGGTTAAAGCCCATACGCCTAATGATTGTCCTCTATGATACTAAGTGTCAAGTGTGTGTCAACATATCTAATATATAGTAATGACTGAAAGAAAACTACACATGCAAGAATAAATAAAAATGCAATAAATATAAATAAATATAAATAGCATGGAAAAGTACTGTAACAATTTGTCAAGGTATCTTGCCTGGTAAGAAAGCTGCAAGGTGTACTGTCCAGAAGTCAAACGCACAGGATCAAAAGCTATGGCCACAGAACAAATGTCTCCGAATGCTGAAATAAATATTACCAACGTTCCCAGAATAAGCAAAATAGCTAAAAAGTACTTCCCTTTCGTCCAATTTGGACACAGGAGCAAAACGGTAATTTCAGGTAAAAGTGGGGTCCACATGTGGCCCACTTTGTACCGAAAAGTGTGCCAAAGGTAAGAGTCTCTAAATGGAACAAACTATAGGTCAAAAAACTCTAAATGTCAATATGAACCCAACGGTATATCCAAATGTGGATTCCGATGGGCCGAACAAAATTTTGTCCAAAAAGTCAACTGTGGGGCCCGCCAATTGGCGATCTGGTCAACCATCTCAGAAATGCGTGAAATTTGGGTCACAGGACCAGCGCGTTACCATGAGTCCAGTGGCGCAAGTTTCGTCGAAATCTGACAAGCGTGCACAAAGTACGCACGAGTTCCACAAAAGTTGCGATACGGTGTGTGTCCGCAGATACGGTCTGATTCCGGCGCGCACACGCGTCCGAATCAGTCCCCACAAATTTTTACGTATCCGGTTATGCTGCGTGCACCGCTCTGTATACTTGGTATATGGCGGGGCGGTCCCGTTTGGCGTGGCGTGCTCCGTTTTCCCACTTTTGGAAATCTGAAAAAAGTGGATTCGCGCAGTTTTGTGACGAATATAATTATGTCCACAGCAACTAATAGCATAGGGTTATTTAATAGAAAATAAATTAGGTCAAGTATTCTACAGGTATCAAAAAGAATCACAGAATTCGGATCTCTGTGGTGGGAGATACGAACCTCGGCAATATGGGTGGTCATTCTGGAATTCTGCGATTCCAGAATTCTGTCTGCTCGCCTAACTTGGGCGCTGTTTTTCACCTAGGGGTACACATTTTTCGAGGTTGGCTATAAAATAAATATGGAAGAGGGTTAAGGGGTGATCATATCTATAAAGACAACAACGTTTGGTTGAGCGAGTCGATGGAAAATTACTCCGGAGCGAAGGTGCTTCGAGTGGGATCTGCAGGGCGCGAGGTCGGAGTCGTCGGGATGGTTGGATGGCTCGGCGGGGCTTCTCTGGCTGCGGTGACGGCTCTAGATGGGAAGAGGAGGTCTGGAGATTTAGGTTAGGGTTTGAGAGAGAAATATATATATATATATATATATATATATATATATATATATATATATATATATATATATATATATATTATATACTAGGGAGAGAGAGGGAACTAAGAGGCGGCCAATTGGGGTGTAAGGGGTCGGGTCTGCAGATATTATAGGGGCTAAATGGTTGAAAGGGGGGGGGCGGGTCTTAGGAAGTATGCTGAAGGGTTGGGCGGTCAACAGCAAGCTATTCGTTTAGTGAAGGGGTCTGGGGAGTAGTTATCATTGTTATTATTATTACTATTATTAATAATTAGTAACTTTCTTATTAGTTAAGCTTATTTAATTAATTCTTTTCTTAATCTTTTCTTAATCTTTTCTTTGCCTATTAATATATGCATATATATATATATTTGCATATATATATAATATATATACTCATAGAAAAATTCTAGATTAGAATAATGCACAACATTAGGCTAGCAACTGCTCAAGGGGTCTCCTACATGGAATAAATTCTGAAAAATTCCTGATGATCCCATAAGTCATCTAAGTGCCCGAACACCTAAAATAAAAATTAATAAAAATCTATTTCTCCTATTTAGCCCTAATTACTATAATTTAATTAATAAATAATAAATAAAAAGGGTATATACGATTTTTAGGAAGGGGGTTTTACACCGAGATCCCTTCAGGCCATCGAGCTGCTGCCCTACCACCACCATGAGTCTCCCCAACCGAGCTGCTGCCCCGGCCGAGAACCCGCGAGCCCGTACCGCACCGTACCATACCGCACCGCTCCCCACGCTCCGGCCGAGCCCGCCTCCGCGAGTTGCTGCATCGACGACTCTGGCCGATCCCCAATCAACGCCACCACTGCTACCACCGGCGCAACCCTGAAACACCACCACCCTTTCTACCACTGCCACACGCCATTGTACCACCCTCTGTCGATCCCCTCCGACCTCAGCTTTATCATAATCACCATCAACGTAGCTTCCGTCGGAACTGCCCATCCACCCGCTGTCGTATTCTCGGTCGTCGATAAAGTTGACTCCACGGTATCGACTGCCCGAGCCCCCTCTCTCTGCTGTTTCCCACCACGGCTGGCTGCCACGAGTGAACTCCTTACTTCGGCCAGCTGCTCGTTCTGGCACCACCACCATCATCTTCATCTCCATGATCTCCACCGGCCACCGACTTCACACCAATGCCACCACCTTAACCTCCACTCTCCGGCAATACCTCCTTCTCGCACACCTTTACTACTACATGTATATCCCAACTCCACCACCCTCGTCTCCGGCGAGCACACCCACTCCTCTCCTCCACCGTCGCAGAGTTCTTCAGCAACCCTCTGGCCATCCACGGTCCTCCGGGCAACCACCCCGCCGTGCCGCCGCCAAGGTGAACCACTCCCCCCCCCCTCTCTATAATTTTTATATATTGTTTTGTGTTTTAGTTAGGGTTAATGGATATGGTGTATTTATGTGTGTGATTAGGGTTTATTGTTGTGATTAGGGTTTATTGTTGGGGTTAGGGTTTATGTTCATAGTATATAATTTATGGATATACTTGAGTTTTTGTGGAATGCATGATTATAACATACATTTGAAGGTTTATGAATTTGTTGATATTAAGGAAATGATATTATAAAATGTATACGTTGAGGCTTGAGAATAAAATGGATCTTTGGTTAGGGTTGCACATTTTGCATTAAGATTTAAGGGTTAGTTCATTTTATATTATGCAATGAGGGTAAAATACATGGTTAGAAATTAGGGTTTATAAATGCAAGGGTTGAGATGTTAAGGTATTTCAATTTATTCATGCATATTGTTTTGATGATGATCAATTAAATTGGTTGTGAATTGACGTTAATGATAATGATGAACAAAATTATGTAGCAGTTTTATTAAGAAATGGAAAGATTATATATGTCTGAGGATTTAATCAGGGTTGATTAACTAAAAATTAAGGATGGGTTTAATTGAAGAGGTATTTATTGTGAATTTTTAATAAAGATATAAAAAGGAAGGTTTAATAATTATTGATAATTTACTTGAGGATGACATGTGTCACCGTGAGTAATAGTGCCTGTGAAGACCAGGAGGAATTTGAGGATTGATCATAACCTAAAATACTGATAAACACTGTGATGAATATAGTGGGATTAAGGATTTGTTCTGATGATATTACAGGTGATCGATCGTGTTAGATGTAATGAACCTCTGAGTCAACCTTGGTCAACCCTCTAGCGTCGTATCCCTATGAGTCGTAGTTGAGTCTGAATATATGTTTAGACGTGTGTCATACTCCTGTTTGCCGTGTGATAGTTTATTGATTGAGTTTGTATCTCGTCTCTAGGTACTACGAGACCTGAGGACTTGAACGTGGTACCGGATCCCCGTCATCAGCAGCCGGAATCAGGCAAGTGTACCTTGCCACCTTGTATTTCAGATTACAGATATTTATTATTTCTTTATGTACATTGTGCACGTATTTTTGTTTACGATCGATACTTCGCATCCGGATCACAACCAGGTGCAGACGTTCATCGTAACATCTTAGAATGAATGTTAGATGTTCTTAACACCTCGATGTACATACCTGAGTATTTCGATACCCCAGGACACACTTATACACTGTGATCGTGCCAGATTCCTGTATCTTGATACTGACATCATGACCAGAGACTGGGATGACCTTAGGGTCGCGTCTGTTAAGTTATTTCTATGTGTCGAGACTGTTAGATAGAGGTTCAGGTTCAGCGCATAATCGTTGACAGCTTGGGAAGGGAAGACAGTTACTAGACGTTTGGGCTCCTCTGCACGCACTTATATATATGTAGTATTTATGTAGTGATCCTGTATCTAGTGTAGTGGTATCACCCGTGTGACTCTTTACCCGGAGCTGCAGTACGTCCCGTGTGTTTTCGTGTCCGGAGCTACGATTTTATTTTGGACAGTCCACGCGTCGAACATTATCTTTAAACTGTGTCACACTTGTTTGGTTATGATAGAGTACCCTATCGTTATACTTGTACTTTTTGTTTACTTGGCATGCTATATTTTTGTACCTTGTTACGTCCCTCTAAGGAACTGGTTCTCTTCCAGGTTTAGGCGACGAGGATTACCCAGAGGAGTATGGTCCGGGTACGTATCCAACAGCAGGACCCACTGCCGAGGACGAGGTCATTCCAGAGGACTTTGCCTGATCACTGGTAGTGACTCTTTCCTTGGGACGGTATTACTATCTAGTTACCTAATGTCGTTCCAAGTTATCTTATTGATTACTTTTATTCTAATATTTTTGTACTAGCAGGTTTGTTCCCGTGTGACTACTTTAGTACTTGTACTTGATACTTTATCTTGGGACTTTTCCTTTCTGCACATTACTTGTTGTGATTACTCTATGTGCTCTTATATTTGTTACCTATGGATGAGATTTAGATTGACTATTTATTTGTTATGTGATGGGTTATTCATTGTACTTTACAGCTTAGGTGCACTCCGACAGGCCCATTAGATTGGGATGCCCGTCGAAGTGCGCTGCTGGTCATTGTCACGTGACTCGGTTCCTTATCTATGGAACCGGGGCATGACATGACCAACATCCGGTGTAGGGGCATGAGTACGTGAATGACGCACAGCCTACGTCGTACTATCGGCAGTAGAATATTGTTTGGGTAAACTATACTATCTAGCAATAATGATCATCAAGATATATAATACCACCAATGAAATATGAAAACTTAATCACAGAACTATAAGATAGAACAATCGTACAAATATGGTATAAAGAACTGAACAGTCAAAAATATAACTTACGAGACAACAAATAATATCCAATGAGTCTCAAAAGTAATAAAATACTAACTGTCAATATTGGAGACAAATCCAGTATAATATAAGCCTATCTACTAAGTTACTAGTAAAGTATCATCTATTCCAACCAGGATGAGTCCCTTCTGAGCCACAGTCTCTAGCTCTAAGATAGCTACATCCTGAGGACCATAGTGAGTAGGATACTACTCATCTGTGTCATCTAAGAAAAATTTATCCAATCAGAATTTGATCAAAGTACAATTGTTCCAATAAATAATAAAGACTATGTAACAGTAAATAGAGAGCATATACAAGATGAATAGAGCGTAGAAGAAATATACAGGAACAAAAAATATGAGAAATACATACAAGAGGTACGAACATTATATATAAAGATAAGAGATACAACTATCTAAGTGAGTGAGTACTAGTGATAATATGTGATCGGCTTGGTTACTGCTCAAAAACCACGAGCCTGGTTAATCATATGTGATGTGTATGAGTAATACTATACAAGAAAAATAAGAATTGTAGGGGTATGATCACATATCAGCACTAAATACTCTCCGTCCCCAACTGGTATAGTGGATCCAAATATGACATACTATCACACGGGATTCCATGAGAATGGAGCTAATTTACTCATGAATTAGTGTCCATACATATACAAGAATAATGACTCGCACAAAAAATATGTCAGAAACTACCAAGAATACCATCTCATGACGGGATCAAAGAATACCAATCTGTGAAACCAAGTGTCAGAAAAATCAAGGATATCAACACTAAATACAAGAAACATAAAGAATATCATAAACAAAAAACTGTCAGAGAATATAGTTGCCTAAAATTCGGTAAACAGTATCAAAGATGTCCGAAACGGTGCCTCGAAGGCCAAAATATGGAATATTATATCAATACAAGGTTTTGGAATAAAAATAAGTTAAACTAGTCCATTTCTAGATCATTAGGCAAAGTCTAAGTCAAAACAGTTAAACTAGGTTAACTCTAGGTCAAACTAGTAAACTTGATCAAACTAACTATTTCTAGGTCAAAATATTGCTTATCTAGGTTATACTAGCTAATAGAAGATACTAAGGTATCATACCTCTAAGTATCAATATATATAACTTATATGTATATATACACTAGGTATCTAATAATCTAATATTACCTTAGTATTGATTACCTTGGCTTTGAGCCAATCCTTTGTATCAATATCTACCTACCCCTTGGTATCCAATACCAATACCTAGTGATACGTCCAATACCAAAACATTACCTTTGTGTTACCCCAAGGTAGTGCCAATACTTAGATGAACTCCTATTACCTTGGTATTACCAACTAGTAATTTATATATAAGGACTCAACTTATATCTCTGTGGTATTCTATACTTGTAATTCTAAGATCTCTAATACACTACCTAATGCTTCACTCAGGGATACATTAGAGTATCACAACTAACTAGACACTCGCATGCACACCCCTGAACATATAATCCCTCCTTGCACCCCTCACTGCATGCATCTGTTCACAACCACAGATGGATACCCCATTCTCCTATACCATATACTATCATACACCACTCACTGATATCCTTTACCTACCTTGTTGTATCATGAAACCCACTTCACACTCATACTTAACTCCATAATACCAATATAGCATGGTAGTCATCTTCTTGCTCAGTGCACTACTATGACCTCTGATACCCCAATGCTGCAGTGTTCTCCCTAACTGAGCTCCAAAGCATCCCTTCACACTCACAAGCCCAAACACGAACCTCTAACCCCACAGTGCAAATCTGAACTATTCTCTCACTGTCTCATGAGTATCACTCCATATTTTTCTTTCTTTTCTCACTGCTCGCTACACAGGCTCGAGCAGTGACCCTCCTCTATATCCATTTTGACACATGTATCAAGCGACTGATGCACCACAATATGCACTGATGCACACATCAATGTACATCTACTAATATACGTATCGGTGTGCACAGATGCACACCTCAGTGAGCAATCACTCCATACATCACTACCAACTCACCCAGACACACTTGACCACCATATAACACAGCAATCCCCGCACATGCCCCTCACTTAACACTAACTACTACTGTGTTCTCCTGAATACCTGAGCCTGGGTTTTTTCCCTTGCACACCAAACCAACCAGTAGCTACAACACCTTGAACACCCACAACAGCCAAGACAAGAATAGCTAGCATCAGTAGCATAATGCTATCTCGAAATATTGTCACAGAGCTCACACTGTGCAAACAGTTCCCCATGTCTTAACACTATATCTAATACACATAAATACCTAGAATACACATAACCAAATGAATATATATATATATATATATATATATTAAATAAAATTAAAAAATACAAATAATACTAAAATAGAGTAGTAATATTCCATCAAACATGTGGAGTGCATCGCACTCGTATCACACTCCTTCTATGATACACTTGTGATACAGCTCCCATACAACACTAAACGTATCACAAAGGATATGAGAAAGTATAGAATCACAAATAGAAGCAACACAAAGTGCTAGCTACTCTACTACGTGTCTGTGTCAAAATATGACATGTTCAAACCTCCGTGTCGAAGAAAAAACTCATAAATCAATCTGTATCACCAAATTTTTATGATACAACCTACACATATCTATTTATGGACATGACACTAGTCTCATACAATCAAATACATGTCAATTTGGTCTAACTGACCTATTGCCAAAGCACATAGCTGCACCGTTCTCGGATTTCCTCCTAGTTGGGCATAAAACACATTATAACTTCCAAAATAGGGGTCCCTAGTAGTCAATTCTTCTTCCTATAGGTAGCCCTAGCATATAGGTGGGTTCCTAATGATTAAACTACAGATATAGAGTCTAATTAGCAAAGATAATCTGAATTATATCTATTGGGAGATAGATTCCTAATGTAAGTCTCCAATTGGATACAAAGAGCCTACAACTTATGCAATCTTTTTCTCCTTATAGATCCTTGACTCCTTCCTTCTAGAGCTTCAAATGTTGAAGTAGGAAAGAAATTGGAAGAGATTTGGTAAGAATTTGGTGGAGGAAAGGGGAATTTGGGGAAGAACAATTGTAGATCTAATTTGGAATGGGAGGGAAGAGGAGAGAGAATTCCTTCCCTTATGGCCGGCCCCTTTCTATAAGGTCTCCAAGCAAAGTATAATGTTTAATATACCCCTTGGGGCATGTCTAACACGCCCCGGCCCCAAAATACGTAGGACCAGGAATACGTGACACGCCAGCTATGCATTCGACCAGACTCTGGTCTGACTCAAATACGTATAAGCTGTAATATAAAAGGGCACTATCTAGATATCCTATAAATGTAAACTTCTATGTCTCAATCCATAATGTACAACAGTATACAAGAAAGAGCTATATGTGCTAGAGTCGGCCGCCCAATAACACACTAACTCGAATAGACTCGAGAAGAAGTATGAGTCTATAAAAACTAGGCTACAACAGCAGATGAAATAAAAAATATAAAATAACCATAATGCCGGTAGATATAATATGAGTACCTGGTACCATACCCGCAAGACATGCAACTCCTACAACAACTCCAAATGCTCCGCAATCACCTATGCTGCAAAACTGGCAGGGAACCAGGTCCTCAGAGGGACGTAACAAGGTACAAAAATACAACAAGCCAAGTAACAAAAAGTATAAGTGCACGACAGGGTACTCTATCATAACCAAACAAGTGTGACACAGTTTAAAGACAATGTTCGACGCGTGAGCTTTCTAAAATAAAATCGTAGCTCCGGACAAGAAAACACACGGCACGTACCGCAGCTCCGGGCAAGGAGTCACACGGGTGAAACAACTACACTAGATACAGGATCACTACAGAAACAATACATATATATATATAAGCGCGTGTAGAGTATCCCAAACGTCTAGTAACTGTCTTCCCCTTTCCAAGCGGTCAAAGATTGTGCGCTGAACCTGAACCTCTAACTACAGTCTCGACACACAGAAATAACTCAACAGACTCGACCCTAAGGTCGTCCCAGTCTCTGGTCATGATGTCAGTATCAGGATACAGGAATCTGGCATGATCACAGTGTATGAGTGTGTCCTGGGGTGTCGATATACTCAGGTACGTATATCGAGATGCTATGAAACATCTAATAATCCTTCTAAGACGTTACAATATACGTCTTCACCCGGTTGTGATCCGGACGCAAATTATCGAACGTCAACATAAGTACGTGCACAAAGTACATAACGAAATAATGAATATCTTTAAACTGAAAATACAGGGTTGCAAGGTACACTTGCCTGCATGCGGCTGCTGATGACGGGGGTCCGGTACCACATCCAAGTACTCAGGTCCCGCAGTACCTAGAGATAGATACAAACCAAAAATCAATAATCTATTCTACGCCAAGCAGGGATGCGACCCACATCTACACCTAGACTCAGTCTCAGCTACGACTCACAGGGACAGGTCGCTAGAGGGTTAACCAAGGTTGACTCAAAGCACGACACATATAAACAAATTGAACATCTGTACAATGTCATCAATCAAAACCTTAATCTTGATATGTTTATTACGATATTCCGTGGTCCAACACATGATCCCATCCTCTGTTTCACCTCAGTGTTCACAGATATTATCATGTCCATTGACGTCTCAAGCTCAAATAAATAATTATTATTCTCAATCCTTAATCACGGTCTCATGATTTGATATTATATCTATTTCCCGATCGAGCACCGGCTCCCAATGTCCATTAGTGTGGTAAGTCCAATATAAATATTTATAACACACCTTATAGTTATCATGCCACACACACACCCCATAATTCCTTTCTAATAAATAAAGAAAACAAAAAATGTAGCCGCCATTAATTCTTCCATCTATAGTCCCGTGAAATTCTACTCTTCTAGACATGTAGACACTCTTGCTCATTTACACATTTTTGTTCATTCCCATCAGGATACCATCTACTAAAACATCCATAAGCACACTAATAGTATTATTTAACACTAATGAGGATTTGTTTATTCCACAAGCTTACCCCCGTTATTAATGTACTGATTCCCCTCTATGCTATCTCTACATACGTATGCTCTCTCTACATACGTTACCTCAAGATTCATCTTTTTCTTCCTGTGTATAACTAACTACCTCCTTAGCATCCGTTTAACATGAGTTCTCCACTTGAATTGTTAAACCTTCATATTAACATCCCGTAAAATAATACCTGTGTAGGGATCAAGTTCCAACCTAAATTAACTATGCACATCACTGTTATTCTACACACAAGCATCTAACCACCCTAACAACTTTTCTTTGGCACAACCTCCTTTATATACCACTACACATTTGCAGGAACTTCAAAGAGAGTTCAAAATAAAATAGTGGGAAAATACAAATGAATGAATACACATGCTAGTTGACAGGAAACGTAAGGGGAGAAGAGACAAGAGGGTTATGGATGGCTCACAGAGTCAGACTTTCGAATGTTCCTCGAAGGAGAATGACGTGCTGCCGAACTGGGATGTAGATTGTCGACAACGACCGCTGTCTATACGTCTTCCCTGAGTTCGCGCAGGAGGAGGATGCCGGAGCTCGTGCTCGCCGGAGCAGTGGCTCGACCCAGCGGTTGGAGAATGGCCGGAGCTGGAGGAAGCTCGCCGGATAACAGCGGGTATCTCGTCGCGGGTTGCAGCTCGTCGGAGCTGCGCTCGAATGTCGGGTCGAGTGGAGATCAGCCGAGGCGTTCGATCGAAATATAGTAGGCCGGAGAAGGACCTGAGCTGCGGCTGGCTCTTGAGTGGTGGTTGCGGGTGATACTCAACCGCCAGGGTGTCGATGCCGAGCTGCAGGAAGGCCGTGGCAATCTCAGTAGGCCAAAAAGACGACATCGGGTCAAGAATCTGCAGCCGTGGACGGTCGAGTGGAATCCGGGCGGAGGTGATAGAGGAGGTGAGCGGCTCATGGAGGAGCTGCTCACCGGAGTTGTTGAGCCGCCGGAGCTCGTAGAAGAGCTCACCGGGAAAGAACAGCTGGAGGTGGTAGTAGTATGGCAGATGGAGGTCATGGCAATGACAGCGTCGGCTAGATGTGCAGGCTCGGCCGGAGCAGTCGTGGTGAGGCCGGAGAAGGAGGCTCGGGGATCTCGACCGAGCCTGGCCTGCTCATCCTTCCGTACTGCCAGGGTGTGGTGGTCACACTAAGGGTTAGCTAGGATTTGGTGCATCTCTTAGGGGAAGAAGAAGAAGAAGAAGAAGAAGAAAGAAAGAAAATAGGAATATGGAGGAGGTTACGTATGAATGGAGAAGGAGGGAGGAGAGAGAGAGGGGGTAGGGTTTTCTATGCATTGGGATTAGGGCCGGCTTGGAAGGAGTGAAGGTGGGTGATGTGATATTTTATAGGGGATTGTGAATGGATGGAGGGTGGAGATGCTCCTATTCAAAATGGAGGGATAGGATTTGTCATGAAGAAAAATAGTTACTTCATGAAGAGTAGTGAATAGATGAGTGTAATTAGGACCCAATTTTGTGACCTCTCCATTTGGTTTGGCCTGTGGGGTGAGGGCACCTAAAATTACTAAATTGCAATTTAGCCCCTTAAATTTGGGAAATTGCACGAACACATAAAATGACGCTAAAATTGTAGAGAAAAATATGGGTGATGGTTTGCATGGCGAGGGGGTATTGGGGGTTTGGCACGGGTTTAATTTTATGGTCATCGGGATTAATTAAAGATTAAAATAGGATTAGGCAAAAATGGTATCCCGGATTTAAATAGAATTAAAGTATCCCGCGCTTTTAAATTAAATGGGGGAACTTGGGGTCAAAATCCAGAAATGACGCAAGGTCAAAAATGGTGGGGGCTTGGAGTCAGTCTTGGACCCTTTAGTTGGTCCGGCTCAACGGATTAAGTTGGTATCTCAAAATTGAGGGTAACGACACAGGTGTCCGACACGAAATTAAATATGGGTTACGATTTTCGGAAAATTATGCAATTAATTTAGAGCACAACGAAAACTGATTTTAAGTGACGAAAAAATCCATTGCCTAATTTGAAGAGTCAAGTCAGAAGTACAATAGTCTGATGGAATTTATGGGCTGATATTGGGCTCCGAATAATTTAGCAATGATAGGGCGCACCAAGGGTTTTAATTAAATAAATTAAAATAACAGTCAGACTCGACTCCACTCTAAACCTCAACATCTGCTGCTAAATCCAAAATTTTCTAAATCCAAACCTGACTATCTATAGAATAAATCGAGGGGGTTTACATTCTTCCCAACTTAGAAAAATTTTGTCCCCGAAATTAAAAGTAAAGCACGATAATAGCTAAGAGAATTTAAAAACAACTAGTAATCAAATTTCGTACGTAAATTCGTACCTTTCTCCTCAAATAAGTACGAGAACCGCTGCATAATAGAATCCTCGTGCTCCCAAGTAGACTTGCCTGGTGAATGGTGTTTCTATGCCACTCTGACCAGTCGAATAGTCTGCCCTCTCAAAGTCTTCTCGCTGTGATCGAGAATCTCAACTGGCTGCTCTACGTAAGACAGACTCGGCCCGACTGTAATCTCCGAATGATCAAGCACGTGGCTAGGGTCTGCGACATGTCTTCTCAGCTGCGATACGTGAAATACGTCATGTACTCCCTCTAATGATGGAGGTAATGCAAGACGGTAATCCACTTCGCCAATTCGTTCCAAGATATCAAAAGGTCCAATGTACCTCGGACTCAGCTTGCCTCTGCCTCCGAATCTGATGGTACCGCTGGTGGACGATATCCTCAAACATACATGGTCACCCTCCTTGAACTCCAATGGTCTGTGGTGCGCATCTGCCCAGTATTTTTGTCTGTCCTGTGTTGCACGCAGGTGGCTCTGAATCTGCTTGACCTTCTCTACTGTCTGTGTCACCAACTCCCGGCCAAGTATCTGACGCTCTTCCACGTCACTCCAATAAACTGGCAACCTACATTTCCTGCCGTACAGTACCTCATAAGGTGCCATCTGTATGCTAGCCTGGTAGCTGTTATTGTAGGAGAATTCTACCAAGTGTAAGTGGTTCTCCCAAGATCCTCCAAAATCAATCATGCACGCTCTCAAAATATCCTCTAATATATGTATCGTGCGCTCTGATTGACCATCAATCTATGGATGATATGCAGTGCTGAACTTGAGACGAGTTCCTAGGCTCTCCTACATACTCTGCCAAAAATGCGACATGAATCTGGAATCACGATCTGATACGATGCTGACAGGCACTCCATGTAACCGTACTATCTGTCTCATATACAAGTCAGCTAATATCTCCGTGGACTGCCCAACTCTGAAGGGCAAGAAATGTGCAGACTCGGTGAATCTGTCCCTAACAATCCAAACTGTATCCTTCCCGCCAGGGCTTCGCCGGAATCCTATGACGAAGTCCATGTTAATATGTTCCCACTTCCTCTCGGGAATAGGAAACAGCTGCAATAGTCCTGCAGTTCTCTGTTATTCAGCCTTGTCTTGCTAACAAACCAAGCATCTTGCCACGAATCTCACAATTTCTCTCTTCATCCCATGCCCCCAGAAATGCTGCCTCAAGTCTCGGTACATCTTCGTACCCCCGGGATGAATAGAATAATCGAGCTATGAGCCTCGGTCATCAACTCTTGGCGTAGCTCGCCACTCGGAACGTATAAGCGATCTCCATACCTTAATGTTCCGTCTCCATGAATCCTGAGTCCTGTTTGCATGTCGGCCTCTGTCCTTTCTCGAAATCGTCTAAATCTCGTATCTGTAGGCAAGGCTGCCTTGATCCTCTCAATCAATGTAGACTGAACCTCGAGACTGACCATCTGTCCATCCATGCCTGGCAATACAATCTCAATCCTGAATTTTTGAAAATCCTCTAACAACTGGCGATGAGTCATAAAAATATGCCATAGGCTTCCTACTCAAGGCATCTACTACTACATTCACCTTGTCAGGGTAGTACTACAACTCGATATCATAATCTGTCATCAACTCTAGCCAGTGTCTCTATCTCATGTTGAGCTCTTTCTGGTCCTTAGGATACACCAATATATCATCGATAATTACCACCAAGAACTTATCCAAGTACTGGTAGAAAATATTGTTCCTCAAACTCATAAATACTACTGGCACGTTGGTTAAAACAACATAACTAGAAACTCACAGTGTCCATACTTTGTCTGAAGAGCCGTCTTCGGAATATCCTCTCTCCGTACCTTGATCTGGTGATAACTTAATCTGAGACCGATCTTCGAGAATGCATATGCGCCGCTAAGCTAATCAAATAAATTATCGATGCGCGGCATAGGGTACTTGTTCTTTATTCGTTACAGCCCTTAATGCCCTGTAATCGATACACAAGTATACTGTCTCATCCTTCTTCGACACTATTAAGATAGTTGCTCCCCATGGGGAAACACTAGCCCGACTGAAACCCTTGTCTAAGAGATCCTCTACTATGGATCTTCAACTCAACCAACTATATCGGTGCTAGTCTGAAGACGAGAGAATAACTGGCTCGGCTCTGGGAGTCAACTCTTTAACAAACTCTATCTCTCTGTCAGGTGGCAGGCCTAGAAGATCCTCTAGAAAAAACATCCTCAACTCTGATATAACATGGTGGTACACTAGTTCACCTCCTGCATTGTATACCCCTAAGGTAGATGGGCACCATACTCCTGGGCTCCCTAAACTCAACTCAGGGTAACCTGGTGGCCTAAAAATATAAATGCAACTACGTCGACAATCTAGTATCGTATGGTATTGGCTCAATCAACTCATGCTAGTACGGTGTCATCTTCCAGACTTAACCTCAAAATAAATCCTCATGTTCTGTTTACCACACTAATCCTATAAAAGAAAATTTTCTCCCCTGCCTAAAGTATAATGTCTCTTCTCCTCAAATTTTCCCTAAAATTTTTATTCCTCGAGTTTCTTCTTTTCGTTATTTATCCCTCCAAGTCACATAGTACAATAATGGTATCACTCAAGCATATACTAGAATTTCCTGGAATCCGATTATTATCTCCCAAGTGAGATCCTAAAGTTTTCATCTCCTCTAGCTCATAATCATCGTTCCTAGCATTGCTATCATATACAACTACTAGTTTCCAACATCAGGCTATGCATTTTCGTAAATTATTCTAGGTCATGATCAACAATCCTTCTAGCTCTCTGTACATCCAAGATCACTGCTACCTCAAGCACGGGTAGGGTACTACTAGGTCCAACTCTCTTGCCAACCTTCCACACAAGTTCTAGAATCCAAAGAACCCATCAATCTATCCTGATAAGGTAACAATCTTCTCAGAGAAAGGTATACGAATTCTGTCTTCTGCCGTCTGGTCTTCAATCTTCTTCTGGAGGGAAATCATCAGTCACAAGTATTCGTCTTCCCGAACAATAGGGGACGAGAAACAAGGATAGCGATATCGATGAAGATTGAATGAATGCAAATTGGAAGTCCAAGGGCGATAATCACACACAAAGAGTTTTTAAAATCGATTATGGATTGAGATCCTATTCAACAATCATAACATCTATTCCTAATTTGCAGGCTCGCTTGGCACAGTCAGGTGACCAAGACGATTTAAATCGGACCTGCATGGACCACCACAAAAATATGTCACGCTCCAGTCACAAAATACGTAGGACCAGGAATACGTGACACGCCAGCTACGCATTCGACCAGACTCTGGTCTGACTCGAATACGTATAAGCTGTAATATAAAAGGCACTATCTAGATATCCCATAAATGTAAACCTCTATGTCTCAATCCACAATGTACAACAGTATACAAGAAAGAGCTATATGTGCTAGAGTCGGCCGCCCAATAACACACTAACTCGAATAGACTCGAGAAGAAGTATGAGTCTATAAAAACTATGCTACAACAGCAGATGAAATAAACAATATAAAATAACCATAATGCCAGTAGATATAATGTGAGTACCTGGTACCATGCCCGCAAGACATGCAACTCCTACAATAACTCCAAATGCTCCACAATCACCTATGCTGCAAAACTGGCAGGGAACCAGGTCCTCAAAGGGACGTAACAAGGTACAAAAATACAACAAGCCAAGTAACAAAAAGTACAAGTGCACGACAGGATACTCTATCATAACCAAACAAGTGTGACACAGTTTAAAGACAATGTTCGATGCATGGGCTTTCTAAAATAAAACTGTAGCTCAGGACACGAAAACACACGACACGTACCGCAGCCCCGGGCAAGGAGTCACACGGGTAAAACAGCTACACTAGATAAAGGATCACTACAGAAACAATATATATATATATATATAAGCGTGTGCAGAGTAGACTAAACGTCTAGTAACTATCTTCCCCTTTCCAAGCGGTCAACGATTGTGCGCTGAACCTAAACCTCTAACTACAGTCTCGACACACAGAAATAACTCAACAGACTCGACCCTAAGGTCGTCCCAGTCTCTGGTCATGATGTCAATATCAGGATACAGGAATCTGGCACGATCACAGTGTATGAGTGTGTTATGGGGTGTCGATATACTCAGGTACGTATATCGAGATGCTACGAAACATCTAACAATCCTTCTAAGACGTTACAACGTACGTCTTCACCCGGTTGTGATCCGGACGCAAAGTATCGAACATTAACATAAGTACGTGCACAAAGTACATAACGAAACAATGAATATAAGTAAACTAAAAATACAGGGGGCAAGGTACACTTGCCTGCGTGCGGCTGCTGATGACGGGGGTCCGGTACCACGTCCAAGTCCTCGGGTCCCGCTGTACCTAGAGATAGATACAAACCAAAAATCAATAATCTATTCTACGCTAAGCAGGGATGCGACCCACATCTACACCTAGACTCAGTCTCAGCTACGACTCACAGGGACAGGTCGCTAGAGGGTTGACCAAGGTTGACTCGGAGCACGACACATCTAAACAAATTAAACATCTGTACAATGTCATCAATCAAAACCTCAATCTTGTTATGTTTTTACGATATTTTATGGTCCAACACATGATCCCATCCTCCGTTTCACCTCAGTATTCACAGATATTATCATGCCCATTGACGTCTCAAGCTCAAATAAATAATTATTATTCTCAATCCTCAATCACGGTCTCATGATTTGATATTATGTCTATTTCCCGATCGAGCACCAGCTCCCAATATCCATTATTGTGGTAACTCCAATATAAATATTTATAAAATACCTTATAGTTATCATGCCACACACACACCCCATAATTCCTTTCTAATAAATAAAGAAAACAAAAAATGTAGCCGCCATTAATTCTTCCATCTATAGTCCCGTGAAATTCCACTCTTCTAAACATGTAGACACTCTTGATCATTTACACATTTTTGTTCATTCCCATAAGGATACCATCTACTAAAACATCCATGAGCACACTAATAGTATTATTTAACACTAATGAGGATTCATTTATTCCACAAGCTTACCCCCGTTATTAATGTACTGATTCCCCTCTATGCTCTCTCTACAAACGTATGCTCTCTCTACATACGTTACTTCCAGATTCATCTTTTTCTTCCTGTGTATAACTAACTACCTCCTTAGCATCCGTTTAACATGAGTTCTCCACTTTAATTGTTAAACCTTCATATTAACATCCCGCAAAATAATACCTGTGTAGGGATCAAGGTCCAACCTAAATTAACCATGCACATCACTGTTATTCTACACACAAGCATCTAACCACCCTAATAACTTTTCTTTGGCACAACCTCCTTTATATACCACTACACAATTGCGGGAACTTCAAAGAGAGTTCAAAATAAAATAGTGGGAAAACACAAATGAATGAATACACATGCTAGTTGACAGGAAACGTAAGGGGAGGAGAGAGAAGAGGGTTATGGAGGGCTCACTGAGTCAGACTTTCGAATATTCCTCGAAGGAGAATGACGTACTGCCGAACTGGGATGTGGATTGCCGACTGCGAGCGCTGTCTATACGTCTTCCCTGAGTTCGCGCAGGAGGAGGATGCCGGAGCTCGTGCTCGCCGGAGCAGTGGCTCGACCCAGCGGTTGGAGAATGGCCGGAGCTGGAGGAAGCTCGTTGGATAACAGCGGGTATCTCGCCTTGGGTTGCAGCTCGTCGGAGCTGCACTCGAACGTCGGGTCGGGTGGAGATCAGCCGCGGCGTTCGACCGAAATACAGTAGGCCGGAGAAGGACCTGAGCTGCGGCTGGCTCTGGAGTGGCAGTTGCGGGTGATACTCAGCCGCCAGGGTGTCGATGCCGAGATGCGGGGAGGTCGTGGCAATCTCAGTAGGCCGGAGAAGACGACATCGGGTCGAGAATCTACAGTCATGGACGGTCGGGTGGAATCCGGGCGGAGGTGATAGAGGAGGTGAGCGGCTCGTAGAGGAGCTGCTCACCGGAGTTGTTGAGCCACCGGAGCTAGTGGAAGAGCTCGCCGGGAAAGAACAGCTGGAGGTGGTGGTTGTATGGCAGATGGAGGTCGTGGCAATGGCAGCGCCGGCTAGATGTGCAGGCTCGGCCGGAGCAGTCGTGGTGAGGCCGGAGAGGGAGGCTCGGGGATCTCGGCCGAGCCTGGCCTGCTCGTCCTTCCACGCGGCCAGGGTGTGGTGGTCACACTAAGGGTTAGCTAGGGTTGGGTCTATCCCTTAGGAGAAGAAGAAGAAGAAGAAGAAGAAGAAGAAGAAAGGAAGAAAATGGGAATATGGAGGAGGTTACGTATGAATGGAGAAGGAGGAAGGAGAGAGAGGGGGTGGGGTTTTCTATGCATTGGGATTAGGGCCGACTTGGGAGGAGTGATGGTGGGTAATGTGATGTTTTATAGGGGATTGTGAATGGATGGAGGGTGGAGATGCTCCTATTCAAAATGGAGGGATAGGATTTGTCATGAAGAAAAATAGTTTCTTCATGAAGAGTGGTGAATGGATGAGTGTAATTAGGACCCAATTTTGTGACCACTCCATTTGGTTTGGCCAATGGGGTGAGGGCACCTAAAATTACTAAATTATAATTTAGCCCCTTAAATTCGGAAAATTGCACGAACACATAAAATGACCCTAAAATTGTGGAGAAAAATACGGATGATGGTTTGCATGGCGAGGGGGTGTTGGGGGTTTGGCACGAGTTTAATTTTATGGCCATCGGGATTAATTAAGGATTAAAATTGGATTAGGCAAAAATGGTATTCCTGATTTAAATAGAATTAAAGTGTCCCGCACTTTTAAATTAAATGGGGGCACTTGGGGTCAAAATTCGGAAATGACGCAAAGGTCAAAAATGGTGGGGGCTTGGAGTCAGTCTTGGACCCTTTAGTTGGTCCGGCTCAACGGGTTAAGTTGGTATCTCAAAATTGAGGGTAACGACACAGGTGTCCGACACGGAATTAAATATGGGTTACGATTTTTGAAAAATTATGCAATTAATTTAGAGCACAACGAAAACTGATTTTAAGTGACAGAAAAGTCCATTGCTTAATTTGGTGAGTCAAGTCCGAAGTACAATAGTCCGATGTAATTTATGGGCTGATATTGGGCTCCGAATAATTTAGCAATGATAGGGCGCGCCAAGGGTTTTAATTAAATAAATTAAAATAACAATCAGACTCGATTCCACTCTAAACCTCAACATCTGCTGCTAAATCCAAAATTTTCCAAATCCAAACCTGACTATCTATAGAATAAATCGAGGAGGTTTACAATGTCATAAAAAAAGGGTTAAGGAAGGAAGGTTCTAGTCCTAATAGTTTGACTAATTAAATCATTAACTTAATGAATTGGACTTGTTGTTGGGCTCAAGTCTAACTAAAATAAATGTTAGTCCATGAATCAATTCTAATCTAGTTAGGTCCACTAACAAGTCCAAAATATATTATAACATCTAATAATAAATAAGTAATATATTAAATAAATACTTAACATGCACAATAATTAATTATAAAATGACCAAAATACTTCTAGTTAGAAAATATGGTAGTGACAAGTCTACCCCCTTAAAATAATTTTGTCCTCAAAATTCAAAGATGAAACTATCCCTAAAAAAGCAAAACAGAACAAAAAAGAATATACCTCAAGGCACAAACAGATATGGGTACCGCTCTTGCATTTAATCCTCCCTCTCACAGGTAGACTCGCGTACCAAGGGAATGGTCTAGTTCCTCAGCACCTTCTCACTCCGATCCAGAATCTCAACTGGCTGTCCTGGATAGCTAAATGTAGGGCCCAACTCTATATCTGAGTGATCCAATATGTAACTAGGATCCACCACGTACTATCTCAACTGTGATACATGAAACAAGTTATGCACTCTTTCCAATGCAGGTGGCAAGTCTAGTATGTAGGCAATTGAATCGACCCTCTCGAGAATAGTGAAGGATCCGATGAATCGCGAACTAAGCTTTCTGCCTCCAACGAAATAAATCATGTCTCGTGTCGGAGAAATCCTCAGAAACACCAGACCTCCAACCTAAACAAACACAACCTTAAAAACTTATTCTATAATAAACAACCAATATCAAGTAGAAAATAAAATCTAAAAATATACCTAAACCTTCAAGGGTCTCCGGTGGCTATCGGCCCAATGCTGATGTTTGTCCTATGCCACCCGAAGTATGTCTATGATCAGCTTAACCTTCTTCGCTGCATCCACCACCATCTCAGGCCCCAGCAAAACTCTCTCTCCAATATCATCTTACGACAAGGGAGTACGATATCTCTGACCGTATAAATCCTCAAATGGTGATATCTCTATACTAGCTTGGTAGCTATTGATGTAAGCAAAGTCAATCAAATAGAGATATTCCTCCTAAGATCCCCAAAAGGTAGTACACAGGTATGCAGCATATCCTCGAGAGCCTGAATGGTTCTTTTTGACTGCCCATCCGTCTGGGGGTGATATACAGTACTGAACTTGAGTTGGGTGCCCAAGATCGCCTGTAAACTCCTCCAAAAATGAGAAGTAAAATGATAATCCTGATCTGAGACTATGCTGAAGGGAACCCCATGTATCCTGGCGATCTGCCTCACATACATCTCTGCTAGCTTCTCCATAGACAATCCACCTTGAAAGGCAAAAAGTTGACCAACTTGGTCAACCTGTCAACGATGACCCAAATTGCGTCTTTCCTACCTGGAGATCGTGGAAGTCCGAACACAAAGTCCATAGTAATGTGCTCCCACTTTCACTCTGGAATAGGTAATGGCTAAAGTCAACCACATGGCCTCTGCCTCTCGGCTTTCACCTGCTGGCACACTAAGCATCTGGATACAAACCGTGCCACATTGTCACCCTTACTTTTCCAAATAGGGGTAGTTTGGTAATTTAGCCTAGAAATTTAATTTTTGGGGATTATTATATTAATAATTGTGTGCCTAAAATAATTTTGAATGCTTATACTATTTATTTATTTAGTAAAGTGTCATTTTAAATGTGACTTGTGTTATTTATTTTGATTAGAGAGACTAGCCCAATAGTTAGACTTGACACATGTAGGCCCAACTAGAATTGGCATGACAAATAGTGAACCCAACTTGGACCCAAGCCCATTAGACCTTTCTCATTAATTAATTAAGGAGTATTAGCTTAATTTTAATTAGTTAGAGACTTCTAAAAATACCCACCCTTAATTATTTCTCTAATTCACCATGTAAGGGTAACTTGGACCTTAGCATATGACTTGGAGAAGGGGATGGAGGGGCCGGCCATACAAAGCCCCTCTCTCTCTCTCTCTCTCTCTCTCCTCCCTTATTTTTATTTATTGTATTTTGCTCCCAAATTATAGATCCCCAATTCCTTATTTTTCTCTCTATTGATTTTTTACACAATTTACCTCCACTTCCTTCTCAAATTCATCACTCTTGGTGCTTTGGAGCTTGGAGAAGTAAGGAGCTAGAGATCGTGTCAGGATCGTGTCCAATTGTATTTTTATTGGAAATCCATCTCCCAATTGGTAATTTTTGAATTTTTCTTTATTGTAGCTTCTTAATCATGCATTTGACCATTAGGAATGACCCTATGGCAAATGGCTACCTATAGGAACAAGTTCTAGGCTAATTAGCTATGTATTATGAGTTCTATGTGATATTTTGTGTGTATGTTGGAGAAATTATGATATTTATACATCAATTGTGTGTTATGAGACCAATTAGATCTAATTAGACTTAGATCGGGATTATGAAACTAGGTACGTGTCTACAATTAGATACGTATAGATCGTATCATGGTATTTAGTGATACGGTGTGACACGGGGCCCAATTTTGGGATTTTTGCATAATTCCTCTTCAATTCTTATTGTAGCAAGTTATATTGGTTATATATATAGATGTTATATAAGTGTATGATTGATGATTGTAGGAAATTTGGAGATTTGACACTTTAGTGGAGTGTGTATCATTGAGTATCATAATTATACACACCAAGTGCTTGATCTAATAATTTATGATATGGATGTATATATGTATATGTGTGTGTGTGTGTGTGTGTGTGTGTGTGTGTGTGTGTGTGTGTTTATCTTGATAGCATGGAGGTGGTGGTGATGTGATCAGTGAGGGAGCGAATTTACTGTGACTGTGCGTGTGTGTATATATTGGTGTATGTTATTGATTTTAGTATGTGTATAATGTGGGATGCCTGTGAACATGTGGCATAGTGTGAATGTGAGTATACATGTTACTGGCACTAGTGTACATATGAACATCTATCCACAGATGTTAGAGTACCTGTGTGGTTAAGGACTGAGGACAGTTGGGGGTGACTCGAGCAAAGTATAATGGGAGAGGGAAAGAGGATGATGTATCAGCAGTTGATAAGTTATGTATCAGAGAGTGTACATCAGTTGCAGCAAGGGGGATAGGATCATCAGGCAGTGAGGAGTAGGTTCAGTTCGGTATACAAGGATGGAAGAGAGGGGGGAGTTACCTATAGGTAGTCACCTAGCTGGAGTAAATCAGTGCCCCGGGTTCACTAATGCACACTCATACAGCAAGCATTGGGTAGTCACTTAACATATTTGGATATGGGGAAGGCTTACTACATTCAGTAGTAGCTGCTAGTGGAGATGAGGTTAGTAGTTGAGGGGTCAGTTGCAGAGTGGTATTGACATGTCAGACCAGTAAGGGGGGAACTGGATTGCAGTTTTAACCAAGGGGAGGTGTGATTGGGTTAGAGCAGTTGAAGGGCTTGGTGTTCAATGAGAAGGGAACATATGTGCTTGGGTATCACTGATACCCAAGGGTATTAGAGCAATGAGGCATGGTTTAGAAGAACATAACAGCAACATCAGCTAGTAAAGAGTGGAGCAATAGCAAGATGTTAGCACTTCACATGTTATCTGTGTCATTAAGGTGTCGGGTTAGGATCTATGGCAACATGGATCGAGTTGAGCAGTCAGTTAGGTAGTGTATCAGACGTTTAGTTGACTGAAAACTGTATTTGATAGTTAGGAGTTTGTGTTATATTTATGATTGTGAGGTTGAGATGGGGCTCGGGTTAAGGTAACTGAAATGAAGTAGGGGTAAGGTTTTAGCAACCAAATTTATAGGTGTAGCAACTGTGTTATTTGCCAGGGTAGGTGTCAGTTAGTATTTATTTTGGTATTGGTTGTTAGATGCATTAGTTAGTGAAGGTTAGTTAGTGGCAGTAAACTATTGCTTGGTGTTTAAATGGTTAGTTAAGTGGTTAGAAATTAGTGTCAGTTAGTTTAGTTAGTGAGTGCTAATTAGTAATTATGAGTTAGTTATACTATAGTAGGTAAGTTAGTGTAAGTAAGTTAGTATATAACTAGATCAGTTAGTGTATTAAGATATTAGTGATATGTTAGTATTACTATTAAGTTAATATAGTAGTTATTTAATGTATCAGTTAGTTAGTTAATTAATTATATACTAGTTAGCATATATGGATACATAGAGTATCTTAATATATATATATATATATATATATATATATATATATATATATATATATATATATAGTTGATGTGACTTAGAAATTAACCTAGAAACATGCATTAGTATATTTTAACCATTTTCCCATTTATACACAATTTAACTTAATATTCCCTAAATAGGATTATGTGACACCAGCTTGGGTATCGAGAGACACACCTTGCTCAGGACTAGAGGCGAATACATTTTTCTGTTAGTTTTTATTTCATGATAGTGTATATATCACATGTTCTAGAACTGTATACATGATTTTGACACAGTGATTTCATGGACTGGTACTATATGGATCCTATCAAGAGATGTTATCCCTTACCATGTTTAGCGGGTAAACCTTCACATATATTTCATCATGTGTATCGGGTATTGATTTTAGTATACTTTGTGTTCATACACTGCTCATGTTCAGTGTGACTATATTCATGTACGTAATGTGTCATGATTGGATTCATAAGTATTGGTTGGGGATAGGGAAGTAAGAGTTGGTTATGTGATCAAGCCCAAGTGTACTCGTGTACATATCGATTACATATCACACGTGTAATCGAGTTACCATATTGTATTCGTGTTCAACCCAAACCGATCACATAATAAGCTTGTACTCTATAGCACAGTATTTAGTTTTATTTATTTCCATTTAAATTGCAGTTGTTCATATTTTCTATTTTTTATTCTAGTACATTATCTGTTCACTCTATTTCTTACGTTAGTTATCTTGTATTATTTTCTATTATCTATTATATATGCTTAATTATATATTTGAAACTACTTTCAAAGGTATGTACTTCGCTCCAATCCTGACTGAATATATTTTTCAAATGATTGGCTTATGGACTAGTGTCCCACCTACTACGGGCGACAGGACGATATACCTTTAGAGGATACTCCTTTAGAACAGGAGGACCTAATACCAGAGGCTGGGAAGACTTAGACTCTTTGTTTAGACTTTATTGAGGTTATTGGCATGTATATATTATTTTGGACTTATGGATGTATTGTGACTCTTTTTCTTCGTATTCCATCTCGTGCTTATTCTTTCTTAGTTTGCTATATGATTGAGTATAGTTTACCATTATCATATAACATATTATTCCTCCGTTTGGAGTTAAGATAACATTGACAGGTACCTTATATATCCTGTGTGAGAAGTTTAGATAGTATGGATGACCCAGATAGTATTCTACCGCTGATGCTGCAGCGTAGGCTGGGAGTTGATCACTACTCGTGCCCTTATTCTGAGTGCGGGTCGTGACATATTTTTAGTAGTGGCCCATGCAGGTCCAAAGTCATATTTAGAGTGATATCATAGTAATGCTCACCTAGACTACTGTTATGAGCCTGCTTTAGGATATATGGTGAGAGTATACTCAATCACAACTAGGGAACAATTCTAAATATCTGTTGCTATCAATATTTATTGCATGTTTGCTTTACTTTGAATAATTTTGTCCTTCTTTTATGATATCGTATCATACTCAATATTGATTTCTTATTTCTATCTATCTTTAGTATGTGCCGAAGATGCGTTCCCAGCGCTCAGGCGCAATATTAGCGAGGTCAGTCACTTCGTCGCCTATGAGGGCAGCACCAGCAGGCATTGTTCCAGTAGCTATATTCCAGAGGTCCACTTTACCGATCTAGGTGGGCATTTCTGCAGTAGCTTTCAGAGGTGCTCCACCTCTGGTACATAGGACAACATCGACAGTTTCAGGGGATCTTCTAACCCCACCACCCATAGTCGATTAGATACAAATATTTGTACTCTTTCATCAGATGATGGAGGCACAACAGCGCCAGTCAGAGGTTATGAGGCAGGAAATTGAGAATGCTCACCAGATTGTGCTCGCCCTAGTCGAGAGAGTCACCTTAGTCCATCCACAGACAGTACTACCTCAGTTTACCCCACAGCAGCCGAGGCCGGGGACTATTGTAGATTTCAAGAGAATGGGGCCGAAGGACTTTAAAGGCACTGAAAAGATTATTTATGCTGATGATTGGATAGAAGATATTGAGCGAAACCTATGTCTTACTTGGAAAGCATGATGTTTGATATCGCGTTAACTTGGTTCATGATGGAACCCAGGATCTCAACACTAGGACTTACTTGGAAAGCTTTTAAGGAGCTCTTCAAGAAACAGGTATTTCCTGATGTGGCTCTGACATCTCTAAATAGCCTGTTTTAGTACCTCATTCAGGAAGGTATGACCTTAGATGAGTATACAACAGAGTATTACAGATTAGACCACTTTGTAGAGGGAAGAATCTTAGAGGAAGTGCCAGGAAGTTCAGGAAGGGCCTGAACAAGGAGACCAAATCACATACTAATGGAGACCCCATAGCTACTTTTGTGGAGATTCTAAGACAGGCATAACAGACAGAGTATGATCTAGAATTGGGCTCCAAGAGGCCGAGGGACATAGAATGATCCAGTACCAATACGAGTCCAATGGAGTGGCCTCACTTTCAGCAGTAGCATCAGAGGCACTTCTAGTAGCCAAGATTGCAGTATCATGGACCAGTTAGAGTGCTGATATAGCAAACATACCAAATCTAGAGGCGAGCTATTCCTTGCCCATTTTGTAAGAAACAGGGACATAGATGGGATGCGTGCAGGATGAGATTTTGCCAGTTCTTATTCTGTGGATCAGGAGACCATTAGTTGAGGGCTTGCCCTAAAGCTCCAGCTCGACCAGCTCAGAACGGGGCCCAGGCACATAGAGCACCCATGTGACCACCAGCAGGACAGTAGAGAGGACCTCCTCTACAACCATAACAGTAGCAGTTCGCTCAGCACCAGCAACAGCAAAGAGGTGCCCAACGACAGGGGCAAGCTTTTGCCTTGACCGTCGAGGAGGAGAAGGAGCCAGTCGGTGATGTTATTTCAGGTTTAGTCTAGCTTGATTATTTTTTAGCTCATAATTTATTTGATTCCGGTGCTTCACATAGTTTTATATCTGTATCTTTTGCTCTGAAATATCACCTTGAGACTGAATCATTGGTGAGGACTTTCAAGATCATGAAAAGAGGTGGCATTATCCTGGTCAGTGATGTTTCCAAAGATCAGAGAGTTTCTTTAGGAGGCCGAGAGTTGAGCATGTGTCTACTCATAATGCCACTTACGAGCTATAATATAGTACTCGGGATAGATTGGTTGAGTAGGCACCATGCTAGCATTGATTATCGTAGAGGTAGAGTTTTATTTCAGATACCAGGAGAGCCAGAGTTTGAGTTTATCATAAAAGCAGCAGAGTAGAGCGAAGAAGATTTCTGTGGAGCTATGGTAGAAGAGCAGGAGCTGTCACATCCATTGATTATAGAGTATATAGACGTCTTTTCGGAGGAGTTGTCGGGGCTGCCACCAAAATAAGATATGGAGTTCTCTATAGACTTGGTGTCGATCGCAGAGCCAATATTATAGCACGTCTATAGGGTGAACAATAACGAACTAACAGAGTTAAAAAAGTAGGTAGATGAGTTACAGGACAAAGGCTTCATCTGCTCTAGTTCATCACCGTGGGGTACTCCGATATTATTTGTACCAAAGAAGGATAGGTTGGTACGTATGTATATCGACTATAGGGTACTCAACAACCTTACTATAAAGAATCAATATACGTTGCCACGGATTAATGATTTATTTGCTCAGTTGAGCAGAGTGAATGTATTCTTAAAGATAGACTTGAGGTCGGGGTACCACCAGGTAAAAGTAAAGAAGGAAGACATTCTGAAGACAGCTTTCTGGATTCGATAGGGGTAGTTTGAGTTCTTGGTGATGCCGTTTGGGTTGACCAACGCCCCGACGGTATTTATGAACCTGATAAATAAGGTGTTTCATCAGTACTTGGATCAGTTTGTAGTAGTATTCATTAATGATATACTAATTTATTCGAAGACCCCAGAGGAGCATGAGAAACACTTGAGGATAGTTCTGGAGACCCTTAGGAAGGAGAAGCTTTATGGCAAGCTTTCAAAGTATGAGTTCTTCCTAGATAAGGTTGAATTCTTCGGGCATGTGATTACACGAGACGGAATCTCAGTAGACCCAAAAAATATTTTAGTAGTTGAGTTGTGGTCTACCCCGAGTTCAGAAGAAATGATCAGGAGTTTTCATGTATTGGCGGGCTATTCTCGAAAATTTATTCAGGACTTTTCCAGGATTACGGAGCCGATGACTAGAGTAACCAGAAATGATGTAGAGTTCATCTGGACTGAGGATTGTAAGGATATTTTTGAGGAGCTAAAGAAGAGGTTGACTACAACTCTAGTGTTGACATTGCTAACAGGGACAGAAGAATTTTGTATATACAGTGATGCATCGGATAAAGGTTTGGATTGTGTGTTACAGTAGAACGGGAAGGTGGTTATCTATGCTTCCAGACAATTATGCCCGCATGAGAAGAACTACCCTACCCATGACCTGGAGTTGGCAGCAGTTATTCTTGCTCTTAAACTATGGAAGCACTACTTGTACGGAGAGTGAGTAGAGATCTTTACTGATCATAAGAGCTTGAAATATGTGTTCACACAAAAATAGCTTAACATGAGGCAGCGACGATGGTTAGAATTGACAAAGGACTTCGATATATCCTTGTAGTACCATCTAGGGAAGTCCAATATATTCGTTGATGCCTTGAGCAGGTATCCAGTAGCTATGTACTTGACGAGGGACAGGTACTTGTGGGCCGATCTTGATAGCTTGGCTATTGAGGTATTAGTTCCTGGAGTTGCAGCACAGATATAGGAACTTTATGTCACTACCACATTTTAGGAAAAAGGATATTTTAGTAATTTCCTATTTAAATAAATATTGTGCATGGTAAATAATTAATTGTTGTATTATTTAATTGTTGTTAGATATTATTAAATTATTTTGGACTTATTTCTAGTGGACCCAACTAGTTTAGTTTGGACCCATGGACCAACATGAATTAATTAGTTAGACTTGGCCCATTTAGGAAGTCCATAGTTAAGGAGATGGATTAAATTAATTAAATGATTAGACTAGAAGCTTCCTTCCTTAATTATTTCTTCATGAGAGGCCCCAAGGGGTACATTGGACATTTTATAATTGCTTGGGGGAGGGGCTATGGCCGGCCTATATAGGAGGGGGGGAAATTTCTCTCTCCTCCCATTTTATTCCAAATCTAGATCTAGAATTCTCCCACTACCAAATTCCCTCCATTCCCAATCTAATTCCCTACCAAATTCATTCCAAATTCTTCCCAATTCACCATTAGAGAAGAAGAAAGCAAGGATCTAGAAGAAGGAAGCAAGGATCTACAAAGAGGAGCAAGGATCTACAATTTGGAAGCAAGTTCATCTCAATTGGAGGTTTCATTGGGAATCCATCTCCCAATAGGTATAATTCAGATTTTTCCATTTAAATAGCTTCTAAATCTGGGATTTAATCATGTAAAATCAACCTATATGTATGTAGTACCCATAGGACTTTGTTTTGTGTTCATAGGAGACCCATGGAGAAAGTTATGGTGCTTTTTGTGTCAATTTTGTTGGAATTCCGAATTTATATTTTGTTGTGTGTGTCAATTGATCCTATAGATCAATTGGACAATGAGCTTTGTGTTTAAGGCTAGTGTCGTGTCCATATTGGGATACTTGTGGTTCGTATCCCAACTATTTGGTGATACGTGTCATTTGGGGGTTTTCCTCCGACACGGGGCTTTGAACATGTCGTATTTTGACACGGACACATAGATCTACTTTTGATACTTTAAATTATTCATAAATATTATTTGTGATTTGTTTGTGTCCTTCGGGGTGCAATTGGTTGTGTGTTGGACTCGTGTCGCATGCGTATCCTAGATCTAGTGGGATACGGTGAGATACTCTCCAATTGTGTGTATTTTTGCATAGATCTAATTAATTATGGTTCAATTCTTATTTCATAATTAGTAAATATATATAGATATTATATATTTATTTTGTGTATTTATTATGGTAATTATTGTAGCATGGATCTATATTTTGTGTGTGCAAATAGTGTACAATATAATATGTAGCTTGCATGAAATATATATGTACTACTTGTTAATAATATATTTTGTACATAAAATGTTTTATAAAATATATTTGTATGTTTAATTGTGTAAATGTATTATTATAATTATTATGTACTTTTGTATATTAATGTATATATTTTAGATGTGATTCTAAGCCATGTTAAAATATGTACATTAATACTTGGTTGTGTATTATAACTTTTAAATATTTGTTTATATGTATAAGGTTATATATACATAAGTATTTATTTATAGTATTTATTTATTTATTGTTTTATATATTTAATATATTGATTTATATATATATTATATATATAGTATATATATATTAAATGTTTTAGCGACAGCATCTATTTATGACAGATTCTGTCATTAATAGCCTCGGGCAGCAGCAGCAGCCGCTGAAGCCATTAATGACAGATTCTGTCATTAAAAGCACAGCAGCGGCGGCGGGTTTTGAACGGCAGTTTAATGACGGTCTTCTGTGACAGTTATTAACTGTCACTATTTAAGTGGCAGTGGATTTTAATTCACAGGAGTTTCTGCGACAGTTTTACAGTGACAGTCAAGACTGTCACTATAGGCTGTTTAATTTCAATTTTATTATTTAACTCCCTGTTTTTAGTGACGCTTTGGCAGTTTTTATTTATATTATATATATTATTGTTATATATATATATGTATATATATATATATGTGTTTGGTGAGGTATAATAATTATTATAATATAGTATTTTAATTGTATGAATATTGGTTTGCATATATATTATTTATGATATATATTATTTGTATTATTAATATACTTTGTGTAAGATTCTTTTGGAATCTATTTGATTCCTAAATTATTGTAGTTTATCTCTATATTATTTTATAGATTTCTTGTGAGGTTGACCTTGGTTTGACTTTAGTTGACTTTAGAGTTGACCATAGTTGACTTTTGACTTAGAATTTATTTATTGACCTAGGAGTTGACTAGTTTGACTTGTTCTCTTTCCGGGACCTTGTATTAATGTGGTATTCCATATCTAGGTCTTCCAGGCACCGAGTCAGACATTTGTGAGACTGTTCATTGGACTTCAGGCGAGTACATTCTCTGATAGTTTCTCATTTATGATATCCTCTATGTTCGTTGTATCTAGTGTAGATATACATGTTTCTCTCGACACTATGGTTACACGGATTGGTATATCCGGATCTCGTCATGAGATGTTATTCCTTGGTATATGGTGCAAGTATTGTTTCATTGGTTATCTTGTGCATATACAGACACCGATTCTCGGGGAGACTAGCTATCTTCTTGGGGAATCTCGTGCCATAACGTACCGTGGTTGGATCTATTATACCAGTCGGGGGTGGGGAGTATTTTAGTGTAGATATGTGATCATACCCTCCTTGTGCATGTCTTGTTTCTTGTGAGTGTTGATCATACACCGCACGTATGATTAACCAGGCCATTATACTCTTGTGCAAGTTCCCAAGCCGATCACATGTTAAAGCTAGTACTCACACACTTAGTCATTATTATTCTTGTTCCATCAGCATATTATTCATTATTGTATTTCTTTCCAGTATTTCCTTATTGTCTCTACATTCTTGTCTCTATTTATGCATCTTGTTTATCCACAGCTATTTACTGTTACATAGTTTTTATCATTGTTTGAGAACTGCTGTTAAGGTTGTACTCTGCTCCTTTCCTGACTGGATATATTTTTCCAGATGACACTGAGGAGTACCCTACCTATTATGGACCCCAGGATATTGTGGGTTTAGATTCTGAGACCCTGGCTCAAGAGGGACTTATCCCAACTGAGACAGTTGACCCTGGAGTTGTAGCTTTATAGTTTTGTAGTATTCTTTGTACTGGATTTGTCTCCAGCTTATTTCTGTTCTTTCTTCAGACTCATTGATGTATTATTTTAGACTCATGAGTTATTTTGTGACTATTCATTTCTTATCTGATTCGTGTTCATTCTATCTTAGTTTTGTGATTGAGTACACTATATTTTGGTGGTTCATTATATTAGATAGACTTTCTAGACAGCGTTCTACCGCCGATTCTGCGGCGTAGGCTGGGCGTTGTTTCCGACTAGTACCCTTACCCCGGGTGCGGGTCGTGACACGTTTTTGGTGGTGGCCCATGCAGGTCTAGCTTCACAAAGTATGTGATGTCGTGGTAGTGCGACAACTTAGTTGTACTACTGCGAGCCTGCGATAGGATATAGGATATAGGCTGAGATACTCAATCACATCTAGGAAAATTCTTTTGATTCAACTATTCTCCTTTGACGTTGATACTTGATCTCTTAAACTGTCCTTTCCTTGAATATCTTACATCTTGTGCCATATTGATTCTTTCTTTCGCTTTGTCTCAGGATGCCGCCTAAGACTAGATCACAGTAAGGGAGAGCAGTTTCTGAGAGGTCTGCGACATCCCGAGGGCCTGCACCAGTGATTGGAGTGTCAGCTGCTTTCGGAGGTCCACCACCTACTCAGAGGACTGTGCCAGCTGTATCTGAGGGGCTTCCACCTCCACCTCCTGTGCCAGCAGAGGCGTCACAGATGTTTACTCTGTTTCGTGAAATGCTCGAGGCACAGAGGGCTCAGTCGGAGGCACATCAGAGGCAGACCGACGTTCTACGACAGGGCATCGAGAGTGCTCATCAGCTTGCTCGTGCTGTAGTTGAGAGAGGAGTTTCGGTCCAGCAGCAGGTTATTCCTCAGGTTGCTCAGCTTCGGCCAGGCAACATTCAGGACTTCAAGAAATTGGAGCCTAGGGTTTTCAAGGGGACGGAGGGCATCGTCTATGCTGATGATTGGCTCGAGGACATTGAGCGTCTTATGAGGGTGTCCCGTCTTTCTGAAGATCTGAAGGTTGAGGCGGTAGGACTTCAACTGTTCGACGTCGCTCGTACTTGGTTCAGGAATGAGCCGGTTATAGTTGACGCAGGACAATCTTGGGAGGTATTCAGGGACCTTTTCAAGAAGAAGTTTTTTGCCCGGATAGACAGGCTTGATTTGGGGAGACAATTTGAGAGTCTCATTCAGGGAAGCATGTCTGTGGAGGAATATGCTGCAGAGTTCGGTAGGCTGAGCCGATTTACAGAGTACTTGGTGAGAGAGCCGGAGGTTCGAGCTATTCGTTTCCGAGAGGGTCTAAACTGGGAAGTGAAGATTCTCATTCCGTCTTTTTATGAGACATACTCGGAGATACTTGCGGAGGCACGCAAGGTTGAGCGGGATCTGGGTTTGAAGACCAAGAGAGACCGTGATTCTTTTCTGGGGGCCAACGGCAGTGCAGTATCTGCCAAACGTCCTCATTTCCAGTCCAGACCTTTCCAGCAGCCACAGCAGAACCAGACTCCAGCTAGAGCGCCTTTTCACCAGGCACCTCAGCAGCAGAGGCAGTTACAGCAAGCTCTATGCAACTTCTGCAAGAAGCCAGGCCACATCTGGGAAGTTTGCAGAAAGAGGCTAGGAGTTTGTTTGTATTGTGGTACTGAAGGGCATCAATTGAGGGAGTGTCCTCGTCGTGCAGTTCAGAGAGCAGCTCCAGCTCCGAGGGCACAGATGAGACCACCTGCAGCACAACCGAGGGGACCGCTTCCGACACAGCAGCAGCGTTTTGTCCAGCATCAGCAGCAGGGAGGTGCTCGGCAGGGACGAGCGTTTGCTATGACAGTCGAAGAGGAGGAACCCACCGGAGATGTCATCGCAGGTTCTATTCTTCTTGATTCCATTCCAGCTTTAGCTTTGTTTGATAGTGGTGCTTCCCATAGTTTTGTATCTGTTTCTTTTGCTCTAAAGCATGGTTTGGTAGCTGAGTCTTTGCTTAGGACTTGTAAGATCATGACCGGGGGAGGCATTATCCTGGTTAATGATATTTGCAAGGATCGGAGAGTTACTCTGGGAGGCCGGGAGTTGAGTGCGTGTCTACTTGTAATGCCACTTCCGAGCTACGACATTGTACTCGGGATGGATTGGTTGAGTAGGCACCGTGCTAGCATAGATTGTAGAGGAGGTAGAGTTTTGTTTGGTCCGCCAGGAGAGCCAGAGTTCGAGTTTGCTAGAGGAGCTGCGGAGCAGGAAGAAGGCATTATTTGTGGAGCTATGGTGGAAGACAAGGAGTTGCCACATCCGTTGATAGCAGAATTCTTAGATGTGTTTCCTGAGGAATTGCCAGGATTGCCGCCAGATCGAGATGTTGAATTTTCTATAGACTTGGTGCCAGGTGCAGAACCGATTTTGCAGCATGTCTATAGAGTAAACAACAGCGAGCTGGTCGAGTTGAAGAAGCAGGTGGACGAATTGCAGGATAAGGGGTTTATCAGATCGAGTTCTTCACCATGGGGAGCCCCGGTATTGTTTATACCGAAGAAGGATGGATCGGTGCGTATGTGCATTGATTATAGGGCTTTGAATAATCTCACTATCAAGAATAAGTATCCTTTGCCACGGATTGATGATCTGTTTGATCAGTTGAGTGGTGCCAAGGTATTTTCTAAGATAGATTTGAGATCAGGCTACCATCAGGTGAAGGTGAAGTCGGAGGACATACCGAAGACTGCTTTTAGAACTCGGTATGGTCAATACGAGTTTATGGTGATGCCGTTTGGTTTGACTAATGCACCGGCAGTATTTATGAACTTGATGAACAAGGTGTTCCACCAGTACCTTGACAAGTTCGTGGTGGTGTTCATCGACGACATACTCATATACTCGAGGACACCGGAGGAGCATGAGGAGCATTTGAGGATTGTGTTGGATGTGCTGAGGAAGGAGAAGCTGTATGGGAAGTTATCCAAATGTGAGTTTTTCTTGGACAAGGTGGAATTCTTGGGGCATGTTGTGACTGGTGATGGTATTTCAGTGGATCCGAAGAAGATTTCAGCAGTAGAATCTTGGAAGACTCCGAGTTCAGTAGCAGAGATCAGGAGTTTCTTGGGATTGGCAGGCTACTACAGAAAGTTTGTGCAAGATTTTTCGAGGATTGCCGAGCCGATGACCAGACTCACAAGGAAGGATGTGGAGTTTGTTTGGACAGAAGATTGCCAGGCTGCTTTTGAGGAGTTGAAGTAGAGGTTGACGTCTGCTCCTATTTTGACGTTGCCATCAGGGTCCGGAGGTTTCACTATTTATAGTGATGTATCGGAAAAGGGTTTAGGTTGTGTTCTTCAGCAGCATGGAAAAGTGATTGCCTATGCATCCAGGCAATTGCGTCCTCATGAAAAGAACTATCCTACCCATAATTTGGAGTTGGCATCTGTCATATTCGCCCTGAAGTTGTGGAAACATTATTTGTACGGAGAGCGTGTAGAGATCTTCACAGACCACAAAAGCTTGAAGTACGTTTTCACGCAGAAGGAGTTGAACATGAGGCAGCGTCGGTGGTTGGAACTGATGAAGGATTTTGATATCTCTTTGCAATATCATCCTGGGAAAGCCAATGTAGTTGCCGATGCTTTGAGCAGGTATCCGGTAGCTATGTTCTTGACGCAGGATCGATATTTGTTGGAGGACTTGGAGAGCTTGGGCATTGAGGTGATTGTTCCGGGTGGTGCTATACAGATGTGGGGATTGCAGATACATTCAGATTTGATGGATAGGATCAAGGCAGCACAGTATGATGATGTATCTTTGAGGAGTATCAGAGCTCAGGTGAGAGCAGGATTAGAGGATGATTTCACTATTGCAGAGGATGGATCTTTGAGGCATGGAGTTAGATTGTGTGTGCCTAGTGGGGAGTTGCGTGAGGAGGTGTTGCAGGAAGCGCATCGCTCTCAGTATTCCATACATCGAGGTGCTAACAAGATGTATCGGGATATGCGAGAGAGTGTGTGGTGGTATGGCATGAAGAGGGAAGTGGCACAGTTTGTATCCAGATGCTTAGTGTGCCAGCAGGTGAAGGCCGAGAGGCAGAGGCCAGGAGGTTTACTTCAGCCATTACCCATTCCAGAGTGGAAGTGGGAACACATTACTATGGATTTTGTGTCCGGACTACCACGATCTCCAGGAGGGAAAGACCCAATTTGGGTCATTGTTGATAGATTGACCAAGTCGGCCCACTTTTTGCCTTTCAAGGTGGGTTTGTCTACGGAGAAGCTGGCAGAGATGTATGTGAGGCAGATCGTTAGGATACATGGAGTTCCCGTCAGCATAGTCTCAGATCGGGATAGTCATTTCACTTCTCATTTCTGGAGGAGTTTGCAGAAGAGTTTGGGCACTCAGCTCAAGTTCAGTACTGCATATCATCCCCAGACAGATGGGCAGTCAGAGAGGACTATTCAGACTCTCGAGGATATGTTGCGCACTTTGTACTAGATTTCGGGGGTTCTTGGGAGGACCATCTCCATTTGGTAGAGTTTGCTTACAACAACAGTTACCAGGCCAGTATAGAGATGTCACCTTTTGAAGCTCTATATGGTCGGAGGTGTCGTACTCCTTTGTCTTGGGACGATGTTGGAGAGAGAGTTTTGCTTGGGCCAGAGATGGTTGTGGATGCAGCAGAGAAGGTTCAGTTGATCAGAGACAGACTTCGAGTGGCACAGGACAGACAGCGACATTGGACCGATAGCCATCGGAGACCTTTGGAGTTTGAGGTATAGTTTAGATTTTGTTTGTGCTTGTTCTTGTTTGTTATAGATTAAGTTCTTAAGATGGTATTTTGTTCTAGGTGGGTGGTTTGGTGTTTCTGAGGATTTCTCCGACACGAGGCACGATTCGCTTCGGTGGAGGCGGAAAGCTTAGTCCGCGATTCATCGGACCTTTCACTATTCTAGAGAGGGTCGGTGCAGTTGCTTATAGACTAGACTTGCCACCTGTATTGGAGGGAGTGCACAACGTGTTTCATGTGTCACAGTTGAGATGATACGTGGCAGATCCTAGTCATGTATTGGATCACTCAGAGATAGAGGTGGGCCCTACTCTTAGCTATCCAGAGCAGCTAGTTGAGATTCTGGATCGGAGAGAGAAGGTGCTGAGGAACCAGACTATTCCTTTGGTACGCGTCGCATGGAGGCATCACTCTCCGGGAGAGTCTACCTGGGAGAGAGAGGATGACATGCGAGAGCGTTATCCATATTTGTTTGTACCTTGAGGTATGTTATTTCTAGTTATGTTCTGTTCATTGTTATGTTCTGTTCATTAGTTAGTTGTGATTCTTTAGTTCTGTTCTGTGATTTTCTGGGGGTAGTTTTCGTCTTTGAATTTCGAGGACGAAATTATTTTAAGGAGGGTAGACTTGTCACTACCACATTTTAGGAAAAAGGGTATTTTAGTAATTTCCTATTTAAATAAATATTGTGCATGGTAAATAATTAATTGTTGTATTATTTAATTGTTGTTAGATATTATTAAATTATTTTGGACTTATTTCTAGTGGACCCAACTAGTTTAGTTTGGACCCATGGACCAACATGAATTAATTAGTTAGACTTGGCCCATTTAGGAAGCCCATAGTTAAGGAGATGGATTAAATTAATTAAATGATTAGACTAGAAGCTTCCTTCCTTAATTATTTCTTCATGAGAGGCCCCAAGGGGTACATTGGACATTTTACAATTGCTTGGGGGAGGGGCTATGGCCGGCCTATATAGGAGGGGGGGAAATTTCTCTCTCCTCCCATTTCATTCCAAATCTAGATCTAGAATTCTCCCACTACCAAATTCCCTCCATTCCCAATCCAATTCCCTACCAAATTCATTCCAAATTCTTCCCAATTCACCATTAGAGAAGAAGAAAGCAAGGATCTAGAAGAAGGAAGCAAGGATCTACAAAGAGGAGCAAGGATCTACAATTTGGAAGCAAGTTCATCTCAATTGGAGGTTTCATTGGGAATCCATCTCCCAATAGGTATAATTTAGATTTTCCCATTTAAATAGCTTCTAAATCTGGGATTTAATCATGTAAAATCAACCTATATGTATGTAGTACCCATAGGACTTTGTTTTGTGTTCATAGGAGACCCATGGAGAAAGTTATGGTGCTTTTTGTGTCAATTTTGTTGGAATTCCGAATTTATATTTTGTTGTGTGTGTCAATTGATCCTATAGATCAATTGGACAATGAGCTTTGTGTTTGAGGCTAGTGTCGTGTCCATATTGGGATACTTGTGGTTCGTATCCCAACTATTTGGTGATACGTGTCATTTGGGGGTTTTCCTCCGACACGGGGCTTTGAACATGTCGTATTTTGACACGGACACATAGATCTACTTTTGACACTTTGAATTATTCATAAATATTATTTGTGATTTGTTTGTGTCCTTCGGGGTGCAATTGGTTGTGTGTTGGACTCGTGTCGCATGCGTATCCTAGATCTAGTGGGATACGGTGAGATACTCTCCAATTGTGTGTATTTTTGCATAGATCTAATTAATTATGGTTCAATTCTTATTTCATAATTAGTAAATATATATAGATATTATATATTTATTTTGTGTATTTATTATGGTAATTATTGTAGCATGGATCTATATTTTGTGTGTGCAAATAGTGTACAATATAATATGTAGCTTGCATGAAATATATATGTACTACTTGTTAATAATATATTTTGTACATAAAATATTTTATAAAATATATTTGTTGTTTAATTGTGTAAATATATTATTATAATTATTATGTACTTTTGTATATTAATGTATATATTTTAGATGTGCTTCTAAGCCATGTTAAAATATGTACATTAATACTTGGTTGTGTATTATAACTTTTAAATATTTGTTTATATGTATAAGGTTATATATACATAAGTATTTATTTATAGTATTTATTTATTTATTGTTTTATATATTTAATATATTGATTTATATATATATTATATATATAGTATATATATATTAAATGTTTTAGCGACAGCATCTATTTATGACAGATTATGTCATTAATAGCCTCGGGCAGCAGCAGCAGCCGCTGAAGTCATTAATGACAGATTCTGTCATTAAAAGCACAGCAGCGGCGGCGGGTTTTGAGCGACAGTTTAATGACGGTCTTCTGTGACAGTTATTAACTGTCACTATTTAAGTGGCAGTGGATTTTAATTCACAGGGGTTTCTGCGACAGTTTTACAGTGACAGTCAAGACTGTCACTATAGGCTGTTTAATTTCAATTTTATTATTTAACTCCCTGTTTTCAGTGACGCTTTGGCAGTTTTTATTTATATTATATATATTATTGTTATATATATATATGTATATATATATGTGTTTGGTGAGGTATAATAATTATTATAATATAGTATTTTAATTGTATAAATATTGGTTTGCATATATATTATTTATGATATATATTATTTGTATTATTAATATACTTTGTGTAAGATTCTTTTGGAATCTATTTGATTCCTAAATTATTGTAGTTTATCTCTATATTATTTTATAGATTTCTTGTGAGGCTGACCTTGGTTTGACTTTAGTTGACTTTAGAGTTGACCATAGTTGACTTTTGACTTAGAATTTATTTATTGACCTAGGAGTTGACTAGTTTGACTTGTTCTCTTTCCGGGACCTTGTATTAATGTGGTATTCCATATCTAGGTCTTCCAGGCACCGAGTCAGACATTTGTGAGACTGTTCATTGGACTTCAGGCGAGTACATTCTCTGATAGTTTCTCATTTATGATATCCTCTATGTTCGTTGTATCTAGTGTAGATATACATGTTTCGCTCGACACTATGGTTACACGGATTGGTATATCCGGATCTCGTCATGAGATGTTATTCCTTGGTATATGGTGTATATGGTGCAAGTATTGTTTCATTGGTTATCTTGTGCATATACAGACACCGATTCTCGGGGAGACTAGCTATCTTCTTGGGGAATCTCGTGCCATAACGTACCGTGGTTGGATCTATTATACCAGTCGGGGGTGGGGAGTATTTTAGTGTAGATATGTGATCATACCCTCCTTGTGCATGTCTTGTTTCTAGTGAGTGTTGATCATACACCGCACGTATGATTAACCAGGCCATTATACTCTTGTGCAAGTTCCCAAGCCGATCACATGTTAAAGCTAGTACTCACACACTTAGTCATTAGTATTCTTGTTCCATCAGCATATTGTTCATTATTGTATTTCTTTCCAGTATTTCCTTATTGTCTCTACATTCTTGTCTCTATTTATGCATCTTGTTTATCCACAGCTATTTACTGTTACATAATTTTTATCATTGTTTGAGAACTGCTGTTAGGGTTGTACTCTGCTCCTTTCTTGACTGGATATATTTTTCCAGATGACACTGAGGAGTACCCTACCTATTATGGACCCCAGGATGTTGTGGGTTTAGATTCTGAGACCCTGGCTCAAGAGGGACTTATCCCAACTGAGATAGTTGACCCTGGAGTTGTAGCTTTATAGTTTTGTAGTATTCTTTGTATTGGATTTGTCTCCAGCTTATTTTTGTTCTTTCTTCAGACTCATTGATGTATTATTTTAGACTCATGAGTTGTTTTATGACTATTCATTTCTTATCTGATTCGTGTTCATTCTATCTTAGTTCTGTGATTGAGTACACTATCTTTTGGTGGTTCATTATATTAGATAGACTTTCCAGACAGCGTTCTACCGCCGATTCTGCGGCGTAGGCTGGGCGTTGTTTCCGACTAGTACCCTTACCCCGGGTGCGGGTCGTGACACTTTAGGTATAGTCAGAGTTGATGGACTGGATCAGAGCTGGACAATTTGATGATGAGTCTCTGAGGAGCATTGGAGCGCAGGTCTGGATGGGATTGGCAGAGGACTTCAATATTGTAGATGATGGATCATTGCGGCACGGTACTAGATTGTGTGTACCGAATGGAGTATTACGCAAGAAGGTTCTTCAGGAGGCACATCGATCTCAGTACTCTATGCATCCAGGTGCCAACAAAATGTATAGACACATGATAGAGTATATTTGGTAGTATGGTATAAAGCGGGAGGTGGCTAGCTTCGTATCCAGATGCTTGGTACGCCAGCAGGTAAAGGCAGAGAGACAGAGGCAAGGTGGATTGCTTCAGCCTTTACCCATTCTAGAGTAGAAGTAGGAATATATGATGATGGATTTTATTTCAGGACTTCTACGTTCTCTAGGAGGTAAAGATGTGATTTGGGTCATCGTAGACAGGTTGACCAAATCAGTCCATTTCCTGCCATTTAAAGTAGGTACATCTAGGAAGAAGATTGCGGAGATGTATGTGCATCATATAGTCAGATTGCTTGGAGTTCCTGTGAGCATAGTCTCGAATCGGGATAGTCGCTTCATATCCCACTTCTAGAGGAGTTTGCAGGCTAGCTTGGGCACTCAGCTCAAGTTTAGTACCGCATATCACCCTCAGACAGACGGGCAGTCGTAAAGGACTATCTAGACTCTCGAGGATATGCTACACACTTGTGTTTTAGATTTTGTATACTCTTGGGAGGATCATCTTTACTTGGTAAAGTTTTTTTTACAACAACAGCTACCAGGCCAATATCGAGATATCACCATTTGAGACGTTGTATGGACCGAGATGCCGTACTCTGTTATCATGGGATGATATTGGTAAGAGAGTCTTATTGGGACCAGAGATAGTCGTGGATGCATCTGGAAAGGTAAAGTTCATTAGGGATTCACTTCCGGTGGTGCATGACAGACAACGACATTGGGCCGATAGCCACCAGAGACCATTAGAGTTTGAGGTATAGATTTTGTTTTGTATTGCTTGTGATTGCTTATTTTTGTTAGAATACTAAGGCTGTATCTCGTGCTAGGTTGGTTATCTAGTATTCTTGAGGATTTCTCTGACACGGAGCATGATTCGCTTTGGTAGAGGCAGGAAGATTAGTCCATGGTACATCGGTCCCTTCGGTGTTCTTGAGAGGGTCGGTACAATGGCCTACAGACTAGACTTGTTGCCTATATTAGAGGGAGTGCACAACGTGTTTCACGTGTCGTAGCTGAGACGGTACGTGGCAGAGCCTAGCTATGTACTAGATCATTTGGATATCGAGGTTGCTCTGACACTCAGCTATCTAGAGCAGCCAGTGGAGATTCTGGATCACAGGAAGAAGGTGTTGCGAAACCATACGATTCCTTTGGTGCACGTCGCTTAGAGGCATCACTCATCAGGAGATAGCGAGAGACCGAGATGCGCAAGCGATATCCTCATCTGTTTGAACCGTGAGGTATAATTCTTTCTTGCTTGTATTGATTGCTATTGGTAGTTAGTTCCTTCCTTAATTTCGAGGACAAAATTTTTTCTAAGGTGGGTAGGATTGTCACCCTTACTTTTCCAAGTAGGGGTAGTATGGTAATTTAGCCTAAAATTTTAATTTTTAGGGATTATTATATTAATAATTGTGTGCCTAAAATAATTATTTGAATTCTTATACTATTTATTTATTTAGTAGAGTGCCATTTTAAATATGACTTGTGTTATTTATTTTGGTTAGAGAGACTAGCCCAATAGTTAGACTTGCCACATGTAGGCCCAACTAAAATTGACATGACAAATAGTGAACCCAACTTGGACCCAAGTCCATAAGACCTTTCTCATTAATTAATTAAGGAGTAATAGCTTAATTATAATTAGTTGGAGACTTCCAAAAATATCCACCCTTAATTATTTCTCATAATTCACCATGTAAGGGTAACTTAGACCTTAGCATATAACTTGGAGAAGGGGGTAGAGGGGCCAGCCATACAAAGCCTCTCTCTCTCTCTCTCTCTCTCCCTCTCTCTCTCTCTCTCTCCTCCCTTATTTTTATTTATTATATTTTGCTCCCAAATTCTAGATCTCCAATTTTCTATTTTTTACTCCATTTATTTTTTTACTTAATTCACCTCCATTTTCTTCTCAAATTTATCACTCTTGGAGCTTTGGATCTTGGAGAAGCAAGTAGCATAAGGAGGATGAGCTTTAGAGCTAGAGATCGTGTCCAATTATATTTTCATTAGGAATCCATCTTCCAATTGGTAATTCTTGAATTTTTCTTTATTGTAGCTTCTTAATCAGACATTTGACCATTAGAAATGACCCCATGGCATAGGGCTACCTATAGGAACCAGTTCTAGGCTAATTGGCTATGTATTGTGAGTTCTATGTGGTATTTTGTGTGCATGTTGGGAGAATTACAAGATTGACACATCAATTGTGTATCATAAGACCAATTAGAT